>JAPQLA010000002.1:2407186-2424917 GCA_029822935.1 Naso vlamingii | reverse complement strand
CTTGACTACTGCTCAATTGTATGGTCTTGTGCTTCAAATAAAGACATACATAAACTTCAACTTGTGCAAAATAGAGCGCATGTCTTGTCTTAGGTTGCCCTTTCAGAACCAATGTCAAAAGTATGCACTCCAAGCTTCAGTGGCTGACTGTGGATAACACGCTGTCCTGCAACCTTCTTACTTTTTTTTAATAAAGTTTGTTCCTCAAATAAGCCCACATATTTTTTTTTCCAGAATCTGTCATATCCACAACATCTATAATCATCACACAAGACAGGTCGCAAAGGGCTTATTTGTTGTACCTTTTGCAAAATCATGCTCAATGCAAAAAACAGTCTTATACAGAGCCATTTCCTCTTGGAATGTTACCTGATATTGTTTCACATTGATTCTGCAATCAGTTTTAAAAAGTATCTTAAAAGGCAATGCCTTGACAGGCAGATGATTTAGATTATGTTAAGTTTGTTTTGATTTCATCTTTGTCCAGGGATACTTAAAGTTCTATATGTTTTGTTACATTTGACTTTGTTATTATTGTTATTGTTGTTGTTATTGGTAGTATATTGTGTTGATTTTGTTATTGTTTTGTTGTTATGATGACTTTTTTATCTTTATTATTATGATTATTATTATTATCATTACTATTATTTATTACTGATGTTGTTGTTGTTGTTGTTGTTGTTGTTGTTAATTTTATGTGGTTTTTAATGGACCCCAGGAAGAGTAGCTGCTACCAGGTGTGGCAGCTAATGGGGATCTTAATAAAATCAAAATCAAATCAAATCAAAAAGCCACGAGCAGAAGACCTGAGGGTTCTGTAAGCTACTTAGGATAGAAGCAAATCTGATAAATAGGTAAGACCAAGTCCATGAAGAGTTTTCTGAACTAATGAACTAATGAAAAGAATCTTAAAAATCAGCTCTGAGGCAGACAGGTAGCCAGAGCAGAGACTTTAAATCTCATGTGTGCTCTCGTTCTGATCTGACATGTGCAGCTGAGTTGTGGAGCAGCTGTAGTTGAATTTCAAACTCATGCAATCCTGAGCCCTCGTAATGTAAAAAATCAGTTTCTCAGTGTCTCACAAGATACTACGGCTGAACCAGCTGTCCTCCAAAAGTCTAACGCTCATCTTTTGCACTCTTCCTCATGCTGTTACCTTGAGGATACTACTTTATCTTTTTATTTTTTTAACATACCTGTGCTGAAACTGCCCTCAACTGATTATGGGATGTTTCATTTCCCGGCAGCCTGGACGTCTAATCAATGGCAATAAGGAAGACGACAGTTACTCATTAACTCCCATAGACTTTACACCTTTGTCTGTAGTGCAGCAAGGAGACAATTCATTCGGGTCAGAGCACATTTGACAAAAAGGTAAGATTACAGTTCTTTTGTAGTATCGTAGTTCAAACATATCCTCAATCCCTGTCGCTTTACATCAGTCCGCAGGGTTGAGTTTGGTAGCAGACGTGTTAAAATGAGCGACTCTTCAGAAGATGCTAGTGAGATCTCCTTTCAAGTGAAGGTAAATACTCATTTGTAACAGTGAAAAATCTCAATTGAACTAAGTACAAGGTGAGAAACTTGTTTTTAAATATAGAAGATGAACAATAAAGTGAACTTCAGTTTGTCCAGTCATGACTTGTATGTTTGTAGATGCTGTATGTACAAAATGTATCGTTAGATTTCTGTGGCATGAATCTGTAATGTCAGTGCTGTCCTGCTGATACCTGGCCTTGTTTAAAGCAACATTTTCCATTTTGCTTTCATGTATGTTCTCCTCTAACCTTTAGTTTGTTGGCCGGGTGGAGGTGGTTCGCCCTGACGGACTGCAGATCCTTGAAGAAGCAGTTCAGAGTGTAAAGGTCAGTAATTATTACTTTTATTCTGTTTTTGCCGCTGTTTTTTCGTAAACAAGACAACAGTTTTTCCCTTTTAATCATATTGATATGAATGCAACTCTTTCAGCACACTGTATGTTGTGTGCTTTTTTTTTTTTTTTTTTAAATAGACTTTTTATGCATTCTGGCGCAGTGCAATAAAGTAAATGAAAGTTTTGAAGGCTAAAATGTCAGTGAGTTGTCCAAAAATGTTTGTCATGGATGCTTGGATTCGTCCACACTAATGCTGCAACGATTAACTGAATAATCAATTAATCGATCAAAAGAAAATTAATCACCAACTATTTTGATAATCATTCAATGGTTTCAGTCATTCTTCAAATAAAAAAGCAAAACTAACTGCTGGTTTAGAACCTCAAATGTGAGGGTTCGCTGCTTTTCTGTGTCATTTATGAAAATAAATGAAGAGTCTTTGTGTTTTGGGCTGTTGTTTGGACAAGAGAAGCAGTTTGAAGACGTCACGTTTGGCTCTGGGAAATTGAGATGAGCATTTTTAACACGTTTCTGACATTTAGTGGAATAAATGATTAATCAATTAATCATAAAAAATAACTGGCAAATTAATCAATAATGAGAGTAACTGTATGGTGCAGCCCTAGTCTACATATCTAGATAATTTATATTCTAGTGGAAACTAAATTTGTATCCCCTACAAGAGCTCTGTTAGAGTTACACGTTTGCTTTAGGGGTCTAAATGCATCTGATCTACTTACGCATTTCAAAGCATCCAGACCCCTCAGGTCATCTGGGACAGGTTCCCAGGATCAAAACAAAGCAAGGCGAAGCAGCTTTTAGTTTTTATGGTCACACCTGTGGAAAAAGCTTCCTGAATAACTTAGGTCTGCTACAACCGTGTTAAATCAGGGTTTAAAACATGACTGCTTGCTATGGCCTTTCAAAAGATTGGATCCATATTTTTAATCTGTGGCTATTTTGTCTGTTTACTAGTTTTGTCATTATTGTCTTTTACACACAACTTTTAGTTATTTATTTGTCATTTTATTGGTTTCATTGTCTTGAAAAGAGATGCGCCATCTTTATTTTTCTTCTTTTTGTCATTCGCCTCCCTCCCAAGTTCCAGACAAGCAGATGAATACCATTCTTTCAACTGTGCGTGCAGTAACAAGGAAGACACAGGCAGAGCTCGCCCGCCGCTAATTAGCGTAGCTCAAACACTGGTAGTCAATGGAAAGTGCTAGCCTGCCTCTGCCTGAAGTCATCACATAAACTTTGCAGCACCTCTAAATGGTCCTGTGTGCTTGTTTGTTTATGTACCGTGTTATGTTGGTTTTAGACTCAGATTAGCACTTTATGTAGTACTTTATGCATTTCTTCTTCTTCTTCTTCTGTTTACTGGTGCGCATGCGCCTTCTGGTTTATTTCTGGTACTTATTTGATTCTAAAATTGCTTAAAATGCTAATCTGAGCCTAAAAATAACAAAGTGGTAAATAAACAAGTCATGACAAGCACACGGGTCCATTTAGAGTTGTTGGAAAGTTTAGGCGGAGGCAGGCTAGCTCTTCCCATTGACTACCTGTGTTTGAGCTAAGCTAATTAGCGGTGGGCGAGCTCTGCCCAACTCTTCCTTGTTACTGCATGCACAGTCGAAGGAATGGTATCTATCTGCTTGTCTGGAAATTGAGAGGAAGGCAAATGAAAAGCCAAAAAAGTTGGTGTATCTCTTTAATATGATCAGAACATTTTCTTAATGTCTAACTTTTTTATTATTATGAATTGTTCTTGTAAGGCACTTGGGCTTTTGTTTGAATGGTGCTATAGAAAGATGCACTGACAAACATAACATGCTGTTAATCCTCTTTCATCGCTAGACACCAGAGAAATACTCCACAGAAAAAGTAGTGAAGAAGAGCAAAGTCTATCTCTTCCTGTCACTGAATGGGATAGACATTTTGGAGAACAAGACCAAGGTGTGTGACATGAGTGTAGGCATACCTGTTATCATCCCTCCCCACGAACACATACAATTTATTTTCACATCTTCCTCTCTTTGGCCTTAAATGATCAAATTTAATCTTCTTATGTCTTTTTCTACTTGCAGTTTTTGTTGTACACATGCCCTCTGTCCACTGTCTCCTTCTGCGCTGTCTTGCCATCTTCACCCAAAATCTTTGGCTTTGTGGCTAAGCACCCAGTGTCGGACATGTACCACTGTTATCTGTTTCAGAGCAAAAAGTTTGTGAGTATACCCAGTCCAGTGTGACAGCTATGAAATCACCACAGGATCAGTGTGGTAGTTTGATATGTTCAATTCAAAAGTGTAAAGGCGTGAATTTTTCCTTCTTAGTCTCACGTGCTGGTCTCAGTGATCGGGGATGCCTTCCGAGCCTCAAACAATGAGGACAGCGTCAAGGGAGGGCGAGACCTGATAGTGGAGGCACTCAGACATAAGGTTTGTTCTTACATTTCATGTAGAGGTGTCACAGCTGGGGATAGTTTACTATCATAGTGAGGAATTTCTTTGAACTTGTTGCAAATAAGTTATCAGTTTAACTTCATGGCTAAATTGACAGGGAATTGATACCAGCTCCTATGAAATTAGTAGTATTTTTAATGTTTTGTATTGCATTTTTAAACAGCCTGGCCTGTCTTTTCTTTATTTTCAGAATAAAATGCTGCAGAAAGAAAATGAAGAACTGAAGAAGAAGCTTTCAGAGCAAACAAACTTCTGAGTGATAATGATCATGATAGGAAGAAGAAGAAGAAGCTCTCCGATGATGTGTTTTAGTTACTTCCTTTTTGTAGTAGCTATAACGTAGAGTTGGAGTTGTGTCCCTGCATCCGTAACACTAGAGGGCAGCAGTAAGATCCACAAGTGTCACTGTCCTGTCAACCGGGCTGGTTGAAATGCTGCCTTCACAGAGTTGGAAAATATTGGATGTAATCGTGTTTACGTGACAAATCAAAAAGTCCTGTTTACCATAGAGGAAATTAAACTTGAAACGAGGGGAGAATTGCTTTGTGACTTTTAACATTACCTTTTACGAACCGACTCGTATAAACAAGAGAAGTGTTTGTCAACGACTACTGGCAGAATGATTGTTTAGTTTTGTTTGGTTGTTATTGTGCAACAACTGGATAATAAACATAACTTGTATGCCTGACTCACAGCATTTTGTTGCTTGACTGATAATGTATAGACCTAACGGTGTAATATAACGCATCTTAAGCTAAATAAATCACTTAACATGCGCCAACGAGTCATTCCGGTGTTTTGAATGCCGGATTGTCGACAGCACTCAAGGTACGTGAAGGCCGCACACAAACTTTAGTGTGACGAAAAGCAAAGAGTGTGCGCGGCGCTGGTGTCAGTACGGCTTTGGGATGGAAACGTTTTGCTTGTTTTGAGTAAAGGTAAGTGAAGTTACATTACGTTTGAATAAGCTAAAAAAAAAAAGGTAACGTTACACATCGTTACAGTCAGTGGTCGCAAAAGGCTAATTTGTGGAACCTCGCTGTTAGCGAACTAGTTTGTTTTTTTAAGGGACGCCACCCAAAACAATGTTCCGCTAACCTCAACGTTACATTTGGACTCAATCATGTGGACACATGTTATCACACAGGCTCATTGTGTTAACCACTGCTCACTTATAACATTTATAGATATAGAGTGGCTCTCTTTATCCACCTGCAGACGCTGGCAGTTGCTAGTTTTGGGGGAACCTGGCCTCCTTTTACCATCCTCCGTTGAGTTGAGCCGCCATGGGGGCGAGGTGGTCCCGCCGCGGCAGCAGCCTGTCCCTCCTTCCCCCGGAGAGGCAGAGCCCTGAGCGGCACGGAGAGGACAGAGACTCCGATAATGAGTCTTTGGACGGGCTTGGCAGACGGGAGGACATAGCTCAGTTCCCATACGTGGAGTTCACCGGCAGGGATAGCATAACGTGTCCGACCTGCCAGGGCACTGGACGGATTCCTTCAGGTGAGTAAAAACACCTGAAAAACAATGAGCGCGTGGAGCTTTGGCGTTTTAAATACCAGCAGAGCGGGAATGCTGTCAAATTAACTGAGGGTTTCATCCATTCAGGATAGACTTTGGTCAGATTTAAATCTACAGTAGCTTATAGCTTGCAGTCACAGTTTGATCTCATCCAGTAAACACACACACACACGTGTCCACTCGTGTGCATGTTTCTGAGGCTGCTGGTCAAATTATTTTACTCAAGCTGGTACTAGAGAGCTTTAAAGTGATTTTGTCACAAGATTCAGTATATGGCGTGAAGTCATATATTGCGGGGATCTGTACCAAACAAAGATGTTTTCTTCAGTCTGTAGAACATGGTGTGTAAGCCAGGACAACTCTGCAGCTCAGCAATATTTGAATTAAAGGGTATTTTGACACTTTTCACCTATACAAATATTGCACCTCCCTGCGATTCAAACATTGCAGTAGGTCATAATGCGATTTTGATGAAATTTCGACTAACTGTGCAGCCCTAGTGTAAAGTCCAGTTCTCCCTGTGTTTAACAAATACTGAAACTGAAACACAAAGGTTACATGCCTCTGTGACGAAGGGAAGGGGTTTGAAATTTTCCTCCCCGTTCATTAGAATTGTGCTTGAAAATATCATGAAATAAATGATTAATAAGATTAAGTGAGCCTAGTCAGTACCAACTGTTTATTATATATTTTTTCCTTGAATGATCATGTTTTTTCTTGTTTTTTTTTCTCTGAAAAGTGTCCATATTAGCTTGTGCACATCGATTTCAAAAGACTTCTGTCTGAAAGACCGGATCTGTTTTTGTTTTAAAATGATAATTACACAAAAACTAAGCACAGAACTAACAGACAGAACCAGACCAACTTGACCTGCAAGTTATTTATTCTTTAAATTTCATGCTGTGTTTTAAACTTTCAGTTTTAAGTCGTTATATTTTAGCCTGGAGCTTTTCGGTTTGTGTGAATGGGGAGGAAAAATTTCAAACACCTCCCCGTGGTCACAGATGCATGTAATCTTGTTGAGTCAATTTTAAAATTTGTTTAGCACACTGAGAACTAGACGTCACGCCATATATTGAATCTTGTGACAAAATCACTTTAAGCAATGTTACTTGATGAGATTCACTCAAATATGTAGAAAGGAACTTTTCTAATAGCTCAGCATTGCAGTTTCAGAGGCTTTGCCATGATATGTCCAGCATATATTTTCAGGGGAAACACTGCGTACACCTGTTACATGACCTGCTCTCTCTTGTTTGACAGATCAAGTGAATGAGCTGGTTGCACTGATCCCATACAGCGACCAAAGGCTGCAGCCCCAAAGGACGTACGTAACCAAAACTTATCATGTGCCAGGCTTTCTAGGTGCTGAAAAGATTGTACTTATTTTCTGTGTCTCCTGTAAATTTATTTTTGTTTCACCCAAAGCGAAATTCTATCTACATGTCATTTAGACCAGGTTGGTACAAGTTTTGGTCTGTTTGTTGGAGTTAGGGTTGCTCTGTTAGGGATCCCAGTGTCATTAACATTACTGACAGCGTCTTAAATGCTTAATCGAACATTGAGGAGTACACAACTCTATGCAGAAATCCAGTGTTATGTAATTTAATAACTACAAATAAGATCCTTGTGTTTTCCAGCAGCGTCCTGTACAACCAGTGGTGTAGTGGTGCCTGGAGAAGTGGATTTATTCAAATTTTAACTAATTTATCACCCCAATTTTTTTTAAAGTGGCCCGTCCAGCATAGAATAAGCACCCTTTTTTAAACACTTGCCACTTAACTTCTGCTGCTTGACTTTAGGGAGTAAAGGAGGGTCATTATGAAATTAACATTGGCCACAACAGAGGTGCAGATTCTATTCTTTATTCCTTAGTCCATCCACACATTAAAAAAAAACTTGCAAGTAGTCTATAAGCCAGTAGTTTCTTATAAGTGAGTATACTCCGTATATCTGCGTGTACCCTGCATTACACTTCTGTGAACAACTGTATGCAACTTAAAGGGTTATTCCGGGATTTTTCAAATAGGCCCCATTTTCGACGTTTCCAGTCCTATTCTTATTGACATGGACTATTTCAGCTCATTTGATGCAGTACAAAGTTTGAAATGCTCACAGTTTAGCCACTAATGCTAATGCAAGTCAATGGCACCAGTGGCATTCTCTACCAAACTCAGGCACCCAAAGCAAGTCAAATACTACGAAAGTCTATTGAGGCGAATTCAAGTGTTTGTAGAATAACTGTAGGATTCAAACTATGGCTGAATTTCTTTAATTTGTGGCTCAGCACCAACAGGAAGTAAATAGTTTGGCAGTTTCCTGTCGCTACTAATCCTAAACAGAGCTACAAATCCAAGAAATTCAACCATAGTTTCTCTTCTAAAATTACTCTACAAACGCTCAAATTCTCCTAAATAGACTGTCATCATAGTCGACTTGCCTTGGGTGCACTGTGGAGTCTGTAATCAGAGTTTGTTAGAGAATACTACTGGTGACGTTGACTTGCATTAGAGGCTAAAAGGTGAACGCTCAAAACTCTGTCCTGCATCAGATGAACTGAAAATGGTCTTTATCAATAGAAATAGAACTAGAGAGGTTGATAATGAGGCCCTATTTCAAAAATTACAAAATATCCCTTTAAAAAAAATTTTAATGCACAAGTCATCAATATTCATAAAAGGCTTTCAACCTGATTAACCTCAAGCATGCATAACATAACATGTACACAGGGTTTGTTAGCTGTAAATGAAATAATATTTTTAAGGCGCTGGTGTCCGATGGCTACTCAGGATTGACTGATACACAAAGTTCAGGTAGGGGATCGATATTGGGAAGGAAGAAATAGAATGGGAACATCTCTAAAACCCACAAAACTTCATGTTGTAGGAAGCTGTATGTTGTCCTGTCCATTGTGTCGTGCCTCCTGGCTTCTTCGCTCGTGGCCTTCTTCCTCTTCCCTCGCGCTGTCGTCGTGGTGGATGATGGGATACACTCGGTGACTGTGCACTTTGACCACTCCAATATGAAGGTCCAAATGAATATGACGGTAGGTATTCTCTGGTAATTGCACTTTTTAAAAACTTTGACTCAACTCAGAAGAGTGTTTCTGATATAAATGGGTTGAATGTATTCAGTTAAGAAGATGGGGGCTCGATGAATCTGCAGCTGTACTGATATGCAGTTTCAGCTGCTTTTTAGGCTAAAACGCCAAATGTTTGATTGGACTGGATGCATTTCTTTAGTTCACTGAATATCTTTTGTAATTGGATTTGCCTTAGTGGCCTCAGTTATTATAGATTTTGTCATTTTTTGTGAATTTTCATATCCATCAAAGATGGTTCGTTCTTTTGAGGCTCTTGTTGCGAGTTTTTGTCACTTCCTGCAAGTGGAGAAATATATTTAGTCACCACACCAAACACCAGAGTTTTATTTAAGCTGACATGCTGTTACAGAACATGTTGCGTAACAGTTATCGTCTTTGTGTTTGACAGTGTGGTTTTCATTCCTATTTACTTTCCTTTCTCAGAGCACTCTGAACCTCACCAACCCAAACTTCTTCTCGGTGTTGGTGCAGAGTGTGAGCTGCCAGGTCCTCTACATGAAGACGGTAATCGGGACTCAGCAACTGAACAATGCAACCACCATCCTGCCGCTCAGCGAGAGTCAGGTAATAGGAAAATGCACATTTAAAATGCATACATTACAACAAAAGGCAACATTCAACTGATAGACTTCATTTAAGACATTAGTTTTAGTATTCAACAACATCGCCGCAGATTTCCTGCAGATTTTAAATAAACAGACGTGCTGCTTGTAAAACTATGAACATTTACACACACACACACACACCTCCCCCCTCTCATGCATGAGTCTGACAGTCGCAGTGTTTCTCACGTGGCTTTTTTTAGGCATGCTGCCTATCTTATACTTTTATTTATTTTTGATCATCTGAGAAAACAACACCATTAGTAATCAAATAAGGAGCTGGCAATATGCCATCGATGTTCTGTGCAGAGAGAGATGCTCTGGTTGCGCACCGGTTGCGATCTCAGACTTTATGCAACTAACTCCAAAATTAAATTGCAAAGAGAGACTGTGAGAGAGAGGAGTTTTATTTCTTTTGTAATTTGGGCCTGCCAACCTCACTATATTGTTCCATGTACGAATTTAAAAGGTTGCACAAAAATGTAATAATTTGTTTACACTCAAAAACAACATTTGTTGTCTTAGACCAATATTATCCCATCACATTTAAAAAAAAAAAAAAAAATCGTAGAATTCTGCTGATTTTCATATTGGATCATCGCTGAAAATGGTAAAAAAAAAATCCGCAGAATCCGTTTGCGTCTGCTAACAAGTGATATCTTTTGTCTACATCATAAATGTCACCACCGGTTGGTCCAGACACTGTAAAGCTTCTTAGTTCAAAGTTTGTTGTGCAAACAGTTATGTCACCACAGTAAAGGTCGGTGTGTGTGCTACAGGATGTGGTTTCTGTTTGATAGACAGTTTTCAATATGTGCTCCACTTCCCAAACCTTCCAGGCTTAAAGGTTAAATGCTCAGAAGGCATCACACACACACTGAATAACAATTCTGTCAACAAATCCCACGAAAAGAAGAACAAAACCAACAATGAACTGATCCGCTAACAAGTGTTTTCTGTGTGACCAAAGGCTGACAAAGCTTATTTCTCCAAACTGTTGCTTAACATAAGTACTGCAGTACGCAGCTCTTGTGCGAAATAATTTAATCTTTTAAAAAAATGTTGTATTTTCTTGACTTGCTTTTAAATATAAAATGGTCATAATTAACAAATTGCATTAGTGCAGAGAGCCATAAACTGACTGAGGGAGTGCAGTGTATTGAGGGACGGAATAACAGTTGTTGGTTTTCGGTTATTTTTGGTTTTTGGTTTATAAGACGTTTGCAGTGTTACGCTGGTTTCATTTCCATGCAAGCTCAGTAAAATGTCTTGTGGTTGATCAAAGAGCAACTGTAGCTTCTCAAGCAAACCTTTGTATGCTTGCCTCAACCCATTGTGTCACTGCTGATACAGTATCTTTATATTTGCCAGTAAGTTTCTTCTTCATCAGCTCTAGATAAAAATACATTGAGCTTTGTTCTTGTGTCACATGTCATTCTTTCGCAGGTCAACTACACTGTCAGTGTGGAGATTGGTAGCAACGCGCCCTATGTCTAGTAAGTGTCTCTTCTTAAACTTTGTCCAAACAGCCTGTGAGTAACTTGTAGAAAATCTCCCAAGGTTGTCCACAGAGGCTACTTGGGTCGTTTTCACACACGATAGTTCACATTTACACTGCACTTTGCCAAACAAGCCAAAGCTTCTGAACAACAGCACAGAGTTGTTGCGATTGCTCATCTGCGGCAGTATTGCGCCAATAAACACCAAAGAAGAAGAAAAAGAAATAGAAGAAGAGGAAGAAAACCACTCACCTACTGGACAGAACAGAAAATGGAAATCAGTCCCCTTAGAAGAACAAAAGCATTTGTTTTGATAAATTAGCCATATGGTACTCTAAAATGTTTTTGATAAAACAGCAATACCAAAAATGATGAACTGATTGAACTGTGTGAGGTCCACACAGTTCAAATGAGCTTTCACACCACCCAAAACGTACCAGACTGTCCAAGAAAACGAACCAGAGCTCGTTTAAAGTGGACCAAACAGTTTTGGTGTGAAACGTACCTTAGACCAGCAAACTGTGATTGGCCTAAGCGGCTACAGCAGAGACGGTTAATAGGAGGCTAAACCTCTCACTGAACGTTCTTTTCCTGTATCAGTGTCACATGGGTTTTGTCACGGCCCTGCCCCTTTGGGAGACTAGAAGCAGTCTTGAGTCCATTCATTCTTATAGGAGAAATTAACGTGATCACATATTATGACCAATTCTTTCGCCCCATCATCACCAAGATACATATAGGAACTAATTTTCACCAGACACATATCTTTAGAACATTATGACATAAAAATTGAATTTTTCAGACACACACGTCAGAAGAAAATTAACTTTGTTTGCTGTCTCAGCAACACATTCTTGCAAAATGTGGGAACTGGTACTTCCTGTCTTGTTGCGCAATGTTTATAAACGAACATTTAAATGGTCTTTGAGGTGAAACCATGGCTTAAAAGTTAAAACTTACATGAAGAGTGAGTGGGGGATCTTGTGTTAATAATTGACTATCTTTGGCTGCAGTGCCCCAGTTATTTCATTGTAGAAATAAATAAATTATATTTACAGTTGATTGACAAGTGGAGTAATATCTTGACAGGACACTGGCTGGTATTTATGTGCTCAAGAGTCATTGTGTGAACCTGCACTAAAGCCACTAATGTAGTTTAGCAAGCTTAGCTTTTTCTGTCTTTTCCTTTTCAGTGCCTTCTGCACAATGCCCAGCATTAAGGTCCACAACATCGTCGTATTTATGCAGTAAGTATCTCTTTTACATATGTGCAATATTTTTTGTCATAGTCGATGTTTTGAGCAAACCTTGGATCTTCCAAATCCATCTTTTAACACCCCAGTCATTTTGGTCTCATTTACACACCTGTAAAGTTTTATGACCACATCTTTCAGATTGTGG
The DNA here is from genome assembly GCA_029822935.1 of Naso vlamingii. NCBI lineage: Eukaryota > Metazoa > Chordata > Actinopteri > Acanthuriformes > Acanthuridae > Naso > Naso vlamingii. The sequence continues at coordinate 2,412,455 of JAPQLA010000002.1, read as the reverse complement.
CATTTTCATGTTTATTTTCCTCATATGACGTAGGTCTGTTACTATGACTACACTGCCTGTTTAGTGTGTGTTTGCAGTGTGTCTCAGAGATGACTCTAGATAAAGATAATTTATTCATTGTTTACTGAGTCACCATCACATTGAACCCAAGCTCATAACGTGTGTTATCAGTCAATCGAGTTTTATTTGTCACAGTCTTATTTGGTACGATGGCCTGAGTTGGCAGCTACTGATAAACAGCTGTGGCACTGTGGTTTGCTGTGCTGCTGCATAGTCAGGCCACCACAGAATACACTGCAGTTTTCTTGGCCAGTCCCGATTGCTGATGATGTCTGTCCCCCCCCAATAGCGATATTTGCCGACTATAATTTAGTTAAAGCAAAAGACGTCTTAAAAAATAAATAATTTTTTTTTAAAAAAAAGAAAACGTTTGTTTTCACTAGTCGGTCAATTCCAGTCCAGTCAGTCCGCTGATCCAGTTCGGATTTTGTCTTCTGATATGTGGGGTGTGGCCGGTCTCCCTGAACGTGCCCAGTTTGGGTAGAGGGTATGCATTGACGTCACTTCCCCTTTAGAACACACCCCCCATAGTCAGACTGAGTGACAAGACATCAGTCAACACGGCTGAGTTTAGCAGTGGAAACAGCAAAACTCGGAGTAAAGCAAACCATTACCTGCTTAAAGATGGAGTCAGTACGATTTTACTAAAAAATAAAATATAGACATAGAAAAGTAATGCTGCCCAATCATCACTTCTGGGCCTCCATATATGTGTGTTGGTGACTGTGTATGGAGACACACCACCCTCTGCCTGTATTTTAACGTTTTGGCTGACTCAGGACCTGCTCGGGACAAGAATGGGTAGGGAGGGGGCGCGTTTCCCCCAGCCAATGACAGCACACAGATGAGGTTGAGAGCACCGCAGAGCACAGCTACTGGATGCCGTCTAGACTAGACAAAGTTACGAAAGTGGACCTAGTGCAAAGAAAAGTTAATTTAGCCCTAGTGAGCAAGTGGATAAAACTTGTTCCAGAGCGAGAGTCAGTCTCGGTTTGGCTTTCTGCTGTTTTGGAGCACTGAAAGAGAGGCTGGGAGGAGCGATGCAGAGTTGGGCTACTTTGTGATAGACTAAACACCGGCAATTAGCTTGTTGGCCTACTAATTATTGACATCTCCATTAAACAAATATAATATTCCAATGTAGCTTGCTGTGTAACGTTAGGTAAGCGGTATAGCAGTACACGTAGTACACGCTAAGTTACGATACTTCTGGTCCCTTGAGCCGGGAGGAGGGGCCCTGTTTGAATGTTGTGTTTACAAACGGCGATGAACGAATGCTGCTGACTCTACCTGTATGTGTATGGCAGTTGAACCCAACAGTGATCCTTACAACTTATCAAAGCACCAGTGGTCCACAGACATTGACAGTTGGCCAGAATTCGGGTTTCCTGACATTTATTGTTACCCGATTTTGATGCGGAGAAAATAGACATAGCCTGAAGGCAAACAAAAGGCTGGACGTCAGCCATCCATAAGGATGCTAATAAACACAATGTCAACAGACTTTCAAAAGTTTTGAAGTGATTTGGTCAAAAGTCTGGACTTGCTTTGTGGAGTAGCATTACCCCCTTAGAAATGACAACTAGGTTTGTCTTGGTTGTTAGCTAACACTAATGTTATCTAACCATTTCAAAACAAGGCTCATCATCATGGATACTTTTTAATAAATGCCAACAAAAACTTAACAGTTACACAGAGTATGAGTTAAGGTTTGATTTTACACAAAAATCAAACTAGCTAATTAGCTACCAAATCCATCTTTTGTGAATTGCAGCTATCCATTTGCTTCTTTTTTCTGCAACTTTCAAAAGGCTGTAAAAAATATCTCTGACTTTTGTTATTTGTGCAGTCAATCGCACAACAGCTCTTTCCCATTTCACATGTTTTTGTGTGTTTGGCAGCACACAAACTGTACGCTAATGTTGCCACTCAGTGTCTTTCTGCCACTCATCGAGCGTATCCACAGTGATTTCCACCAACGGTGATGTCACATGCATACCCTCTATAGAGTGGCTAAGTCACGCCCCTTCCGTTGGACCCCATTGGATCTTATCTCAGAAAGAATATGAACAATAGTCAGTGGAGAGAAAATTTTTTTTTTTTATCCCATTTAAATTCTAATGCCAGTCTCAAATATGATGTTTGCCGCTTTAAAAGACAATTTTGCAAGGCCAGAAGTGATCCCAGTGGAGAATGGCAGTTAGTGTGAAATATTGTGCACCATTACTTGTTTTATTTAAACAAACAAAAGTTCTTACTTTATCTGAAACAAAATAACCATAATGTCACATACTGGAAGTGGCTGGAACGAGTCTCTCTGCAGGTGCCGTTTTACTGGCAAGTTGTTATTTGGTCTTTAAGTCTGACAAATCCCCCTTTCAAAATACCATATGCGGGTCCGAACCCCCTCTTTTCAGTCAGTTGCAGTGCTGTGTCCCATTTAGTTTTAAACAAAAAAGCTCAAACTTTAATTCTGCCATGTTCCTTGTGATGAGAAAGACAAGATGACATGGCTGCAGTTGATAAAGTACATTAAGTGAATTGAGGAAAGTTTTGGCTTTTGTGAGGGGGGTGCTAAGGTTAGCAAGCTAATGTTAGCATCCTTTCACTTAAACTAAACAGAGCCTGTGCAAGTGTCCCTCATGAAGGTTATGGTTTTTATAATGTTGCGTTGTTACAGATGCAGTAATCCTACCCGGCCAACCTCACTATTTTGAAAGGGTGTTATGTCACCCTGACCAGATCACATATTACAGCAGAGAGGTCGTCTCTATGCTCACACTGTTTATTTTGTCTGTAGCTAGTTTATTGTGTTTCACAGCATTGTGGACAGCTGCTTAATGTCTGTCCATGTCTGGTTTCAGGACTTCAGTGAAGACCTCATACATGGTGCGAACATCCCAGAACAGCCTGGAGGCTTATCGCTACATAGACTGTGGTTCCAACTCCACGTACCACAAGATGGCCAAGTAGCACAGGCACCTCTCCTCCACCGACTCACCAGCCACACCCCTCAGCTCCCCTCTGCTGTGAGTGCAGCATTCTCAGATAGCGATGGATCACCTCTTTGGAGGGAGGAGGAGGTGGGAGGTGTTGGAGCACACTCCAGGATGGATTATGTTCTCTCCTGAAGGTGAACCACCAGCAGCAAAATACCAAACAGGTCTTTTTTTAAGACTCACTCACAATAGGTAACCTTACGCAGCTTTTTCCTGGAAAACACAGGTGTGGCAAGTAAATTATATAACAGACCACTTTTTGCTTGCACACTGGCTTTCACTGGACAGCCCAGAGGACAAGATTTTGTAGTTTTGCTGTGGATGTTTCTCGCCAGAGCAATGACTTGTTTTTTAACGTGCGTTAGTGGGGCTTGATTGCCTGAACTCACCATAACTACCACACAGGTTTTAAAGGGCAGTTTTGTTGTTTCAGACACAATGAGTCACATGTTCCAGTGACACTGAGTGACTAATTGAGGCATAGAGCGCTGTGTGGCCCTGTGTTGGAAGCAGGACAAAAGTGAGAGGAAGCGCTTTTCTTAAAGGGGAATGGCTGGCTCTCCCAGCTGACAACAAAGTGCCACTGTTGGCATTTTGTGCCACAGCTTTAACCAATGCTGCAGAGCTGTTTGTGTCTGCTGCTGCTGTTGCATCCTTCAGCATTACATGACTTTTGCTGTTGTAACACTGTTGACTGACGGCTGCTGCAAAGAGAAGGAGCTGGCCTGCTGTTGCTTTTGGATTTGATGTGAAGACAGAAGTCGTTTTTTGACTGTTTTTGCACCTTGAATCAGGGACATTTTGTCAGACGTATCACTGAAATATTTACCTTTCTCTGAAGGCAAAAAATGTCATGTACACATTTAACATTTCATGGACGTTTTTAAATGAGTTATTGTAAGTTATTTCTTGGTACCTCTCATCACAGGAAGTGTGTGCACATTGATTTTAGATTCAGGGTTGGAGTGTGTCATTGAGTGGAATATTGTTCTCAGACTAGATTTTCTGTAAACTATCAACTTGTGATCATGTGGCCTTCTGATCACTAATCCTCTAAATTGCTCATAGCATTCTACTCAAAAACTTAATCAGTCAGCATTTCAGAGCAGTGAGCACATCATCACAGAGTGAAACCTAATATCATTGAATGACTTCAGCTCCAGTCTGTGTTGATGTGTCATTTGGTAGACTTCACAATGAAACAAAGTGATTGAAAGCTATTAGGATCTGACTTTTTCTTTTTTTAAGAGACAGTTTTTGAATTTATGGATGAAAGATTTTACCAGTGTTTTTTTTTTTTTCTTTTAAAATACAGTCATGCTTGGTTCTAAAAAGATAATAAAGGGAGTTGTGAAATAATAAAATGAACAATGAACACGAGTCCTCTTTGCCAATGACTGACAATTCAATTTGACAATCCACAGGAAATTCTTTAGCATCGTATTTTAATGAAACATTACGTAACCTGTTCTAATAGAACAGCTGCGTCACGCCCCTTCCAGTGAACCTCATGGGACTTTATTTCATAAAACAGTTGTCAATGAGAGGAGACAAATTATTTTTTGATTCCGTTTAAATTGCACCACCAATCTCAAATGTAATGTTTGGAAATTTAAAATATAATATTGCAAGTCAAGAAATTCAGTTTATCACACAACTGCTGAAATATAAGACTTTGAAAATACGTATTTAAAAAGACGACACAACTGATTGTCCTGTAGGTGACATCTTGACAACGATCTCAGACAAAACCGACTAACTCTGTTTGCTCAGCTGTGGCTCTCAGCAAGCTCATGCTTGTAATGATTTGTACCTCTTAAAATCAGTTTTTCCACGTTCTATATTTATTTCTTCAAAAGGATTCCCATCAGCTGAATGCTCATGGCACTAGTCGTCGCAAGTCAAGAAAATACTAGTCGCACTGCGTTAACGTAACATCCTACTTTTGAATTACATAGTATTCACACAACACGTGCACCTTCACCAAGAAATGATCATTATTTTCTTCAAAATTCATTTTCATTCATACTCAGTGACTGAAGAACAGGTCACAAAGTCTTCTCAGGTAAGTCTTGACTCTCCTTAACTGTAATGAGAGTGAGATGTCGTGCACGATCGACACTGGAGCGAGAGCATGATGCATTACATGAACAATATTGGAACAAATATTTTCAGGTATCATGACTGACACTGGACTATGGGTCAGCTGT
>JAPQLA010000002.1:2389839-2401904 GCA_029822935.1 Naso vlamingii | reverse complement strand
TTCCCGGACACTCATTGACTTGTTGCTTATTCACAGAATATTTTGTGTGTACACCCTCTGGCCTTTCGGAGAATACTGCAGTGCTCAACGCGTTGACCATAAACGCTTCAGCGAGCACGACAGCATCACCTCTGCCGTTTGCAGAGAACTCTGCGGCGACCATAAACAAGGCTTTAGGGTCTCCCAAGGTCATAGTGAGAACAAATTGTGAGTGCTGACCATGAAAGTAATGTCAGTTTGTTTTGTATGTATAAACCTCTCACCTGCGCTGGTTGTCGGTCAGTGTGATGCCCTGCGATGTCACCTTGAACTGCACTACAGTTGGACTGGGACGTGGGTTACGACCCAGGGAAGCGTCTGTTGCCTTGGCGATGGCCTGAGGGCCGGTCAGAGACTCTGTTTCCACAGAGTTCAGGTAGAGGACGTTACAGGCTGAGGGGAGAGGGACGCACAGAGAACTTTGAGCATAATGACTGGTGAGGATTTGTATTTTGATTATAACTTCATCTGTTCACTTTAGTTGTCAAGGAGCTTTCAAGTGATACAGCAGGAGGGTCAGTGTAGGGAATTACAGTGTAAAAATGATTAACTTAGCCTCTTTATTGTATACACATAATGTGAATCGGGTGGAATCTGCAACCCAACGGTGTGAACTCACCTGCTCCTTGCTTCAGCAGGTCAGCAGCTGTGCTGATGTTACTCACTGGTTGGACCTCCTGCACCTCACCTACCAGATCTGACAACATGGTGATGAAAAGGAATCAGTTCTATACAATAAAAGTGCATTTCCTGTACAATACTCATTCTCCTAACACGCAGATGTTATCACTGTATGGTTTGAAGGAGCATGTCATGCCTGATTTGATCCAACTACATTTGATCTGTTAAATTATATCAACAGTATATTCATCCTCTACTGTTTTGACAAGACAAAATTAACAATCAGAAAATAATCCAGTCATTAACTGAAGGAGTACCAACCTTTCTCTGGGATCTTCAGAGCGCAGGGCAAAGAAATGGGAGTGATGGAGTGCTGGTAGACTAATGCAGAGAGACTCCCTGAGGGTAACATAGCACAGCAAAAATCATATAATACATATATGTGTATATTAAGGGATTTTCCCCCCGTCTGTCCTTCTCGACTCCACCCTTGCTTGTTCACTCCCTACTGCTGGTGGGGCTACAGGCTACAGTTGATTCAAGCATTTAACATTAACACAACTTCATAATCAACATCAATATGGCGATATTAGAAAGTGCGGCAGAGTGAAGAATTAGATACATCATACATGAGTTTCTTAAAATCAACAGCAGAGGGCACGGTTCACTTGATCAGTAATTTATTCAGAATGGGAAAATGTGTTGTGGTTTTCTCTGATGGCAAGTTTACACTTTGAAGGTGGCATCCCTTCTTTATGAAAAAGTTTATTTAGCCTGTCGTTCCTCACAGCCATGTATGTTTTTGTTGTTACAGACTGAGTTTATAGCCTTCGAAAGGGTTGTAAAGCCTGCAAGATAGTAGCCTGATCAATATTTATGTGGAGAAAAATGACTGTTCTGTTCCTTTTGTTTTATCTGAAAATGGACTGTTGAGAAACATGTAAGCCACATTCATTTAACCTCTGGGCAAGTGCTTGATCCCTAAAGCAGGGGTTTTCAACCTTTTTCAGCCCAAGGATCCCTTGATCGATAGAGAAACAGAGCAGGGACCCCTGGATTTAAAAAAAAAAAATTGAAATTGAAATTGAAATTGTGTTGCATTTTAAGTACCCCTGTAGCACCTCTACGGACCCCCTAAGGGTCATGACTTCCTGGTTGAAGACCACTGCCCTGAAATATATTTTGACTTCTTTTAGTAGGTTACACAAGTGTCCTTATTTCATTATTATGGAGAATACAATAACCTTATAAAACGATGTTTGCTTTCAAGACAGCAGCGCACACCTGATTTAAGTGATGCATTTCAGACCATGCATTTTATGTTGTTTGCCAATAATTTTTACCCTTTTTGACTTAAACAGATTATCTGTATTAAAAATATTTTCAAATCCCCCCCAAACACACACACACACACACACACACACACACACACACACACACACACACACCCCGTTTTCTTTTCACAAATCACACCTTGTATATAAAAATCATCTTTGGTAAAAACAGTTGCCCTAAAACAGAGACAAAGAAAGCATTCATGATTGAAAACTTACCAAAGTATGGCTCATTCTGACATCCTTTAATCTTGACTCCTCGAGGGCCAGTTTCTATTAGGAAGTGTCTGACCAGCTGTTCCAGAGGGTCGCTCACTGCAACAGCAGAGTTTTATAGTAAGCTCAGATCTCATTGTCTACCAATCTCAAAGCAACTGCTGAATAAGTGAATGTCACAATAAATAGTCTGAATGAGTAAATAGTGCTGCTGTTGCTGGACAGAATGAAGAAATTAGGTAAAAAACTGATATTTATAATGATGAAAACAATCATTTTTACCCTTGCTGTTGTGGTTGTTGACATTGGGAGGAGGTGTAGCCACTTTCAGGGCCAGACCATAGGCCCCCTGGAAAGAGTTACTGTCCCTAATAAGGAAGGTTCCTGGCTCTCTCTCCTTCAGAGCTGTGATTGCTACAGCCAAACACAACCAAAAAGTTAGGAAATTTATGTACCGGTAATCTCAAGAAAGAATGCATTCTATTATAGTAAGGCTGTAAGGATTTTTCCCTCAGAGTATAAGAGCATCAAAAGGAAATAAAGACCTTCAACCTTTCAGACCCACCTTGCTCTCTGGAGATGCCAGGCTTGTACCAGAACCTCGAACTGTCCTGCACAAACTTCACACTGACCCTATTTCCGTTCTCAGTCTCCACAGATGCCTCCACATCATTTTGGCCTGCAGGGGGTGCAATTTCTCCCACAGTGGGAGAGAATGTGACATGGTGCTGATGCTGGGCAGTGGTGGAGGGAGGAACATGGCCCACAGCGGGCCGCAGGGTCCCTACCCCATTGGTGGGTGAACCAGACTGGGCGGGTGGGTGGCGTTTCTCTGGCAAAGGTGGCTGGGGGTGAGGAAGGGGGATGGAAATGGTGGAATAGTTGGAGTAGGAGGACTGGTGGAGCTGAGGATTGTGAGTAGAGTAGCAGGGTCTCTTATTTGTGTCCATAGCATGGGTGTGTCCACTCGCACCATGCTCCATGCCTGGAAAGTGTTGGTGTGGGGGTCCATGTTGCTGGTTGTTATTCAGATGGTGAAGGTCTGACCCACTCAACATCAACCTCCTACCCAAAGTGGCAAAGCCAGGAACTGGGGCATCGGAGACTGGGGAGCCCTCCATACTATTAGAAGCGGGCTGGGGGGAAGATGACAAAGCTGGAGTTGGAGATGCAGGGGCAGATGTAGCATTTGGGGTAGGGGTAATGGCTTTTTGGGTTTCTGGGTGAGGTTCCCTGTTTGGAGGAGATGTGATATCCTGCACTGGGGCTGGTTTTGCTGATCTGGAAGCTTGGCTGTGGGTCTGGCTCTGAGGCTGGGACACTGCCTGTGCCACAGAGGAAGGCAGAGCAGCAGCCTCTGAAGGATGGCTTGTGTCTGGTACAGATGAAGACCGAATAGGGGATGAAGGAGCCTGGCAGAGTCCCTGTTTTGATGCCGCTGGTATTGCAGAGTCAATAGCAGAGGTGTTCTGCGTTGTCAAAGCTGATGGTGTATCTGGGCTACAGTGTTGCTGTTGGGGAGTGGAGGGGGACAGGTCTGTTGGTGCAGTGCAGTGGTTGAGGGGTTGGGTTTGTATAGGTGTCGTTGTGTCTGAGAGTGTGTCTTTGGCAGCCAGTGACAGAGTGGATGGCTCTGTGCTGTTTCTTTGGCTCTCAAGGGATTCCTGGGTGATAGTATCCTGTGGCTGGGAGGCCTCGTAGTCACTGCCAATGATGTCTGTGGTCCGAATCTCACACTCTCTCCCTCCTGGACTGGGGCTTGAATGGACATATATGAGTATTACTGTCACAGACCTTACTGTAATCATGTAAAAAGTTTCTAAAATTTGAACTCTCATCTACGTCTTGAATCTTGTTCGCCATCAATATCCTGTTTTTACCTTGCTGTAATATGTAACCTGCTTCTGGATATTTAGTTTGGATAAGGAAATACAAAGTGAAAATGCACACAGAAAGTGATTTGAATGCAATCAAATCTCAGCCAGGTGTGAATGAAGTCTAATCAAACTCCCAAGGACGAAGTTGAAAGGTCACCTAATCCCAACTTCTTCTAAAAGCTTTAGCAGGGACACCAAAAGTAAAAAGTATATGCAGTGCCCTCACAGAACATTTATGACATCCATCCATGACACTGTGTCCCCTGACATGTCTAGTCCTTCTAGCCTGTTTGCATACAAAGCTTCAGTCATAACTTTGAACGTAGGCCAAATCAAGATAAGACGGTAAAAATGACAAGGACAATGGATTAGATGCCACCGTCCTAATAATGTACCCAGATACAGATCACATGTAACCAGAAGTAAAAGGGGTCCATGGGCTAGATTTTGCCCCAGTTCAGGTGTTGTCAGAATAGAAGAGTAAACCCCAGTAGTGAGAGGTGGTGCTGACCCTCTTAGAAGAGTAAAGACAATACCTTTCCTGTGTGCGTAGTGGGCTGCTGGTGTGGACGGGAGTGGACGGTCCAGACATGTCAGATGGTGTGGAGCATGCAGCGTGGCCATCTCTGTGAGCCCTCTTGAGGGAACCGTGGACGATGTGATCCCTCCAACCCACACTTTCACCAGAGCTCCGTAGGCCCTCTGGAGAGGGATTACAATTAGGACAAGTAAGCTTGATTGAAACATTAGTCAGGGTCAAAGTATCCTTCCAAACTTAATTTAAAACTTAGCGTGTGGTTATTGGGTGTCAAGCGCAGTAAAAGCCAAGAAAAGGTGGCGAGACTGTGAGTTATGTTCAAGGCATTTGTTTAGTCAAGCACAAAATACTAAGTGCATGCTGTTCTTGATTATGGATAATTTATACACTCTCAATTCGTGTTGTTGAAGGAAAACACTTCTCTAATTGTCTTTGTTTTACTGTTTGACTCACCAGTGTGTGAGTCAGAGCCGTATGACTGCTGAGAGTCTGGATGGTGATGGTGGTGATTATGGTTATGGTCTGATGGCCCGTTACTATGGCTACACGGCCCTGTCATTGAGGAGGCCGGAGGCAGCGGGGACGTGGACTCAGACTGGTAGCCTGAGGCGTAGCCCCTGCTTTCAGAGGGTGATGGCTGATAAGGTGAGCAGGGGCACACCTGGCGGGGTGTTTGGTAACCGCTGCTGCTGCTGCTGTACTTCAGGTCCAAGTGGGAATGAGCGTGGGACCGCGATGCCTCTGGATAAGCTGGGTGACCTGATGGCAAAGGGTCAAATGAGAAGGCTGGAAGATTGTGCCCCTGAGGCCCGTAGGCGGCCACGGTAGCCCTCCTGTGCCAATATTCTGCCTCTCTGTCTCTCTCCCACTGCAACTCAGCCTCCCTGTCTCTCTCCCAGTGGAGTGACAACTCTCTGCCACGTCTCAGCCCAGGATCCCTCTCCCAGTGGAGGTCAGACCCTCTGGGTAACTCCGCCTCTCTGGCTCTCCTAGGCCCCACCTCCCTCTGCTGAAGCTCCGCCTCTCTGTCCCAGTGGAAGCTGTCATTTCGGTCCAGTCTCATGCTGTGATAAGCCACCGAGTCTTCTCTTCTGATGCTGCAGTCTCTGCAGGGGCAGCCAGGGGGTGGCAGACTGTCCATGAGCATTATGTCATGGTAGGTAGGGCTGGTGGAGGGTTTGGGGTGGTGTGAGTGGGGATGGTGATGGTTATGGGGTGGAGGAGTGTGGTGGTAGGGACCAAAGTCATCTTCTCGACAGCAGAGGCGACCTGGGGCAGACAGAGGGTGGTGATGTGGAAGGTTGTGGGAGTGAGGGGTGAGGTCCGGTGATGGGTACGGACAGATATGTCGTGATGAGGGAGCATCTGAGCAGGAGCGGTGCAAGTAGTGAGGCGGGCCACTCTGACGGTCCCACACCAGGTCCGGAGGGGGAAGGGACTGGTGGGAATGGGGGCTGTAGTGCTGGCACAGATCCATGTATGATGGAGGAGCAGCAGGGTTGGGGCTGGCAGCAGGGGTCACCCCGTGATGCCCGTTGGTCCCTGGAGCACGATCAAGGCAGTAGCCATTAGGCATGAGGAGGGTACGGTCACAGCCAGGCTCGGCACAGCGCTGGGACCTGTAACCATCCCGGCAGGAACAGGACCGATTGAGCTTCAGCGTCCCAGAGGGCAAAGAATCTCCATCATCCAAAATGGCGGTTTCTCGCTCTCCATCTCGGTTTCCCTCTATGCCTCCAAGAAGACGTTCAAGCTCCTCTCTCTCCTGTCTGGTAGGGGGCGGCAGGCGAATGGCCTCCTCCTGTCGGTCGGGATGGATGGATGTTTGATTCAAATGGATGGAATGGCCTGAGAGGGCGGAGTCAGAACCTTGTGTGTTGAGATGATCTGGCATGTCTTCTGCAAGGCCTGCTGCTGGGTTGCTGCCATTTGTTGAGGTAAGTGAACCAGAGCTGGGACCTCTGCGCTTTTTTATCTGAGCGTAGAGACTGCCATCTAGAGGACCTCTGGTGTGAGCAATATCTAAGACAAAACAACAGAGTTAAGGTCAGTATTAAAGTCAAGGATCAGGATAAGGTTAAGGGTTAAATAATGCTGTAAGTTTACACACAGTGCCACCTTTGTATTTCAACTGAATTATTAATGACTCGACATCAAGTTAAGGTGGAAAACAATCAGTTTGTTACCCTCCAAGCTGTCCTGGTATCGCTGGTTAAAGTTCTCATAGGAATCCCAGCGAACCACTGGGTCAGCAGTGTTGTAGTCAACTGTGACAGCCGGGTCATTTTTCTGGTACTCACGGCCTGAGGAGGGACACATTTCATTACACTCATTTGCTTTTTTTTTTACTTCCTTAACCTTCCTTTTCTTTCTTATCTCTTTGGCATATATGAACTGAACTAGTTCAAAAGAGAAAAAGATAATAAAAAGAATTTACTTTAGGGTGAACCAACCTTTGATTTTCTCAGGGCCAGAGGAGAAGACAAACTCCACTGTGGCATCAGATGGAAAACGCTCATCTGGGTAGACAAAAAGAAAAAACTGCTAAAAAAAAAACAAAAAACCAAAACCTATAGGGAGTATTATGTTGAAACTCTAAAAGGCTTATATAAGTTAGAAATTATGTCCACATTACAGTCCTCAAACGTAAATATATTCTCCTCATGAGACCTTGATTTATGGAAGTATAACAGTGCTTCAGTGAGTCATGGAACCCCCAGCAAGGAAACAGTATTTTGCTCTGATATAACAAATTTACTAATAGCTTCCACAAATGAGTTCTGAGTTGCATGAACCCACGATGTGTTTATGCACATTTGTAATGCTTCACTTAGCGTAATGGATTGAAGACCACAAACACAGCTTTTTTTTTTTTTTTTTTTTGCTTTGCAGACATTCTCGACTACACATATTCTGTCATTTCGGAGAAAGCTAAACCACGGAGGAAATGAGGTAATGAGCATATTCATTATGGACTTAAGCAATAGACCAGTGCTTACTAAGCCTCTTTAACACTCTCTGAGGAATAGTTAGACACACTCGCTCCCTGCGTACAGGACAACTTATTATGTATATACCGGCCTCCAAAGAGCTGTTATTATGTCGACAATGGAGATCGGGCTACTACTATTAAGGGATTTATTCAGCCAGAATGTTATGATGCTGTTTAAGGTAACACTTTCCCACAATGCTACATTCCAAAAAGCTGCTATTATGTCAAATAGTAGTCGTCATCCTATAATAATTAACAAATTGTGCCCAAATGACAATTCACAAGTATATAAGGAAGCAAAATCAGGCAAAATCAACTCTGGCTTTATTATTATTATTTGGTCTTGTACATTTAATCGGGCTAAGTAACATTTAAAAGACAAAAAAAAAAAAACATTTCATAAAAAAACAAAAGTTGAACTTAAAGGGAAAGAAATGCGAAATTGCTCACTTCAACACACTTGGGGGTTCTGAAGATGAAACTTTTCTTGGTCTAGTATGACCAGTTACTCTGTTGTGGTTAATGTTAGTTAACTTAACATGGATATTTCTGTATATTATTGGATCAGTTCGCTGACTTCATGACTCTTCTCTCCAAGTGCTACTTCAAACTATATTTTAGCATTTTACTTTATTGATATGGCTGATGGCCGATGTGAGCAAACAGTTGCCAATTTGCACATACAGCAGATACTGAGCTATGTTTACTTTATTTATTTTGTTTGTGTCCACTTACTGAATGTAAGTCAAATATTTACTCCTCTTTTGGTTCAATGTTTGGTGTCCACTTATTCCTGGGAAAAATATCTGCCTTTGCTGCTTAATGCTATGTTTCACAAGCAGACTGAGTATTAAAAAAAAAAAGTCCATCTGCAACGTTCACTGGAAGTTCTGTAGAGGTGTGTTTGTATGGTACGTATGAATGTTTTCATGGTATGTATGAAGTATATTGTATGTAATCAACCAGTTCTAAAAAGTAATCAACCATTTCCTTCTTCACCACCTTCATGAACTTACCGATACAAGCTTCATCCAGCTCCCCTTTGCCAAACCAGAGCTGGGATCCGTGGATGGTGCAGGTGTGAAACTGCAACCTGAACACAGTGTCTCTGTCGGCACTCTGGGCTCGCCTGTGGTAGCACTTGACCTGTAGAGGGCAGCAAAGAAGGAAAAACAGAGAAAGATCTAAACACGAGGAATGATGAGAGATCTGAGCTCTTTACAGCTTTGTGTTTCAAAATAAGTGACACCTACACTTTTGAAATGACTGACTGCAAAATTTTAGATGAGATTAATCTGCAGAAAACTGAACAAATTTGTGAGTCTTCTGTTTTTTAACTAAATGTGAACTCACCATGATGTCACCCTTTAGCAGCAGAGCTGGTTCAACAGTCACACACAGACGTCTGCCTCCAGTGCCTTGAAGGTCACTGTAGAAAACAGATACAGCATGTGACCAAACATGACCGAACTGACAGTTAGTGACAGTGTATATTTTTAAAGGTATATAAAGGATTAATGTCCGCACCATTTTGATAGTGATTTAATTTGACAGTGGCTTGGACAATATCCAAAATTTAATATCACGATAGTGTCTTGCCCAAATAATGTGCTACACAACATTATCATTTAAACCCAAAATTGCAAAAAAGGTGAGCTGGCATTCTACTTTGAAATCAAGTCCTACGGTTAAATTTCTTTAATTTGTGGCTGCCATTACAAACTTACACTGCCGACTACCGGCCTGGCATGCATACTGTAGTGCTTTTGGTTGTTCATGTAAACATGGATTTTTTTAAAGACTTCTGTTTTTATTAGGGCCGCTCTCATGTAAATGTGACCTCTCAGTTGTGAATATGACAGCCAGAGAGACTTACTATATGCCTGATGTATAGACCAACTGCATTGACTGGTAGATCTTCAAGAAGGGGTAGTAACCTAGGAGGAGGAGAGAGAAATTTAGACATAGCGAGCATTATCAACATGAAGACAGAAGAATGTGCTGACTGCCACCCCCACCCCACCTCTGACTTGATCATCAGATTAAAGATAAACAGACTGGCTTGTGTGGGTGGAGGGTGAATGTAACCATCTATGAGAGCTGCAGCCAGCAACATTGCTTTGATTGAGTAAGGAATTTTGTCAGAACACCACATCAAGACAAACATCAAATCACTTAATGTGCATTTTATGACAGGAGACCAGAGACAGAAGGTACATCTCAGTTTATCTAATCTGTGTCCATGTTTATCTCCATCATGCTTCAGTCTATTCCACTGAAGAGGTGAAAAAATGGAGAGAGATTTCAGAAAATACACAAGAGGAGGGAAAGGGAATCAAAGAAAACTGTTTCAGTGAAAATGAGATGTTTCCCTTCTGTGTGTCATCTGAAGTGACATTACTTGTTGAATGTCAGTGGCACAGCTGGAACATCTGACAGTCAACTTTAGTAGCTCCAAAGTGACTCTGGATGCCTTGAAGTTTTTTAACTACAGATAATGTAATTCTGTTCTAAGATTAAAGCTGGTGTAGGCAGTTTATCTTTGGTGTCATTGCACTAAAATTCCATAATAACCTTTCAGCATTTAGTGATTGACCCTTCACCAAGCCACGCCCCTCTTGGTTACTGTTGCTATGTCTGTCAAGCTTTCAGAGGCAGCATGGAGCTCACACTGTCACTGACTGCACTCCATGGAGAAATATTGTCTAATTTTTGGAAAAACAAAAATTTCAGACAGAAGCAGACAGAAGGTCTGCAATATGTATTTGACAACATATACAGGATGTCAAACTGACTCGGCAGTGAAAACAGGTTAGAGTTATGAATATAAAGATACATGCTAAACCCTACAGATCACAGTGCAGCCGCTCCAGCTTGTGTTTAACATCATTCATAAAACAAGAACTCTCATAACAATTTAGGACCCACTTAGGGCAAGTGGAGGACATGTCTCTTTGTAAACTAACATTTTAATTGAAACCAAGCTTTTTGGTCAGATCTGAATTCAGGTTAACGCTGCTGTTGAGAGCTGTCTTTTCCAGACTCCAGCCATAGACTTTAGCCTCGCTGGCTAGGCTTGCTAGCGCTCGTAATAGCTATTAATAACTTAAATTAACCTGCTAATATCCGCTAATAACAACATAACATGGCCTCAGTGTGCATTTAAGGGTTATCAAAGAAGATGTAGCTGTGCTTTTTAAACAACGGGGAATGAGGATGCCCGAAAAGTTTTGCCCACAGCATAATGTTACAGATTTCAGCATTTGATTTTGGAAAGGTAAAGAACATATATCTCCTGAACTTAGCTGAACAACAAGCATCACTTTTAAAAGTGCCCCAGACACAAATCCACAGAACCAGCCTGAAAATGAAGAAAATCTGAAATGTAGAACGGCCTTGAAGTTGTTAGACGCTGGTCAGAGCTGATAGATGCTACGCTCTGATTGGCCCGTTTGCACTGCTGCAACTGTTTCGTCTTTTAGTGACTCTTTGGTGTAAACTGGCTTTAAAAGAGGGAGCAACAAAACACAAAATAAAATGCGAGCTGGAGCCAAAACAGGGAGAGAAGGGTGCAGCAGAGCTGCTTCCTTTGGAGTCTCATGCTGTAGCTAGGGTTAGCTTAATTTCCAAATGTTGCCTACACCTACCTTAAAGTGCCCATGGCTACCACCACATGACAAAGCACCAAGTAAAATATAAATCGACATGTTTAAAATCTATCCACACTTGCATTAAAAACTTACATTTTATATAGTATGTGGGTTTATATATAGTGTGACAGATTTGTCTAACTCCAGTTTGTAAACTGACTTCCACCATTTTTTACTGGCAGCAATTCTTGTTTTTTAAATGTGTTTATTATTTAAGTCAGACTGTATTGATATTCTGTATTTAAAATTATAATTTAATACTCCGGGTTATGATTAAAATGTCTCATAATTTGTTGAAGTAATACAGCAGGCTAAATGTTTTCAGTAAAGTGGAAACTATGTAACTATATTGCACATCAAAATACAAAGTAAGATATAATCAAGTAATGTATTCGAAACAAGGCATACAGTATATAAAGAAGAGGCAGATATATGGTTTGTGCCTTGGTTATTTGACTGAAAGGACTAAAAAGTCACACCTCCTTCGCCCTGGAAGTTGGGGAGTGATGGGATGAGAACTTGGTGGAGGAAGAGAGGGCTGCTGTTCATCTTGATCGCACCAGACAGGAGCCCTCCAAAGTAATAGATATACCTGAAAAGAGCAAGAGAGAAAGACCCACATGATAAAAATGGGAAATAAGAAAAACAGATGGTGTGAGATCATGAAGACAGGTTTATGAAAGAGCAGAAAAATGCAAACAGTCTCTTAGCAGACAATGATGCTGTCAGACAGCCAGAAACAGAGGTTTCTTCAAAGGAGAAATTGAGGCAGGTTAATAAAAAAAAAAAAAAAAAAAA
>JAPQLA010000002.1:2374664-2388893 GCA_029822935.1 Naso vlamingii | reverse complement strand
CACACACACACGCACACACTGTAATCCAACAATTTCCATCATGGGACTTGCACCAAGCTCTCTAGATGCCAGAAAGTACATGGAGAGGATACAGCTGGCATTGACCACAGGATAAACCAGTTTTCCACCGTTCCTCTGCACAATCCACTGGGCTTAATTTATCAAGTGACTTATCAGCAAAGTCTGAATGGAAATTGGGCTGCGTATACTTGAACTACAGCACAGCATCCACTAAATATACTGCTGCAGTACACTTTTAAACATATTGGCATGTGTGTTTAAATATTTGCATTTAAATCCCATATGTTTCTGCATGATGGTTCAATAATCCTTAATGTGTTCCATATGTGGATAAACTGACAAACTCGAAAATGTCAAATTGTGGCTTTGGATGTCTCCAGCACACACACTCACCCTGCAGAGATCTTGCTGTAGTGCATGTAGGCTGCAATGATCACGCCTGTTTTACCTTTGTTGCCCTGTAGAAGGGAGAGAGAACAACATGGGTGAAGTCATGATGTGCTGATTTCATCCTCGAGCACTGCGGTTGGTACGAAGACAGCTGATTTTCACAGCTTGTCAGCCTTGAGAGTTTTAACTGCAGGGTTGAGTTTTGACTGACGCAGTTCGAGTGAATGCAAGACAGAGAGGCAGACAGAGACACGACAGGGACACAGAATGTGTAGACATGCAGTTTAAAATCAGATTAAAAAGCTCCCGATTGTGTTTTTTTCACACCGGGTGCTCCCAACTTCCTGGCGCATTCCGAAGACATTCCAGCCTCAAATTCCTAATATGACCCCTCTAGACACCAGTTAGAAGGCTGCACCTCCACACTGAGCACAAATTAGAGCTTGTTCAGCTCAGTGTGCCTCTCAGTGGAAGATTCTTCATTGACAAAACCTTGTTTATTCCCATTCCTGGCATGATCTGCAGCTGGGAAAGAATTGCCTGTAGCTGGAATGTTCTGGAAAGCCAGGAGACCACAGAAGTAGTCTGGTTTTCCTATTTAAATTCTCCTGACCAAAACCGCTAAATAAAACACCCAGACAAGCCGTGGGAGCTCGGTCGCCCTCAGTGTGAGCTGGTCACTGTTTGGCAATAGTGGGAACGTTCAAATAGCCACTTCTTTCCCGACAGGATCAAACAAATGAATCCCTAAATGATGGGTAACGACGTGGAGGTCGATAAAATTTGATCTGGGTTGTATGGTTAATTTGGGGTCAAGGGTGGAAATTGCTTATTGAATAATGCAATGCACTCTACAATTTTGGTTTTTGTAAAGTTAGGTTTTATCTGCAATATCTAACTTAATTTATTGTATCTTACATCAGAAGAAATGAATTGAGAGATTAAAGTCGTACAAGCACGTCAAACAAACTGTGACTGACTTGCATGTTTGAATGTAGCTAGGATAGCAGTTATTTTTATTTATTCATTTATTTTTAAAAGTCTTTATTGTCACACATGCAGTTACACATAATGAGACTGGTTGGTAACACTTTCTATGAAGTTTGTCTCTATAATGCTTTATAACACATTACAAACATATGTAACATATTATAACACACTTACATTACATTTTATGTGGTTATAGTCATGGTTAAGGTTTTGGTTAGGGTTCAGGTTAACCCTAACCTTGCTTATAAATGATTATACAGCACTATAGGCGCATTGCAACACATTTCAAGTATGTTCATTATAATTCATTATAGATGGATGCTTTAAGTGAAGTGTTACCAATAAATACTTTGCATTTGACCAGTTCAAATTCTTGGAGCAGTGGGCAGTCAGCATACGGCGCCCAGGGACCAACTCCGACCGTCCAGCAGTCAAGGTCACCGACAGGAGAACTATACGTATATTCACGTGTTTTTGTTAGTGGGGAAACCGGAGTACCTGAACCCCAGGACCTTCCTGCTTAGAGGCGACATTGCTTTCCACTGAGCCACCATGCTGCCAGAATACAACTAAGTCCATTTAATGTATATGAGTACAGTTGTGATATACTTTCATTTTCTGAGTATTTACACTTTACACTTCAACATTTAAGTGGGAAACATTGTACTTTTTTCTGGCAGTTATTTAGTCACAAGCACTCTGCAGATGAAGAGTTTGCATGCCCCCGTGGCATGTGGAGTATTTTTACATTTGATAGTTATGCTACTTTTGCTGGTATTTCTTATCTTCTTTTATAAGAATTTACTTTGCAACATTTTGAAACTTTACTTGTAACTAGGATTTTTACAGTGTAACTTTTACTCCATGTTAACAGAGCATTGCATGTCTTTACTTTTAGCTCTTACAGGATACTTAATACAGATATAGTTGTAATTTTTATCAACATGAATTTGAAATCATCATCAGCCAATCAGCACTATTCCTAATTCAGTACACGCTGATGACTCCAACAAACGATACAACATTTTGATACATCTGTCTGTTTCAGAGCCTGGGAAACAGTGGGACGTCCATCCCATAAACCCCGGCGGCCCCCTGAACTCTGACCTTGCAGTGCAGGACCACCACGTGCTGGGGGTCAGAGGTCAGCCATGTCTCCATGGCTTTACATATGGCACAGATCTTATCCAGCGGTGGGGCGTGGAGGTCTGGCCAGCCGAAGTCATGAACCTGGTGGTTTAGATGGAGAGAAAGATCATGTGGTTTAAGCTTTAACCAAAGGCTGTGAACTGAATTCTCAACACAGAGTTTCAAGAATCACAAGAGGAATAAATTCTACCTTTGGATTTAGTCGGGAGATATCGTGGCGCCTCTCGGAAAGGTTCAGAAGCTAAAACAGAAAAGACATTCAACACTGCAGCCAGGTATTGTTTGCGACAGAGAAAAAGAAATAGGCTAATTTGTGGGTTGCTGTCTGCTGCGACTTCCTGTGGGAATATGTCAAGACAATTTGTCTCTGTTGTCTGTTGTGCAACAAGCATTTTCAGCAGAATGAAACCGAGCAGTCTAAGGACAGAGGTCAAATCACAAATACCACGGACACAGCGCAGACAGAGACAGACTGCTGCACTTCTGTTCCCTCACCAGAAATTTGTCCTGGTGTTTGGACTTGAGCATGGCAGCCACCTCCTTCAGGTTCACACGGTATCGCTGCTCCTCCAGCTTTGGGGGGAAGAAAACAGAGATGATCCTCTCGGTGATGTAGGTCAGGTCGAAGTCGTAGTGCCGCTCCATCACTCTCTCCATCACGCGGTCCACACTGAAGCTCCTGGACGAGCCGAGAAGGAAAAAATGGAGGAGAAAGGAAAAGATGAGCTGGAGTGGAGAAAGAGTCGCGGTCAGGTGGGACACAGAGAGAAAGGTGCAAGGGTCAAAATGTGAGCGTTGTATGTGGCAGCTCAAAAAGAACTTGCTCCTACACACGCAGTCTGGCGAAACTCCTGGCTCCTGGATGGAGGAGAGAAAGAAGAAAAAGGGAGGGAAAGGAAAACAGAGGAACTGGATACTGTGTGTGACATGCAGGTCAGAACCAAAGCCAACTTGTATCCCATGATTGATGCTAAACCTTCTGGAAAGAATGAAGGAGAGATGCCACGAGTCTGAGGAACAAGTGAAAGAAGGCAGAAACAAAGAGGACACTGATGAGAGCACAGTGCTGAGCAGTTTGCAGCTTTATTTGCATTTTCCTCTTCGGAGCAGACCAGCAGTCACTTCATATACACGTATTATAAAAAAATGAATTAGATGACCTTTACCTCGGCAGGGTGTTTCTCTGCTTGGTGTAGGTCAGAGACTTGGTGGACCCCTGCGAAAAACAAACAGACACATTTAAAACTCATATCTAATTGATTATCACTTCAGCAAATGCGTATTTTGCTCCCTTGGTGCTTTGGCAGGAATGTTCAATATGCTTTAGCTGCAGAACACTTGTGTTATTTGACAGTTTTTTAAAGACCACCTGTGTGACTTATTTCCTGCAACTGCCACCAGCGCCTGAGTGCTTGTTTAGACTGCGGGCATATGATGATTTATTACTGGGGAATGGTAAGTTGATATAGCCATCCTGATTTACCACAGTCGAAGCATTATTCAAGTCAACGTTATGAACCAAAAAGTAATGTTAAAGGACAGCTTTGCTATTTTGGACCTATGACCCTATTTACGGAGTGTTTCCCATGGACCTGCAACACAGACAATAGCTTCACTGATCAGTCCAGTATTGAGCTTTCTACAGTCTTTCTACAGTTTTCCTGCAGCTCTCCCTGAGCTACAGTGGACAACCGTGGTGCAGATGCACTGTGCCGATGCTTCAAGCCAGTTCCCGCTCGGCAAGTGATACAGTTCACAGGAGAACATAGTGAGACTAGAAATACACCACGAGCTTCCCCATCTCTGAAAAAATACATTTATCATTGTTTTTCCACGCATTTACTATTGCACAATGTATGTCTATTGTAGTGCAGCAAGAGCTCGCAGGAAAACTGTAGAAAGCTCAATACTGGACCGATCAGTGAAAATATTGTCTGCATGTTCCATGCTCATGGGAAACAACCTGCAAATAAGGTCTCACAAATAAAGCAAAGTTATTCTTTAACCTTACAGCGTTTGTCTACACTACATCAGCTGAGAAACAAGGGAACAGAGAGAGGTAGTCAGTGTTGGGGAGTGACTACTTACATGAAATGAAAGTATGTAATTTAATTACAAAATAAATGTAACTGTAATCAGTTACAGTTACTGAGAAAGAATGTATAATTAAACTACAGTTACTTACGAAAATATTAATGATTACAAAGGGGATTACATCTGAATATTTTCTGTAAAAAGTTTAGGCTATATGTTGAATAATATTCATTTAGTTGATTTGAATGCTTTGATGAGCACAATGTCTTCTTCTGTCATTTCCAGTCAAGGCCGTTCAGTAAAGTTTGATGCTGTTCTGATGTTTTTGATTGGTTCTCTTGTTTGAAATTGCAGCGCCCCACGTCTGCCATTAACACTGCCTGTTTTAAATGTTTGAAAATGGTTAACAGTTGAAAACATTCGTCAGAAATTTAGAAAAGTAATCAAAAGGTAATAAGTTACATTATTCTTATAAAATAATTGAAATAATTACATTATTTATTATATTTTAAATAGGGTAATTACTAATCTGTTACCTATTACATTTCCAAAGTAAGCTTCCCAACCCTGGAGGTAGTACAGTTGATTAAGCTAATTACATAAAGTTATCTAGAAGAATTTTGGTCTACTGAACGTGAAAGAGGAAGAGTGTTTTGGGGGTTTTCTGTCTGACGCCATTTTTCAGGAAACAACAATATATTTTCTCTGGAACACTCATTAAGTAATACAATACATAGGATGATAATATCTAATATTTATTTTTATAAGATCATGTCAAGAAGAACTTCCCATAAAAATAAGTGAAACCATCTTCATGGATTCTGCCACCAGTGCACTTGGCTATTATCCACGACAGAGTTTAGAAATCACTTTAAATTCTTTATGTTTGTTCATTACTTTCGCTCCTGGATCCAGATTAATGCATCACAGTAAACAACTGGAACAATGACAGTGTCAAATTGTGGGATACATTTGGAGTGGCCTGGAGTGGCCGTGTTAAACGTGTGTGCTTATGGGTTAAGTGCACTACGTGTTGTCGTCCTTCAGACGTGGGACACCCTCACCTACCACCTCTACAAGCGTGTGCATTGGGCTGGATCTAATCCATCTGTTCAGCTCAGTCCACATCTGACCTTTCCTCTCGCACCACCAGGGGTTCCCAAACTCTCTCCTCTATTGCCACCATCAGGCCAGATCTCCCACTTTTACACAAGAAATATCACATGATGGGCTGACTACCATGAAATTTACCAAACACATTCAGTTCCCAGGAGCCTTATGCTTTTTTATTACAGCATGTAACACTGGAGCCTTTAGTAGTCAGAGGCTTCAGGGTTTGTTTCTTGTTTTCACAGAGACTCACAGTGTCATTGTGTCATGGTGGCATTGCTCCGCTCTTACTTTGGTTTGTTAAGTATGTGATAAATAAAATTTAGTGAGACCACAAACATTTTATCCCTGGGTTTGGGGATTTCTCAACATAAATAGCATCGTACTGCAGACATGATGGGAAAGCCAAGTAAAGAAACACTGGATTGAGGAGGGCAAGGAGAGAGGATGGGAGGTTGAAGTGCGCTCACCAAGTGCTGGGTGTGTCGAGAAGGAGCGGTCCCTCTGCGCTGCTGGATGCAAGGAAGGAGCAGGGACAGGATGAAGGAGAAGAGAGACAAGAGGGGTGTGAAGAGAAGGAGAGTAAGAGGACGTAGGGCAAAGGGAGGAGGTTGAAAGGACGTGAGAGTGGGCGAAGAGGACAGAATGGGGAGAGAAGAGGAGGGGATACAGAGGAAGGAAAGGACAGTTATTTAAACAAACAGACTCTCTAATGGATAAACATTCCTATTTCCTGTAGCAACATCAGCTTTTTTTCTTCTTCTTGACTGGGATCCGGCAGGGGCTCCAGGAATGAACCGCGCTCAAACTGGGTTCAGGGCTCTGTTTCTCAAAGGAAATTCATTTCATTCATTTCAATATGTTTAAAGGGGACATATTATGCTTTTCCGTCTCCTTCAACCTATACATGATGTTACAAAGTCAGACTGCTGTTTTAAATGATGCCAAAGTATGAAAAAATGAGGTAAGGGTATGTAGCAGTAATCCCTGTGGCCTTTTTCTAATAGCTCTGAATGCTCCACTGTCATCAGTTTTTTTAAATCTCAGTCCACTGGTGTGTCACAGTGTGCTGGGCTTCTCTATAGGTTCATCTGGAAGGTGTGGGTTTGAACCAATCAGAGCGGAGTAAGCAGGAACTAAAAACAGAGAGACTCAGACGGAGGCAAAAATCCTGGAAAAAACAGGGCTGCTGCAGCCAGCTGTATGAGCAAACAGATGAGTTTTTTGAGCATCAAAGCATGTAAACCCGCTCCAGTAGTAACCAAGGATAAAATATGAACCCAAAAAATGAGCATAATATGTCCCCCTTAACAATGATACAATGTGAATTACGATACATGGTTGGCAATACGATACAAGAACAATATGGGCTCATGTAGAGTGATACAATATGATACGATTCAATGACTAGAAATCGATGTAGTAACTTTTTTTATGCCAAAAATAGAGGAAAAGAAAATACCTATTTCTATGCAGTTGTAGAAGAGGTGAAACACTGGAAAAAGCTTGATACACTGAACTACACAAACATATTGTTCAAGGCCTTCACTCAATCTGTGCGGACCGCAAACGCCGACTGAAAATCTCTTGTTCTCCTGGTACTGTCGCAATCCGCCATTATTTGAAGCGACACTGCTGATGCAATACGCATGCCCTGAACATCAGGGAATGAACTGGAGTAACGTTTAAAACTATTTACCATTATAAGTGCCAAAAATACATCCACCTAACAACTTTTGACATGCTAAATACATAATGATTATAGGAATATAAAACAATGCATCAGTACATCGATGTATTGTAAATCCCAAGTAATGCAGGAGGGAAGCATGTGCCAGTTTTGTTGTTACTCTTAACAAAGGCTCGAAATGTTTGTTAAAGGTAAGTGGTAGTGAAGAGTAAGTGGTAATCTCGAAGTTTTGAGTTACATTGGACAAAATGTTGCATTCTTGAACCTCATCTCCCAGATTTCATGTCCAAATAAAACAGTGTTGACTGTATCACATTGGTAGATAAAGTGTTCCCTTACTCGGGAGACTTTTCAGACCCCCTTGGCAACTTAAATTGTCAAAAGTGTCAAGCGACAAAACCAGTAACTTTTTCTGGTCTTTGGGAGAATGGTTGTGTTGACACCAATGAGCAGCTGTCCTTTCAATCCAGCTTTACGTTTCCAGTTTCTTTTTTCACTGTCAGTTGGTTTGATCAAATTGTGACTTAATAGAAGGAGAAGATGTAACTTTATTAGGGAAACTGATCCTTGGCATTTGACCCCTTCTATTTATAGTTAACCTTAATACACACACTAGGTGCAGTGGGCTGCCATGGTACAGCCAGGGACCAACTCCAGATCTTTTGCCAGTGCAAGGATCAACATAAAAAAGTTCATTTGTGAGTCTAAACACAGGCCTGTTAAGGGTATTTTTTACTCACTTTTTGTTTCTCTTCAACAACGTTAATCCTTTCCCTGCCATATAATGTTCATTATGCTAATTACTCATTCTGCAAACTGATGACATCATCTAGCTACTTCTAGCTACTTTTAGGACAGCCAATAGCCACTTTCCTTACTGTGTAGTTGGCAACGCTGGCACTGCGTAGCACTCAGCAATGCTACAAATACAAGGGCTTCCATCAGCGGGTCATAGGCTCAGTCAGCATTGTTTTACCTCAATCTGTGATAGACAGTGACTTAACAGACATTAACTTCATGAAAATATTCAACATTATTAATTTGAAGTGACTCACCAAATCATTGGAGGGAGCTGGGATGCACGCAGAGGTTACCTGCAACACACAAAGACAGCCACATGTAACTACACACATAAAAACAAAAAAATCCACCCTTTTTACTTCATCACAGAAAGAAAGAGTTAGATTTAAGAAATGATTAAGGGTAGATGCTTCCTCAGAAATAAAGTCTAACTCTAAAGACAGTTTAACATTATAGGAAATGAACTTATTTGCCCTCTTGCAGAAAGTTAGATGAGAAGATTGATACCTCTCTCAAATCGGTCTGTTAGACACTGACAGTGGAGCCAGGGGACAGTTAGCATCAGTTAACTATGCTAGCTGTTCTTTTTGTTCATGAAAACAGAAAACTAGCATGACTTGATGAACAGATAAAGACAAAAAACTGTCTGGAACGTACTGTGAGGAAATGTTTTGGAAGCTGTGCTGGAATGACAATTTGTAATGCCTCACTGCAATGTTGGCTTGTCACTTCTGCTCATTTTTGCATTTCGTTTCAGTGAGGGTTAAACAAAAGAAATGTTTGGGAATTGAAGAGAGTCTTTTGAACAGGGTCTGAATTAACTACATCTTATGAGAGGCTTTGCAGGAGAATGAACTTTAAATGTAATGTGTTAGTCAGTGAGCTTTGGTGATGCTAGTGGGTGTATTTTGGGGGGACAGAGCTATGCAGTCTTTATGCTAAGCTAGGCTAACTGTGTCGAGGCTCCATACTTAACTGACATACAGTACATGACAGTGGTAGCCAATTTCTTTCTTCACAACTAGTAAGAAAAGCCAGTCAGTACTTTTACATGCACAGATTAGTCGAGCTACGGTTATAGCTCGATTAAGCCGTTCAGTCAGACTGCATGCGCTGATCACACAATCCGATTTGGGTGCGCTTGAACGTATACATGCAGGAGTAGTTCGACTATAAACCGCATTATCTGGGTGTGTTAGTCCAAGTTGTTAACATGTTTTTTAAAAGTCTAGTTTAAGTCAAGCTCCTGCAATAATTTGGTTTTCTCTAATGTCACGTAAACATACTGAGTGTGTTTCCAAAAATTTTGTACTAATACTCTCATTTGAAAACACTGGGAAAGTTGGGTTAATAAGTAGAGTGTACACATGACAGAACAGAAAGCAAAGTAGGCTACTGTCATTCATTTCTGTCCCTCAAACAATGCAGCTGACCAAACCTTACATATAAAAACAGACTGTTTTCAAAATAATATCTTCAGGAATTTTTGGCTATTCATTACAGAGAATGCTGTTATGAGCACAGGAACGTGTAATTGCCAAAATAATCATGACGTTTCAACCTTGTATCTCAATTTGTCATCTACTGCTGGGAATACTGCCCATAGGATCAAGATCAGAGTGTCAGACAGCTAAACAGTGCAACTTGTTGAGGCCAGACGGAGGGAGGAATACACAGAGCCACATGATGATGAATAGAGGACAAACACTGTCTGCAAAACTATTTAGATGCTCTCAAGTGCCAAATAAATACAAGTACAACTAATGTTTGACAGCATGTTGACAAAAGGCCAGTACGTTCAAATGTGAATCCAAATACACAACTTCACAGCTGAGGGAGCGCTGGGACAGAAACACACTCGCTCTGAGTGACACATCTAATTCCCATGTCTGTTATGGGCCTACAGGTCAATGAACTGTGACCAAAGGAAGCAGGAGCTGAACAGCAGCCCTAATGAAGGGGGCTGAGCACCACAGTCATGCTTACGTAACACACACAACACAAGCACACATGCACACACACACACACACAGATTAGTGTTCCCGCTACAGAGCCCTTTTTGGACTGTTTATTTGGAAACAGGAAAAGGGCAAGGGCTTGTGTATATCTCATTGTGCACAAAAGGAAATTACACAGGCCCTGAACCTGGGGGTGTGTCACCATAGTGTGTGTATGTGTGTGTTGTACAGTTTGAGTTAATCTCTTCTGTCTTCCCTCCTTTCTTTAGCATTAAGCTCAGTCTTCTACTGGTGCTCGTACGTAACAACACACATCAACAGGAAGGCGAAGAAACAGATAAGGAGCTAAATCAAGACCTGTCGGGTTTGACAGAAGGAACAGGAAACAGGATCAGGTTGAGCATTGGCTGTCAAATGACTATTTGGACAATGCTGGATGACTCACTTTGAGAAATATTTTTTTCATCTACGTCAGGAAGTGGATCTCAAATCTTATCCTGTGTTACGGTTCTTAATTTATCTCCATCTGACTCTAATTCCTGACCAGAAAGGTTGCGGTTAGGCCAAGCTCTAACTTCTCTTAGGGTGTTTTTTTTTATACCTAAAGTTTGTTTTCTCTGGTCTGAATCAGTTGATGAGTTTGTAAACTTGAAACCTATTTTTCACTGGTTCGGTTTCTTTTCACACAGAGGAAAATTCAAGAGAATCAAGCATGCATCACTATAAACCACATTAAATGCTCACTCTACGCATTTGTCAGATGTGAGTCAGGCATTGGGAATAAAAGTAAATACAGGAAGAAGATCCTGTGTTCTTGACAAGGGAAAACTTTTAGCCGTGACCAGCAGCTCTACAGGTCGTTCTGTCGGGCGGTGGGTTGGTTAGTCAGTCCGCAAAATTCCCCACTCTGTGGCGGCCACAGTAATTGTTAGAGGAGGCTGAAATTTGGCGTGGAGGGTCAAAAGTGTGCGTGTGTGTGTTTGTGTTCATGCCAAAAGCTGGTCTCTGTCTGGTCTAAGCATCTGGTCGTATCGGTCTGTATATGATTGCGAATTCTGGGTTCACACCTGTTCAAATGAATTGCACCAAGCAGGAAAAAACAAGAGTCCAAATAAACCAGACTAAAAAGTGCAAGTGTTAAAGCACCCTTATTTCAACCTGCCAATGCAGGTTAGTTTTTATTGAATTGTATCATGTAACACAATGGATTGGGTTTAATCAGCGCATCTACGAGATTCAATCAGCGACACATGGATTCTGTGTAAAAGTGTGCCTTTTAATTGGCTTCATGTTTTTTAAATACTGCCGGCGGTACCTGATTTGGGGCCCATTTCATGTTGTACCTTACTTCTGTCATTCCGCTCAAAGACTCTTAAGTTTTCCGACCGTCTTTGCCAGCTGGCAACAAACTTAAAGCTCGACTCTCTTTTACTTTTGTGGTGTTCTCTCTTCTAACAATAGCCAGCAAACTGTCAGCCTTTCAAACTTTCTACCGTGATTTTACATATCAGACATTAAGTCAAAACTTTTGGGCAGAGCAGCTTGCAGTAGTGAGCAGGCAGCTGTCGAGTCTCTGCAGAAACGACATACTTTATGTTGAACATCTAAAGCTGGGTTAAGGGATGGACACCACAATATTAGACATGGTGTTTCCTTCTTGCCAAAATTTATTCCCCTTTCCCAGAATAAACACCTGGGAGACCCTAGGACTTCATTTTGTTTCTTGCCATCTTGATTTTAAAATCAAGGTCAGCTGGGCCTGCTTAGCATTTTGTGCACATTACTACCTAAATGTATCATGTAGTACATCTAGTTGAATTATCTAAATTGATGATATTCCCTCACCCATTTTCAAAATTCACTTTATTCTTACACCTGTGACCTCTGTGTCCCGCGGAGTGAGCAATGGACTCTCTCTGTTGGCCATCATTTCTCCAACTTATGTCCCTCCCTTCAGTCTCTGACTTTCCATCCGATGTCATCACCTTCCTGTAACTGACCAATGTAATTGTGCATCTGATTGCTCAGAAAATTCTGAAAATGTTGTTCGTCACCTCTGTCTTTATCTTTTATCACAGTATTTTGTTAAAGTACCATTACTTTTTTAATGAATCATTTATTTTGAACATCAAGTAGATACTTGTGTTTGCATGTTTAAGAATGTCTGGATGTTCAAAAACAAAAAAGTGTCTTTTTTTTCCAGTAAACTGCAAAGTTATGTCGGTGCCTTATTAAAGAATGAATGGCTTTATTTCAAAACAAACAAACAAACAAAAAAAAAATGACAAAAAACAAAAGTAAGAGTGTCTGAAAAGGAGTAGGTACAGTAGAAGTAAATCTTATGTATCTCTAGCCTTTTTTACATTAAGTCTCAAAACTTCTAACATTAGTTTAAAAATTTCCAAATTTTTTAAAAAACAAATAAACAAACAACAAAAATACAAACAACTATCCTCAGTTTATGTTCAGCATAATTAGATACATAAATAACTATCCCAGGTTTATTTACAATCCAAATATCCAAACAGTGCTAAAAAAAAAAAAAAAGCACCCCAATATCTTTTTGTGTATGTTTTTTAAAATGGTTTTATATACTTTGTTTCAACCCCTTTACCTCTTGTTTGTACAAACACATTTTTTTTTTTTCAAATTAAACACTCCTCGTCAATTAAACCCCCTTCCTATCACAAATAAACAAACAAAAAACAAAAAATCTGAAAGTTGCCGTGAAGTTATTTATTTCTTGCTTTCAGGGTGATTATTGTAGTTTTAAATTTGACCAGATCTCTGCATTTCATCGCATGTGCCTTTAAAAGCAGTATGTTCGGGTGTGTTCATGTGTTCTCTATATTCCACATCATGAAACATCCTCATGGCTTTTTTTTAAAATATGCATTATGGTTGTAATTTGCTCTTCTAAGTGTTACTTCACACAACAATTCAGATACAGTAATACAAGTGAAGAATACAGAATGCCCAGTGATTTATGGTTCAGTATGTCTTGTTTTCTCCAAACTGCAAAGCTCTCTGCAAGCATTGTTCTCACATAGTTGATCTGTGGTTTCCAGCAGATTTTGTGGTCTAAAATCACACCCAGAAATCTGTTTTCATACACTCTGTCCACAATAACCTCACCGATCATCATAAAGCAGTTATATCGGTTAAAACATGTTTGAGTGAATCTGTACCTCCATGACTATACCAATGGAAGGTGAATCAGGAAAATCCTGGGAAAACTAGAAGGTTTGGGGAACGCTGTTTGTTACTGAGTGAGTGAGCGCTGTATTCTTTCTTTGTGGTGCTTGATGTAACGTAGTCATGCCACAAAACTCAGAAGAAAATGGCGGTTACTGTTGGATAATGGAGCAATTCAAACAGCTTCTAACAAGAGAAATCAAAACCTTCTGGAATCATCGACTTTTTTTTTGTTTCTCCTCACTCAGACAAGTTTGTTTGCCTTCAACAATGAGGAGAATACACACACAGGATGCATTGTTTCAGATTTCCAGTTACAGTTACTTGATTTTGACTGAACTCTTTTACTGCTTTTATTTCTGAATGCAGCATGAATCAAGCCTTTTCTGGGCACTTTCTTCCATCTATTCCTCCTCATCCCTCAATCCCAGTGCCCAGTGAAGGGGCCTGCAGAGGGCTGCCGCCAAGCCAGAACAAACACACCACACCAGATTCCATCTCCCCAGGCCAACACTTACGCACAAACTTCCTGCTAATAGACCTCCACCCATCACTCCCCTCTTTTTTGTCCATTTTGCCTCCATTGCCTTTCGTCTTGCCTGCCATCTGTAAGTTAATTTCTCCCTTTTCTCTCCCTTTTTTCTTTCTCGACTTGCTTCCTCCATTTTTTCTAATTCCTGTTCACTTCCCTCTTTACTTGTGCTTCTTCCGTTCAGCTATTTTGTGTGCCTGCAGCTTTCCGCTTCAGTAATCTCATCCATCATTCTTCCAGATTTTGTACTTTCTACTTCCTCACTTTTGTTGTTCCATCTTTTTTACCTCTTCCTCTTATTTTCATCTCCTTGTTCTTGTTCTGGTCTCTCTCACACCAGTTTGTTCCAATCACCCTCT
>JAPQLA010000002.1:2339264-2353263 GCA_029822935.1 Naso vlamingii | reverse complement strand
GAATGGTAACATTTTTTAGCCTACATGTAATGAATAAGGAAAAATAAATAAATGCCTACACTGAGTAAAACTGTCAACAAAAAATCAAGTCCCATGTCAGATCTGTCTGCAATACAAAATAATGTTACTTTCTAATATTCATCTGGATGAGGGAGCAAACATTAAGCATCAGTTTAAAATTAATATCTGCCAAGTTTCAGACGAGAAGATAGACACCATTCTTTCGACTGTGCGTGCAGTAACAAGGAAGAGACTGGCAGAGCTCGCCCACCGCTAATTAGCTTAGCTCAGATACTGGTAGTCAATGGGAAGTGTTAGCCTGCCTCCGTCTAAAGTCATCAGGTAAACTTTCTAACAACTCTTAATGGTCCTGTTTGCTTGCTGTGACTTGTTTATTTAACAGTTATTTTTTCACATAATTCACATTAGCTTTGTACGTAATACTCTATGTATTTCTTTTTCTTCTTCTTCTTCTTCTGTTTCCCGGTGCGTATGCCCCTTGCAGTTTACTTTTGCAATGTTTTTGATTCGAAAATTACATAAAGTGTTAATCTGAGTCTAAAAATAACATGTGTGACCGGGTGTGTGTTATCAGAATGAAACAACATGAAGCAATTTATGGTAGAGCAACACAAGATTTTAACAGCCAAACACATTTACAGCCAGAGATTTTAACACTCAGTACTCAGAGCTGATTTTCTTCAGTTGTCACAGTCCTTTACCAGTTTATACTGTGATTTCATGCCCACAGTATCATATATGTGGACATGCTGCATATCTTTTTCTTTTTTGTTTTGCTTTTGTAGGAATCACTTCACAGCATTATGAGTTCACATGGTACAATTAAGTTATTTAAAAAATATTACTCATGTCATGCATATAAACAATATGATGGTCAAGTGTTGAGGTCAGATAGTCGTAGTGCTTGTTATGACAACCACAACAGCTGAAGATGGAGAGAGTACTAAAACATACTCAAATACTACTAGTACTGCAACTTCAAAGACACTTTACTCAAGTAAAAGTATTTGTGTAAAAACATATTCAGACAAAAGTTAGTCAAAAATGTACTCTGCAATATTAAAGGAAATAAGTACCAATTACAGAGCAGAATAAACATCTCCAAAGCAGACAACACAGAGTTGTATAAACTATGTAAAGTCCACAGCAGCTGCAGCCACAAACACACGAAATTAGCAAAGAGGCGTCCAGTTTACACACTGCACATGACACACACACACACACACACACACACACACACACACACACAGTGCTGTTTCCAGGTGACAGTGGTTGTTGATATGCCTTTCAGTAATTGTTGTGATGTTACTCACCTGTCTGAATGGCACAGAGTGAGTATTGTGCACTGCGAAGTCTTAACAGTCTACTGTTGTTTCAACTCTTTAATTGATTATTCCCCGTTCATCCCATCATAACCAGTACAACCACCTCTCCGTCCCACTGTGCTCCCTAAAAAGTTTTTTAAACAAGCAGAGGCAGCAGTAAGGCCGCTAACGTTAGCTAGCTCTGATTCCTCAGCAAACAGCAAACGAACCACCTGTTGTAACGTCAGTTACTTGTTTCTCCTCCATTGTGGAGTCTCGTTCCAGAATGAGAGTGAATCTCGGTTTGGCTTTCAACTTCTTTGAAGCACAAAGGGGGATGAAAAGCAACGCGAAGTTGGCCTGCTCTCTGTTGGACAGGTAGGTGCTAATCACCTGTGGTTAGCTTGTTAGCATCCTAAATAATTTCTCCATCGAACAAATGTAATATTCCTACTTAGCTTGTAACACTAGGTACAAGCAACAGTACACACACATTCAGATAGATTCATTTTTACATATTACAGATTTTCATTCTTTTGGGTTAAATGAAAAGGAAAAAAATCTTTTTTAAGTTTTTTTAAAAAAAAAAAGAAACAGAAATTCAACAAGCCCAAGGCAATTTCCCATTTATCCCACACAGTGAAACTGCTGAAGCTTGAGTCACTCCTTTGTTTCTCTGTCACACAATCAAACAGCAGAGAGGCAAACTGCACAGCAGATGAAGTGAGCGCTTCAGCTAATTTTACACAAAACTCAGCATTAAGAAAGCATCCAGCAGTTCATCATCAGTCAGTAGACCAATAAATCCAGGAAGTGATCCAGCTCAATAAGGAACAGTGCAAAGCTGTTTAAGGTACATGAACAGCTCTGCATACACACAGCATACAGTGAGATACGGTCTCTGCCTTCAACCCAATCCTGAGGGCCAACCCCAGACCTTAACCCGTACTTAGATCCACGTAACTGACTGGAGACAGACCTAACATACATTTTGTCGATGGTGGGGAGTCCAGGAGCACATGGAGGATGTGTGTAAACTCTACACAGGAACAGTGGGAATCAAACCCAGAACCTTCCTATTACGATGCGACAGAACTAACCACTAGTGCCGCCCCTGGTTTCCAAGTTAAAT
Source organism: Naso vlamingii (assembly GCA_029822935.1). Classification (NCBI taxonomy): domain Eukaryota; kingdom Metazoa; phylum Chordata; class Actinopteri; order Acanthuriformes; family Acanthuridae; genus Naso; species Naso vlamingii. The sequence goes on along the minus strand of JAPQLA010000002.1, from coordinate 2,350,806 downwards.
CACATCTGGTGGGCAAATGCTGTGAGTGAAAAGCAGGTATCCGCTTTGACAAACACAGCATCCAAAACTGTTGATTTTGTAATGATTGCTTATTTTGTGTGTTTTCTTCAGTGGTTAGTTTGTGACTTCCTGTGTATTTTAATCCCACCCTCCATTGAGAGTACCTCACATGGGCCCGTGCTCGGGTTCCTGCATCATTTGTTGGTGACCAAGGCCAATGTGTGTGTTAATAAATGTGAGGGTGGGACAGGCAGTGGAGGGAACAGAGACTGCCTGTTCCCGGGGTGAGGTCAGCATGCCGACATGATACACTTCCGTTCAGTCGGACTCCCGCTGCAAACACACACACACACACAGAATGGTCTCATTGCCGAGCAGCTCTACCAACACCCCCCCGGTGCAGTTGTTGATATTTACCGAGAAAATGCACCATCTGTTTTGCCACAAATGTTAGGCCTAGTCATGTACTGCGAATTGGCCTCAGTAAGTCGATGACCTCATTGATGATTAAGTGATGATTAAGCGCGTTAGTTAGGACCAGATTTGATCAGATTGCTGCCCCTGTTTAGTTTTAAGGAAACATGTTGCTGCTTCTGCTGGAGCAGATGCAAATCATTTGCATCCAAACTGTTTTAATGCTGCAGGACTTTCCAGATGAGACTGAATACTGCTACTGTAGATCTGAACTCAGTGTAACTGCATCTGGCACAAGGGAATGTGAGCCAGCGTCTGTTTCAGCCTCTCGGCTTGGCAGTGAACAGGGGGTGTCCCAAGTAAACACAGTCATCGCAAAACCATTTCTGGACCATCAAACTTCTCAGTTACACCCAATAATCGCAAACAAAGAATATCTACTGTACAGAGTACAACAGCATTACTGTGCTGCTGGTTTCAGAGCATCTCTAGAGGAGCACTCAAGTGCCTTGCTCAAAGGCAACTATGTTTGTTGTTAAAGGAGGAAGAGGAGAACCATTGCTTATTTGAATTTCCTGCCCAGGATTTTCCTTAAATGTCAAGTCAAGTTTTAATCACAAGCCCCCTTTCAAATCTGATCAAAATGCAGCCTGAGTGCTACTTATCTACAATACTTGATGTTCACATAGAAAAATTGCTCATGTCTGCCATGTTATCAGCTGAGGAAAGGTTAGAGGGGCCGGACAATGTTATCTTGTTATTAATCCATGGCTGTTTTCCTTATGTTTCCTCATGCAGGACAGGAACTTGGACAACATTAACTGTGACCCAGTCATTCATCAGTATTGCAAACGCACACTCATATACAGTACAATGTGTGGACTACAACACCAAACAAATGTGTGTGTGATCATACACGACAGTTTTTTTTACACAGCATTGTATTAGTTGACTTGTATACTCTCTCTCTCTAACACACACACACACACACACACACAAATCTGACAAGGCTTAAAGCAATATAACATATCATGGTCCTGACGCTTAAGATACAATAATCAAACCACTGGCTCCAAATATCGATATTTGAATTAAAATAACAAGTCACTGTAAACGGGTTTTGATTCACCAGCTTCACTACTTCACGACTTCTTGCGACGGCACTTATGACATGAATGTGACTAACATTAAGAAGAAGTTAACAGTTGGATGGACAGCAGTCAAAAGAATTTTAAGCTAAAAGATCCACCGGCCACTTTCTAGTCTGAAGTCTCGAGCCACTTCAGCTTTTACAACATCAATGGGACAAACAAAATGTTTGGATTCACATATGTAATGTATGCATTTCCTATTCTACAGTCAGACAGATATTGTGTATCATTATATAATTATCATGCAATATATATTGACTATCGCAGAATTTCATTGTAATATTATCCTTATTGTGGACCGTGTAGCAAGTATCATATTGTATCGCATTGTATTGTATTGTATCGTGAGTTACCCTGTGATTCTCACCCCTGGAACGCACTGCATAATGTAAGACTATGAACAAGGCAGGCAATTTTTTTAAAAAATAGCATATTTCATAGTGCCTTACAAAAGAAACACAAACTTTGGTACTGCATCGCACCACAAAATGGTCAGCTAACCACTGATAAGTAAGACAAGGTAGAGAAAGTCAGCAGCAACTGTTCCATCACCTCTCTGGCTCTTGTCCTTCACTTTGGCAAATAAATGTGAATAAAACTGAAAAATACTGGAGATATACAACATATTTCTACTACAACATATTTCTACTGATATATAGATATATATATCTACTGATATATACTGATATATATATATATATATATATATATATATATATATATATATATATATATATATATATGTATATACTGATTATATATATATATATTTATTTTTTTTTTTTTTTCACGTTTTACTGATTGGCTATATAACAAGCAAAATAGGCTATCAAAAATATTAGAAAGTCTTAGATTTCATACTATTTCTACCTGCAATTTCATTTCTATCTTTAAAACACACACACACACACACACACACACACACACACACACACACACAGGTTTGTACAGCCTAACCCTTACCCTTACCTTAATCCATTACCTTAACCTAGCCTCAATTCATACCTTGCCCCCAAAGTTAACCAGGACCTCAGAAAGCATTAGGGCCAGTCTCTGGTCCCCATGAGGACTACCGGTCCTCAAACGGTCAGTGTTTCTGACAGAAAAGGCCCTAACAAAAACGACTACACACGCGCGCGCGCGCACACACACACACACACACCAACTGTCAACTAGTATAAAGTCAAAAATCTTGCACGCGCACACGCGCCCGTGAGAGTCATGTTTTCCTCGCGCATGACTTTGCGACATTAACAGTTAGTGACTGGCGCTGACGCAGTAACAGTGGGGATGGTGGGGGGCTGCTTCATGCATCATATGACCCCAATCAGAACATTTTATGTCAGATAAGTGAAATGCGACGCACCGAGCAACTTCTCTCAGAAAAGTCAATGAGAAAGAAAAGAAGCCAAAACCTTATGAACGTTCGTTATGTAACGGCGACAGCAAAAGTCACATTAAATCATTAACTGAACAGCACATGCATAAAGCAGAGCTTCTTTGTCTTATAAGGGAAACGCCTCCGAAAGTTGCGTAGAACTTTAAATACTTTGTAAGCTATGGCGACTTTACATAAGAGTCCAATTCGCAGAGTGCGCAACAGCACAGCCAACACATGCGCATGAAAACACAGCATCACAGCTGCATCCACACTCTAAAATCCCTCAAACAGACTGCAAATGCTGTGAAGAAGCCTCACTGAAACGAATGTGAGGCAGACACAAACGTCTGAGAGCAACCTCAGCTGTTTTCCTGACAGACTTTGTCATCTTACCTTGTTCATTTTCCCGCTAATCATGATCCCCTGCCTCAGACGCTGCCCCTCATTCTCAGGAAGGCCATCAATAACATGGCCCGGGACTGAGATAACTTGTTTTCTTTGCTCCGGCCCACCCTCCGTAGAGGGGCTGATGGGTGGAGCTACACGGAGCTACAAGCATGTGTGGAGTACTATTACTGGAATTTCACCCCCTGATTGGTCGGTTTCCGGAGGGAGCGGAACGATGCTCTATCTGGATTGGCTGAACACTAGAATATTCCTAGAAAAAAACTTTTGAGGTGAATTCAGTGTGTCATCCCTGTTGTGGCCTATTTAATTGATCACATATGACAATAACGCATCACATTCACATATAGGCTACATATACACACAAAGATATAGCAAGTGTTTCTCAAGACATTTTTTGGCCAATCTATGTTATTTAACACCAACTTAAATAGTTTAAACCAAAATGTAAATACTTTCTATCTTTCACAACAGGCTCAAAGTTATGATATGGAAGCGATGAGGTCACCAGGGACGTATTTCATGTGCCTCAGATTTGAGAAGCATTTGGCATCCTTACATGTGAACCAGCACGCAGTTCCTACACATGTTTTGAGGTGATTTAATTATAGACTCTCGAGCACGAGGTGGCTTTTGGCTGCCTCCCCTCCTGCTTCTATAAGCTGTCATCATTACAGGTTTAACAGACACGATTATGTCAACACATATCACATGAATGGGGACATCCTCTCTGCCAGGAAAGTATTTTAGCCCTTCGGCTCTGGAAATCAGTTGTTCTCAACTTTTTGGAGGCCCCACTACCCAAGTACTTTCAACACCACCACCACGAATCATGTTCCCAGCATTTCCATTTGAACTGATCTGAACTTGTTGTCCTTTTGTTTCTCTTTCTAAGTGGGTTGAGTTCCCAGTTGCATTGACACAGGCCGGATGTATCAAACACTTATTCATTAGTTTTATCCTCTAGTATAGCCACACAATCAGTCAGTTGTGACAATAAACAAACCAAAACAGCGAGAGATGAGCAGGTAATTTAAGCTAATTTTTTAGTTTACATGTATCGTGATGTGTATTGCCAACCAACACCCATCCATAAAGCTCAGTGACACAAAAGAACACCTATGCTCTTTATTCTCATGTTTTTATTGTCATTGTGTCCAGTTAAAGTGCCAAGAGTTCACTCAAATTTCATTTTTTATTTTGATGTTAAAGCAGCTCCATTAGTTTGCTCAGTAATTTGTTAATGCCTTTCAAATAAACAGGAAAGTAAATTTTAAATTAAAATTGTTTTGACTCAGTTTGTCCAAAAAATTATCAACGTAATGTGTTTTTTGATTTTCAGTGAACAATCGTAATATAGCTCAATATGCATCCTATTGTGATACATTAGTATCCTGACCCATGTATCGTGAGGTCCTTGCTGATACCCACTCCTAATATCTTCCATTAAATGATCATTTCCGCTTTTTTCTTTTAAATAAACCTGACCTGACTACAGTCTTTAACTGCGGAAGTACCTGCAGGGACACAAGTACCCTGGTTTGAAATCATTCTTTAAAACTTCTACCGTATCATGGCCTCTCTATTTTCACAAAACACCTCCAACACACCCACACACACACACACACACACACAACTGTGCTTTGATTAACACCTGCATTGATGCTGCTGCTCAGTGGTGACTGGTGTGTTAGCTACATCTAGTGGTGGAATTAGAGAAATGCACCAGATGCATCATGTGGCTGCTTCAACAAACACATCTCTTGCTAACATTATTAATATTAACGAGTGTCCTTTATCACCTAAAAACAACCATTAATACAGATGTACTTAATTTTCTGATGCTGTGAATGTAAATGCAATGCTGGAAACAAAGAAGAAAACATGAACTGAGCATCTTTGTTTATTTTTAAAGACAAAACCAAACAGCCTGAGCTCAGCCTGAGCTGAGTTATTATTATTAAAACAGCAAACTTTTCTTATGTTATACACGGTGATATAAATCTTAAATTCCAAACTTTCTGTATGATCTAATAGTTGTCATTACTCCAAATATATCCCAGATGCCTTTGGATTTGGACCTTTTGAATTCCCTGCCTGCCCATAATATTCTCCAGCCCCAGACTCCTAATGCACAGCGTATTATTTCTGTCTGCTGCCTCAATCTTTTAGTCACTTCCATATGTTTTAGACTGACGTTCAGGTATGAGGGCTGTACAATATCCAGTCTGCCAATCAGTGTAGAACTTTACAATGACTCGTGATGATCAAAAACAACACGTGAAGCAAAGTGGTCCATTCGTTGAGCTCATGAACCAAGAATTTCCGGCTCTGCATAGAAAAAAAACGACAACTGATAGACTGGGGGGTCTTGGGGAGTATTTGTTATTGGAATTTTTTGGCCGCCTTTCTTTTAGATTGCAACAGGTTAAATGGTAGAGAGGGAGGTGCTGAAGAAGAGGAGTGATGGATTACAGTCACAGAACAAAGTATAAAGGTGAAAAAGGTAACCCTAACGGGGGGGCTGGTGAGACCACATGCAAAAACAAAATTGTGTGGGACCATGAGAGACAGGAAGCTGGTGCTTGGGATTGGAATGAGGGGTTGAGTCGGTGAGTAAGTGGGGGAGGGTCTGTTGTAAGAAGGATGGAGATGAGGAAAAAGGGGGAGAACTTGTTGTGGCTGGGAAGAGAGAGGAATGACTTTTTAGCTGTTGACACGAGAACACGATTCTTTCGCAGACTCCTAAATCCCGAGTCGCTGCACTTACAGACCAACACGGAGTGACCAAAGTCGACATCATAATGCAAGGTGCTTGATACGGTCAAACACTGCATGAATTTCTGCAAGGTGTGTTTTTGTCTAGTTGATCTACAGTGGAGAATTTAGAGTCTCAAGGAAGTGGAAGAACTTGGATCATGCTTGGAGGTAACTGAGAAAGGGGTGGACAAACGGGAACCACAGCCAAGAGGAAATGAGAGGAGGAGGAGGAGGAGGAGGCTAGAAAAGGGGGCTGTGCAGCTTGATGAAGGATTGTGGAAGGCAGCAATACGCCAAAGACTGATAAGGTGCAGCTGTTGAGGGAGCAAAAGAGTGAGAAAGCAGTGGGAAGAGTGTGTGAGACGCAGAGATGCTGAGGACACAAATGAGCACGTGCTCATATTTATTGTACCAATGAGTTCAATAACAACTGTGTTAGCCAACGCTGCTCAGTCGCAGAGACATTTTTCTCAAAACTAGGACAAATGTCAAGCAAGGCATTCTTGAGGGTAAGACCAGGCAATATTTTGTGCGTATTTTGCTGTGAGGTGTATTTTAAGGGTGGTGCTGGGATCTGGTGAGCGAGGAAATGGTTTATGTCTTTCCCTTTCCCCTCAGTCCGCTTTCATCTGCGTGCCCGCTACACACAACAACAAGCATTCCTGAAATCCGAGTCAGACTTAGGGACAGATCGAAGCCGCAGGAATCTAGTCAGTAAAGAGCAGCTTGGAGTCTGAAGTTAACAGGAATTCACCTTTTTTCTTCCAACAGGACTATGAGATTTACTCCTTTATCTGTTCTTTTCTGTTCTATTCCACTCTATTCTGGATATTGGGGTGATCTATATTTAACCCTAAGTGGTCAATCCTCCTTCGTGTGTTGGGTGTGTGTGTTTGTAGTGAATGCCTGTGGCTCAAGGCCTCAGTATTTGTCATGGCCAATCTAAACTGTGTTGCTCCTGAGAAATTACAGGGACGTTAAGCAAATACATTTGAAACCACTGTGGCAGTGCCAGATCTCTATGCATTTCTACAGTCACACACACACAAAGCAGAACAAGTGTAATTACACATGTAACTTTTTATCTAAACAGTGGGTTGAAAGAGTAAAACTTTTTAGCAGGATTTAAGCAGCTGCCTGTCAGCTTGGTTAAAGGGAGCTGTTCATGTGGACGTCCATCAGTGTTGATGGTAACTGTAGTCAATTGAAGCAATAAATTCTGCACTTTGAGCTTTATTGTAGAGAAAACTGAGTTTTCTGAGTTTGTGCTGCGCACACAGCCGTTCTCGCAGTGGCCTGTACCAGGATTCATTACACGCAAGCTCTAGAGGATGTAAACGCAGCTCAGTTTACAGAGCACAGTAATAGTGTTAGCAACAGTTGCGCAGCTAACATTATTTTTCCAAAAGCTGAAAAATACACAGGCCTAGTTGATAAATCACATAGATATTGTTATATTCTGACCCACCATGCATTGTGGAAAGAAACAGTTGGATGTTTTTTGCTTGAAATGACATCACATTATCATCAAATAACGTTAGATTTGGTGCAGCCAAAAGCCCATAGATAAACCGCTAACAGCAGGTCTATGGCCTGCTGCCAGCAGAGACAGTGTGTAGATAGCATGATGCATCACTAGCATACAGACTGACGGGTGGCCCTAATAGTGTTTATTTTACTACAAGCTGTTAAGTTGTCACAAAAATATTGCTAAATTGTGTTGTGATATTAGCTATTTACATACGTGTTGTATTGTAACCGAGGCTGCGTGAGTCTCAGGTTGACACCACACAGAAAAACTCCTTCTAGAGACTCTTCTTACTGACTACATGTAATAATCACAAAAAACAATACTGGCCAGGCGCATAAAGTTGTTATCCGTCGCATCAGAACATTCCTCTTATTTAATATTGTGTAGTTTTTCACAACAGGGGGTTTTTGGTCCACCAGAGCCTGAAATTTCTTTCTAAACAAACACAGCGCTGTCACGCCTGGAGTGCGAAGGGAAAGGCGAAGGTTAAACATTTTGTACTTCATAGAGAAACAAGAGATTTTGAAGATGTGCCCCAGAGACGCAGAGATAACTGAAAAAAAAAAAAAAAGTGTTGTTGAGTTTGAAATTATATACCAAATTTGGATAGATAGAGATAAGGCTGAAAATTGGTGGAGTTTTCCCTTTAACTTTTAATCCTTGCCTTAGAGTAACAAAGCAGCGTTACAATACAGGAAAAGAGATCAACGTCTTACCCTGGAGCTTAGTGGAACAAGAATCCACATAGAAAGCCGTGCTAGTCACTCTGCGAGGCTGCAGTCAGCACAGCTGTGCTTTGAGCAAAATACTAAAGTCAGCACGCTGACATGCTCACAGTGACATGCTAATATGCCGAATGTTGAAACAGCTATAATAACACCTGAACCATCTTAAGCTCTGTTCACACAGGATTTGTGTAATGAGGGGATGTCTAATGATGTGTAATAACTGTGGAGGCCATCTGTGATCTTAATCTCCTGCAAATCTGTGTTTAATTTGTGAAGTAAAAATTCCACAGCAAATTAGCTACAATATTTTGCAAAACAAAGAGGTCATGTGACGATAATAGTCCCATGTGAAACAGTGTCTGTTTGAGTAAGAGTCTTCTTTTTTCTTTGGCTTGTTGATCAGCTGAGCTATGACACTGGCCATATTAATGTTCAAAGTGAAGAACGCCAAGAGAAGGTTGGGAGCAACAAAAGTTTACAATACATTATTATTTTACGTACAACCACAAAGTATTTGCTACTTGATATAAATGCTTGTCACAAATGCAGGAAGTAGGCAAAAAACTCTAAACTCTAATATGACAGAATGCCTCTGAAACACTGATGATACACAGAGCCATAACAGCATATCTGAGGCATAATGTCAATAAATCTGAGTAAGTTTGCTTGTCCTGTGCAAAGTGCCTGAGTGAACAAGGCTTTAGTTTAGTGGGTTAGCAGGGTAACATCTGCTATTAAGCTCTAAACACTAAGTACAGCTGAAAGAGAAGCCAGCGTCATTAGTTTGATGATTGGGCTGAATGTAAAGTCAAGGGGAGAATAAAAGTTATTACGATTCACTCTGAGGGAAATGTAAATGCTGAAACCAAATTTTCTGACTATCCATCCAATAGTGGAGAGATATCAGAGGACCAGCAAAGTCATTTGGGTTCATTCTCTAGATACCATTGATTCCTGTACTGTGTTCACTGAAAATCCATCTTATAGCCATTATTTTAGTCCAGACTGAAATTGTACTCTTGTAAAGTTTCCGATTAAATTTCAAGTGCCAAGCGATTCCACTGATCACTCTTGGACTGGAAGTTTTAGCTGTGCATGTATGTAAAAGCATCTTTACTGTGATGCCTGCCGGGAAAATAAGACATTCATCATACAATGCCACCTCCACTGAATGAGTTTGCCAAGCAGAAGTCAACCCGTGGCTCCACCGCTCGGATGACTAGAGCCACTGATGGCCTGTAGACAGACATGCTTCTGTCAAAATGTCCAGTCACCTAAAGGTTGTGCATTGTGGAATAGCATCTCAACGTTCAACTTCGTAACCTTTAAGAGTATTTTTTGTCCAAAAGGGTTATGTGCAATTACACCGGCACTTAATATTGTCTTGCAGTGGGGCAATGCGCAATTTGCATCGGCACTTTAATATGATGTGCAATATTTTTATTCTCTTATGATGTTTATTTCCAGCACTTTATATCAGCACTTTATTGTGATATGCGGTACACTAGCACCTAGCATTTTATTCTGTCAGGCACTTTACCTCCTGCCTTTTATCACCTTTGCACATGAACTCTGATGGCCACTTACTGCTGATTTGCATTATGCCACATCACATAGCCACTTTTATTTTATTGTGTGCATGTCTATGTCAGCTCGTGTACAGTTTATGGTGTTTTTGATTTTATTTGTTGTGTTATGTGCGTGATATTTGGTTTTATGTCTTTCTGTATACATGTGCAACATCAACCTGCCAAGGGACTGCAGATGGAAACTAGCCTATGGCAATAATCTGGCATATTTACATGTCAATGTTCATATGCAGTGTCTAAATAAATGGATTTATTCTTTTATATTATACAACTGGACTGGTCAGAAAACTGTTGTATGACAAGGATGCAACATCAGTTTCATTTCTCTGTTCAAGGCTCGCCTACACTGAGTTGTCCCCATTATAAATTCTGCTTAATTCACTTCTACACCATCCTTAATTTCATTATTTTCAAAGGGAACTGTGTGATTTATTTGCTTCACCAGAAACTGTTTATTTCAAGGATCCACTGTTAGAGGGTTGTTTGTTAATGCTCAGCTACTTCACATCAGCAGCTGTCCAAGAATCAAAGGACTGTGATGCATTGAGGCTGATTTTGAGCCAGTATACTTAGCTAATATGTGAAGACGATTATGAATTCACAAAAGATAGTGGATTGCGATGGATGTGTTTTAACCCCACGCTGCAGACTGCAAATAGGCCCAAAAAGTGACAGTTCTCTTACAAGCTGATGAAAACATGAAAACAGTCTATAAAAAGGTCACATGACCAAAAAAAAAAAAAAAAGAACTTCAGTAACACCCTTTTCCTGTGTTGATGTGATCACAGCAGAATGTGGAACATCATTTTGTGTTTCCAGTAAGTACTTGGCGTAACTTTGACAGGGTAAGTTTGTGTGTGGCGTTTGCAAGGATATAAAGAAATTAAAGCCAAGTCACATCCTGCCGAACAGTTGCATCTTCTCAAACCTACGACCAACCATGATTATATAATGATGATTAATGATAAAAACAAACCCAAGTTCACCAAAAAAGGCCACAAATAAATAAATTAATAAATAAATGCAACAGCATCTTCATCCTGAGGATAATCGGTGGGTCTAACTGGTTCCCACACCCCTGCAGTGGGGTCGGCCACTGCAGGATGACGTCGTTCAGAGGGCTCCACATTCCCACGCTGCTCAGCATGTGATATGGAGCCACTGGGACTGTGAGGCAACCAAGCCTGCACACACACACACACACACACACACACACACACACACACACACACACATACACATACACAAAGAAAACGAGCACAACTGGGAGCACATTACAAAAAACTTAGACGATTCACACATCTGGATAAAAAAGCCATAAATACTCAAGTCCATATGTAATCCAATGTGATGTAAACTGGCAGACAGAAGGTTCTTAATGTTCTCTTGACCACAGATAGCACTTAAGGATCCATCCAGCCTGCCTCTGTTACATTATGGTAATTCCACAGCAGCGCTGAAGCCATCACAACAATACCATTGTATCTGCACAGATGTGACCTCAGCTGGGGATGCCATCATCCACATCATCTTTTAAATCATAGCCAAAGAACACACACACACACACACACACACACACACAC
>JAPQLA010000002.1:2321484-2332514 GCA_029822935.1 Naso vlamingii | reverse complement strand
CACACACACACACACACACACACACAGGGACTTTGTCATCAGATTAATCAATAATGATATAAATAGTTAATTGCAGCACTAAATTCAATGACACCTGGGCAAACTCCAACTGCTGAGGACGGTGGTATGAAACATCAGAGGCTCCAAATAAATACCACTGACAGAATGTTACTGCTTAAGAATGAATGTCAGTAAATGAAATTTTAACTCAAACTTGTCCGGAATTTATTCATCTCTGCCTGTGTTACATGCTCAGAGTGTGTCAGGAAGTGCGTAACAGTGACATCTTGTGGTTACATCTCTCTACAGTCTGAAGATCTTTTAATTTTCAAACACTTTCTCTCAAAAGAGTCACTAGGGGGCAGTGTGGGCAAAGGAATGTCCATGTCTGAGTCTCTGACTTCATTATACAATGATCATTATTACTGTCCAGTTTGTTGTCTCAACACATGTAGCTGAACAATCTGATGTACTTTAGACTTTGCTCTAGCGTCTAGACTTTATATTAAACTTTATGAGTGTTATTCCTTCCCAACACTTTTAGTCTGGCCGCAGTAACTGTTTGCTGAACTGTATCAGTTGTGGAAGTCCTTGAGATGTTAGAAAGCTTAACAACGTTGCGTCTGTGTTCGTAAAATAAACGCAGGTTTGTTAATGTGTCGCACAGCTCAGTGAATAAATACTTAGCCCCTGTTAGCGTTAGCTTAGCTAGTATTGTAAAGAGGAAGAGGGCTTTTCTATCATTAACTACAGATGACATACCCCTCATTTCTGCATCATAACAGTTGTGTAAGTCCTAGAAATGTTGGAAAACTCAACAATGTCATATCTGTGTTCATAAAATCATCCCGCGGTGTGTAAGAAGTTGTGCTGTACTCCGGTTGTGCTGCTCCGTGTATTCACACACAGCAATATTGGCAGCCGGGGTGGAGGGTGGGCGTAGCACACATTCAGCTCTGTTGGTTACTGTGAATCAATCAACATCAACAATCAATCAACTAGATCCTACTGAGAGGCCCTTTTGTGCCGGAAACAGGTCAATATGTGGAAGCAAATCACACTCTGACTTCCGTTTCACGGGGTCTTTAAACTTTTGAAGTTTCTTTGAGCTATTTATAGGCTTCAGCACACATATGACCTCTAATAATATGCTATCTCTTTGTTGTTATTACATTATGCTTTGATTCCTCAAACAATTTCTGTTCAAATAGGAACTGATAGCATTTTGATGTTTTGTGACTTTTATGTGTCCTGTGACTGAAGTGACACTGGACAGGAGATGATGCCAGCTGCAGAGTCAACGTGTCACAAGGCTGTCAGCTTTATTTCATTAACTGGCACATGACAGTTATGTATCTGTCTGCATGCATGAGTGAACCGACAATTGAATGATGTATCACATCACAACATGTGCCACCATCCCACAACCCACTGCCACTCCCAGCTGGTTCACCGATTGCTTTGTTTTGTCCAAAACCGAAATGTGTTGGCAACAGCGTCGGCACTTGTTCCTGAAACCAAGGTGTGTGTTTGTGCTGGTGCAAGTGATGCTTGTCTGTCTGGATGGAGAAGTCTGCAAAGGTGTGTTTATAGGGGCTAAAATGTGTGTGAACATGAGGGTAAACCTGAAAGAGGAGGCCTGGGAGAAGAAAAGACAGAGTACCAGCTGTGGACCATTTTCTCTCTCCTCGCAGATTTTCCTGCCAGTCATCAAAAACTCTTAGTAACTCCCAAACAGTTCAATCATTGTTTTGACAACAGTCCCCACTCGCCCCCACGCAAATTCCAGCAGAAGCTTCTGGCCCTCAACTACTGTAGACTTGTCAGTTTGATATGGTCCTCATTAATGGACCACACAGGGAAAATGTTTTTGTCTCTGTTTAGTGTTCACTCTTAGGCGTTACAGCTTCGGTCTTCCTAATCATACAGTGTGCATGTCATCAGCTGTCCAAAAAAGAAAAAAGAAAAAAATAAAAATGGGAAGTTAATTTAGCAAGGACAGAAAAATGATACCGTACTGACAGAGAAATCCATTATTCACCCGCCTGGCTGATTTGTTTTTGCAACCGTTGTCAGGACAGTCACATGTACACTACTTCCCATTCATTTTCATCGTCATGACAACGCGTGAAAGCAAAAATGCATGTCAGTGTTACCCGGGCAGGAAACAAGCTTTTTATTCATGTTTTGGCACTTCTGTGATAAGACATACAGACAGAGGGAAAGAGAATTCAAACTGAAGTGTGTTTCAACGGCACAAAGTTAACTCATGAATTCTCCTCACAGTTCTGTGATTCACACAGCACGAGGAGCCACTCCGTCAAGCCTGATTGCTCTTTACACGATGGACTTTGTTCAGTTTCTTGGTTATAGCTCGGGCTTACAGCGTTTCAAAGCTTCTGATAAAGTTTATGATGATTCAAGACTCTGTCCTCAACTCCGTGACAATTAATACTAACATTTAAACAGAGAGACAAAAGGATTTGAATCTTCTGTACCCTGTGCTGTTTCCTGTACTGGTTTTGAAAGTGACGCCAGTGTTTATCGTCATATTCCATATTTACAAAACTGATGATGAGTGTTGCATACAGTAGTTCAGTCTGTATCTGGCCAGTCGTGAGTTTGTAATGATTTACAGTGACGATCCGTTTTGTGTCTTCCCCACTCATCTCTCAGTGAGCTCTCTAACCAAAAACCACATGGATCTTGGAAGAGAAGATAGTTAGAAATAAATCATTGCACTATGAATAGACTGTATGCATGTGTGTGCGTGTGTGTGTGTAGGCAATGCCTCTATTTTTTATGGAAAATTTCCCAGAGTGGTTTTGCCTCTGTCATATTTTCCCCTGTGCTTTTTTTCCAAAATTGAACGTCAGCGGAGGCCGGTCGTGTAGTACCACACATCCTAAAACCTGTTTGAAATGATGAACACAGACTAAACTAAATTCTAAAAGCTTCTCTGAGCGACTCATAGCGATTTCAAAATGCAACAATAACCTGCTGATGAAAAAAAGCCTCACTCGTCACCTCTTAATTTGATTCTAGTCTGACACTTTCAACAACAGTTCATCACTGGACTCATGTTATCACACCTGTCACATTTACATATTCATCTTGTGTGTATTTAAACACTCACATGAAAGTTACACAATATGTGCCATTGAATAACACCTGGTGCGATGATAGAAGGTGTGAAACTGATGATGTGCTGACCAGTTTTGTTATGTAGCTTTGCAAAAAGTGAAACAGCTGCACAACGTCAACACACAAACACTTACACTAATTCTGATATGATTTTTTAAAGCTGCACATATCTTTCATTGGATCAAAAGATGACTGTATATAATTGTAGCGCCCTTTAGTTTCAGAATCTTTCTGTTCATTGTTTTCATCTACCAATCAAAAGGTCGGTGGTTCAATCCCCGACTCCTCCGGTCTACATGTAAAGTGTCCTTGGACAAGATACTGAACCCCAAATTGTTGGGGACGGCTGCACAATGTATGTGTGTGAATATGTGTGTATGAGCTCCTGTGAGGCGGTTGGCACTTTGTAGAGAAGCCACCCTGCTGTTAGTGTGTGAATGTGTGTGTGTGTGTGTGTGTGTGTGTGTGTGTGTGTGTGTGAATGGGTAAATCCTGTTGGTGGGGAAAAAAATTGATTCTTAGACACATCGTGATTCGGAGGTAGACAATTCTAGATCAATTCAAAAATGTCCAATAATTGATAATCATAATTTTAAGTAATATAAAGTAGATGGAATGAAAAGGGTAGAAAACAGAATAACGGCGTGCCATGCACCTGGACAGTTTACGGGGAGAAGATGGTGGACCTCTTCATGCAGGCGCAACTCACATCGAAGCGGGTCTTACATTGTGTACTGACACCCCGAGAGCCAGGTACATTTATAACAGATAAAAAAATGTGCGATTATTTTGCAATTAATTATGAGTTAACTATGGACAGTCATGCAATTATTCACGCTTAGATATTTTCATTGACCAACAGCACTGGTAAGAATAGTTATCACAGCTTGCTTCATTGTCCCTAAGTGGAAAAAAAAATTGAAATCAAGAGAGCTTCGCTCATTTTCCCGTACCATTACTTTTGAAAATTTTCTCTTAATCATGTTTTTTCTGCATTTGGGGAAAAAATTGATTGCACTGAGCATTTAACAAACTGAGACAACCAGCCCTTAGTGCAGATGCCAGGGTGATTATGCCTCTGGGGTGAAACATGGCTTGATTTGAGTAAGATCACTGTGTGGTGCCTGGCAGAATCATCTCTTAGATTCCTCAGCATGGAGACGCTCAGAAAGACTTCTTGCTGAACTTGAACTGAAGGGCTTTCAGAAATGCAGATTCACTCAACCACATCACCCCCCTAAGTCAAAACAGACTGCGCTCTGACAAAGCTGTGAAAGAACCATATTGTCTGCATCTTTTCACAGAACATTTGGAACAAATAAATCAGTTTAAGTGTCCTTAAGATTATGCTGAATTTCTTGGTTTTAGAGTTTAGTTGGAAATACGGTTTGGTTCTTTGTATTGTTTGATTTAGAGTCAAACGGAAACAAACACTCTTTACTTTGCCCCCAGAAAACTCTGTATGCCGTGCTTGTAATCCACTGAGGAAACTTCTTGCGTGATGGCAGAATTCATGTGTGTATGCAAAGACTTTTAAAGCTGCAGGTGTCTCACATTCCTTACAGACGCGATTATTTGCTGTAGCATCTTCTTGTGAAACCAACCAGAAGGCTCCACTGTCAGATTACATAAGGTAAGCAGACATGGAGCATGTTTGACAGAAGACTGTCCTCTCGTACAGACAGGGCAAACCAACCCAGCTGATATATTACAACATAAAAATGACAGGAAGAGGCACTCAGTAGTGTTACAGTTGTTAACAGTGAGCCTAAATGTAAGAATATGAGATCCTGCAAGCTCAGTCACAAACCAAATGATTAAAATACTGACTTGGCTAGTGGAGGAGATGATCTAACACTGGGCCGAGACGATACACTTTTGTCCCGATTCGACTGTATCATGATACTTGGGTGATGATTCGATTTGGGCACTACTAGCCTACATTACTGACATATATAAGGGTGATATTGACCTTTTTATCTAAAGTAGTGCATATCCCAAAATTTCAAACTATTCCTTTAAAAATCCATTCAACTGCGTAGTGAAATACAAGTATGTGAACATGCTCTGACAACACTGCCATATTGCTGATATGTCTTTACAGTGATTCCCAGCAGAGATAAGGTTTGTTTGCCTTTTCATTATGCACCATTTGAAGTGGTTCAAGTGAAAGGCTTACGAAAGCACCAAGTCATTTTAATTAACAGCCACTGTTCCCTTATCTCAACACTTCTTAAACACTCTCCCCTCCTGCTCACTCTGTCATTTTCCATCTTCTTCTGCTCCCAACCTCGTTCTCTGCTTCTCCTTTTTTTAAAAAACTTGGCAAGCAAACAGGTCTCATGAGGTTTTCCAGAGGTCCGGCTCACGGAAACGTCAGTTTGGTTCATATTCTGCTTGAAGTGAAGAAAAACATGAAAACAGAGAACGGAGGAATTAGGTGTCCCATTTATAGCCTTGCCTTTTTTTCTCTCTCTCTCTCTGATTTAAGAATACCGATCGTTCCTGACTACCCTTAAAAAACCCTAGCCATAACAAAATGCTAATCCAGATAAAACATTGCATGATCCCCAGCAAGTTCAGGCAAATAGAGGTAAGCTTAAATATTCTTGCAGCTCATGCGACCGTGTTTATGGATTACATCACCTGTGGACATAGACGTAGTATGTGAACCCTTTAGGTCATGAAAAACCTGTGGGATTATAGGATCACAGAGTGATGTCATTAGGAGGAGGGTGTTGGGTTATACAAACTGACGACATCATTTTGCAAAGATTTCACAAACATCCTCGTCATTATGTCATTAAATAACTGTCTATGAGACAGGTGTACGTCATGGAATCCAGATGTACTAACTGTGTATTAACTATCAAACTGCTTAGGAATTTTGAATACAGAGCATTTTTTACATTTTAATCAGTTGCTACGAGATACAGTAAGATCCAACTGATTTTTTTAAATACCCGTCATTTGATGTTTCACTTTGTTGTTGTCTGACATGCCCAGACTTTTGTCAGATCACTGTTGAGTCTGTGGGTGAAAGACAGTGATCTCAGTTTAAAGTTGGTTTGGCAGTATTCACCTCTCAGTTTCTAGATCATTCTGAGTTTTGGGGAGGTTCCATAAGACTGCGTATGTCTTTAACAAATGTCCCTCTGCCTCCACAACTGATTGAAAAAAAAGAAAAGCTGGCAATTTTGAGTTATAAGGGGTTTTTTATATAGCCTAGGAGTGACTAGTTTGATAGAAATGTTTTGAGGAAAATTATGTTGAAGAATGAATGAGTAAGAGCAAGCTGGACACCTTGGTAATATCTGTGCTATCTGTTCCAATATGTGTAACGATTAGAGAGAGGTGCAGATGGAACAATCACAGATAACAGGGAGGATCAAAAGCAAGATTCTTTACTGTAGAAAATGAGCAAGAGGGCACGGACAAACCAAACAGACGCCCTGACAAAGAACTGAAACGAGAACTGGACCTAAATCCAAACCAAACTGACAAGGAGATGAGAGGCAGGTGGAGGAGCTCAGGTTTGGAAAACAAGATGATGTAACAGGAAAGGGAATGATTGGCTGTTCTGACAACAGGCAGGGCTAAAGAGACTGATGCAGGGCAGCTGTGGCTGAGGAGGAGCACAAGAGGGAAACCTAAACTACACAAAAAACCCAGAAAACAACAGGAAAAGACAGGACAATGACCAAACTGGTCCTCGCTCTTACACTGTTGATGAGGCATTCAGTACGTTTATATGCACAGTTAAGACAAGCTACAGTTAAAGTTCAGTTAGGTTATTTAATTGGACTACTGTCCTTGTCCCAGTACACAAGTGCTGAGGGAAAACTGATTTATTGTTCGACTCTGCTACCATAGGCGTTGATATCCCCGTTCATTTGGTTGCTATTAACAGTGCGTTCCGGTTGATCTTGGAAGTCGGAATTTCCGAGTTCACAGTCAGATACGTCATCAGGAATGCCCCCTGAATTCGGAAATCCAACTGGGAAACTTGGAGGAACTTCAGTAAGCCTGAGATCAAAATCCAACATGGCAGCTCCGTGCATTAACAAGGAGAAAGCTGCACATTACACTGTTCATTAGCCAATAAGTCTTGTTTTTGTGTCATTAAATCAGTCAAACTGGTAGGTAGCTAACAGTGCTAGCAACAACAATAGCTAACAATGGCTCTTCACAACTGGAGTGGGGTAACTTGGATTTGAAGTCACTCCTGGGTCCAAATTCTAACTTCTGAGGTAAATGGAATGCAGCATAAAACTTCTTCCAGTTAGCTAAACAAGCTACAAGCAAGTTAGCAAGCGGCTGGCAAAATCCATGTTGAACGCTTAAAGCATTGACAACTTTAAAGCTCTGTAATGCCTGTTTGATAGCTACACTTTACTTTTGGTACAAATTCGATACAAGCTTCCCCCTGTGCTAAGAATAATTGCGGGACTGGCAATAGGTGCAAACACGGTGGAGGGGGCAGTATTTAAATAATTGCGTGTTTCAGTGGTTTCCGCCATGGAGAATTCTGGGAATGAAAGGCGCAAATGCAAAATGAAATAGAGAGGAAGGAGAGGGGCACAGAGGAGAGACGCACCCACTGTGAAAAGGAAAAAACTAAAAAGAAGACAAATATTGATTTATTAATTTTCTAACGCTCTTTCGTTTGGCTAAGAGGGTTCATGTGCAAAAACAGATAAGAACCAAGGAATAAGGAATAAGGAATAAATAATAATGACATCAAAATGAATAAAAGTCATAAATTAAGATAACAAAAATATGATGAAATACAATTTATTTTATCATATGTATTGTTGTTATCCTAAATCATGTTTTTATTCATTTTGCAAGCTTTTACAAATCATAAATTACCTCATGCTCATATGAAAGATATTAAGATATTAGTATTTATAAATCAGGCCCTCAGAGTCACATATTGCGTCAGTAGCGAACTAAACACAAAGTCAGGCTTTTTCCTTCACACTCTGTCGGTGGAAAGCACTGCTGGACTCTCCTCTCTGCTCTTATAAGGAAGATGTGCTGATAGTTTAGACATTCTAAATTGAACACAGAGGAGGGTATGATGATCTGTGGATGTGCAGAGGTAAGCCAACAACCCGGAGGCGCTCCACATTAGGTCAAGTCAGGACAAAAAATAAAGGGTCAACTTAATGAGCTCACTTGACAAAAAAAACAAAAACCCCCAACACATTCCATTAAAATGAGATCACTGCAGGAGTCTCCCTTACATAGCCTCAGTCATTTCTGTGTCCAGAAGCACAAATTTGTGCCAAAGACCACAGGAAGACCACAGTGCTCTTAGTTTGCTTACATAAAAACACAACATTGGGGCCAAGACTAAAGGTTTGATGCTTCTTAAAATGCTGCGATCAAGCCGTCTACTGTAATTTGACTTCATGTCCTCTCTCTCCGTCTCAGTTTCTCACGCTCTTTGAAGTTGTTCCTCATTACATTGTTTGCACAGTGTGATTAGAGAGGGCATGAAACAGGAAAAAGATCAGTGCCTGGTTTTGGTGTTACCTCAGCTAAACCCATAACTCTTTATGTGTGACTGCGCTATCTGCTGAAGCTGTCGAGTTATAGTAATCTTCAAGGCTGTAAATGTTTGCTGGTGCAGATAAGAGAACTTGTTTTATAGCATTTTTTGTCTCACATACCTGCGCCGTATCAGGTCAATTAGTTAATAGTTACCAAACCTGTGTTTAAAAGGTCTCATCATGTGCATACCTGCTGTCAAAGTTCACATGTATATGTGTTTAAATTCAACCCACGTTACCTTTTGTCTGAACCCCCCACCCCTCAGATTCGTCACACCTCTTTCCAAAGCTCATTTGTTGACCTTCAGCAGCAGTTTGCAACAATCCAGCCCCATGTGGGTGAGAGATAAAGGCCGGAATTCCAGTAGCAGGGAACAGTGAAAGGCCTTTTTTGGTCATATCACAGGAATCGGAGGCTAAATAAGCCAAATGCCGGGAAGAACTCTGTAGACTCAGCACTGAGCTGCATTATTCCTGCTTGGCCAGTAACTGGCACAGTTCATCGACATGCACTGACATCTGACAAGGGTTGTTGTAGAGATTTGGATCAAGGAAACAGTTTAGATCTCGATCATTAAACAAAGGTTTCTTAAAAAGGGGTTTTTTCTAAGGGTATTACAGCAAGAATTTTATTTGCTTCTATGTGTATTGCGTAATATATTTGGCTTTTGTGCCTCCCTCTGGAGCTGCACAGACACAAGGGGGAGTGACGTCCTGATACTTGCAAATGAAAAAAATTTCCAAAAGTGCCTTTTGACCACTGATCCAATCGTCTTATTCAGTCACATACTGTACTAACTGTTTATCATCTGTCTTGTTAATGAAAGTCATGTGAGAGAAGAGAGTGCTGTCCTGTAGCACTTGTTGAAATCCAGCAGTACATCCTGTATAGCACTGACAGACGACAAAAGCAGACTGTGGCACTTCCTGTCTGTTAGTCATTGCTAAAAAGGGCTCCCTTGGGGGGAACACTTCCACTGGAGAGGATGTGTTAAAGAATGGAGGAAAGGGTGGACATTTATTACAAGATGTTGAAATATGCCATGTTAATATTTGACCCAGCTGAGGTAGTCCCACACAAATCACACAAAGCTTAGGTACAATCCGACCTTGAGCTTCCTTCACATTCCTTGTAACATCCTAGATTTTCTGAAAATCTGCTGGAGGTAAAAGGCAGAAGTCCTTTCTGTTTGTGTCTACTTCAGGAGATAAAAAGCTCTCCTGCATGACTGCTCTGCAGAGGACTGTGACGGTTCGTCGCAGCCCTGTGCTTGTGAGGTTATGGGAAGGTGTTGGTGTGATGACAGACACTGGCTGGCCTCTGTTAACACTGTAGCTGGACTTTCATGCACAATTGGATGCAAATGCTGACACAAAAAGACTTGAGTAAATTGGGGACTCTACATTGTTCTGACCACTCAGTCATCTGACAAATGCCCGTTGGTTGGACATCCCATCAGTCAGACAGCCTGTTATTCCAACAACGCAAAACCCATTGCATCAATGGCCCGTTGGTCTCACAATACACTCGTCTCTTTCACCTTCAGCCGTCTCATTTCATTTCATTCATTTTGGCTATTCGGTTCTCTGTAGTCTGTTGTATTTTATGTTCCCGTTCCTTTTGCTCAATTTATTTTATACCATTACAGTCTATAATTGTTGTATTGTATTTTCCTTTTCCCCCATGGTTTAGGTGGTTTAGGTTAGGGAAAAAACACAGGTAAAGATGGAACACTCCTGACATTTCCAGCTGCAGGTAAGTGACTGGTGAGTGTAATGTTGGACCATGACTGAGTGGTTGGTATAATGGGGTGCCGCAGCAGTGACATGGCATTAGTAGATTCAGTTGCATGTGCACACATCAAGGATCTTAGAAATGCTGTGAAGCTGTGCCTACTTGGAGCATCAGAAAGTCTGTCTTGGGTGAGTCAGTAATATGAGCAACTAGAAAGGACAGCAGAAGAGATACCCACACACCAATAAAATTGGGCCAAAAAGCCTCCAAAAAGTTCACAAGCTGAGATCAATGCAAATATAGTCTATTTATTTAAGCCATGAATGTTCAAGAAAGTGCTCAAAGTGCAAAAAAATACAAAGAGTTAGCTAAAAACAGCACCAAATGTTTCAGTCCTTCGCTATTATCACTGCTACTGAATTGAATGCTTTACAGAACACATGTAGACATGCATGGGTTGAGCACTTTTTGCACATTCATGTCTTAAATGAATATACTATTTTTGCATTGATCTCAGCTTGTGAACCTTTTTGTGACCTTTTGGCCCAGTTATATTGGTATGTGGGTTTCTTCTCTGCTGTTTACATATCAAG
>JAPQLA010000002.1:2225311-2235865 GCA_029822935.1 Naso vlamingii | reverse complement strand
ACAAGACAAAATATATGAGAAAATTCAAATTCCTGCCATCTCATCATATTTTTTTTCTCATCACCAGCTGCAGGAGGCGGTGGTGGCAGCGGCTACGGTGGTGGCAGCGGCTACAGTAGTGGCAGCAGCTACGGTAGTGGCGTTGCCGTTGGCTATGGCTTTGGCGGCGGCTTTGGCGGCGGCGTTGGCGGCGGCATTGCCAGCAGCATTGGCGGCAGCAAAGCCAGTTTCAGCAGCAGCAGCAGCAGCAAAATTGTGCAACGTTTCTAAAAAGCGGCTGTCTTCCTCTCATTCATCTTCACAAATTTTGTTCTCGTCCTTTCACCCCTCCCCTTTCCTCAGCAACTACATATGAAAGCTTCCATAAAACCCAGCACCTCTCTCCTTGCAGACACAACAGCTTCAGAAACATTTGCATTTTACCCTTTAAAGTTGGCTGATCCATGTAATGGTACAGCTGTTTTTGGCATTTAGTTCCTGTGTTGCTCCTCTCTTTTTGGCTCCACATACTTACAGAGAGTCAGAGATTACATCGAAGTTCAAGTAGATGCAGAGAGTTAATAAGAATAAAAACAAAGAGCAGAGAGATGTGAGTCAGTCCTCTCCTCCTTTAATCAGTCAGCCCGGCTGTCTTTCAGTTGCTGGACGTGCTGTCATGCAGACAAGGGAATTCTTGTAGTGTCATGATAGAGAATCCTTACACAGCAACGGTCATTGCACACAAAATGACAACAGTGAGTGTTGAGTTTGCGCAGGAGGAGGTTCAGATGTTGTGGTTGGTCTTTAATTTAACAAGCATAAATTGCAGGCACATGTATAGCGTCAACTCCTTTTTTCTGCAACGGCTCTTTTTGTTGTCTCACATCTGTCACCTTTTTTGTGCATTGTGTCATCATCAAAAGCAGCCACATGTATCACTCTCATAGTTCATTCTTGGGATTCTCTTTTTCTTCTCCTGTTCTGAGAGAAAATGAGCTCTCCAGTATATCAATGGTGTTTTGATCCTGCTTTACTTTGAGTTTCACTCTGAATACAAAAGGAACATGGAAAAGGCTGACTGGGCCAACCAGATTTATTTTGTACCACCAAAATGATAATAAATCTGATTTCATATTCATCTTGGCAGTTGTGTTTGTTTTTTTTTTCTTGAATGATGGTGCACACTAATGTTTGAACAATGCAAATAAACTGGGTTTATAATTGGCAGTCCCTCAGCTACTGCCGCTAAACATTTCATTCTTTTCAACTAATGCAGTTCACTACAATATCAGGGAACGGGGCAGAGTTATGATCAAAATTTAGTATCTTTTCAAACAGTTCAGGGTTTTTAGTAAACAAAAGCAAGTTTTGATCTTTTTCAGTTGTAAATCTAGGGTTGTGTAATCTTAAATGACAGCCACCTTTTACATGTTTCCAGCCAATTTGTTTTAAAATAGAACCTTGTAAAGAAACCTGAAATATACACTCACTGAAAACATGCATGATATATATACCAAAGACAACCCTAACCCTGGAAGAAAAAACAAAAAACAAAAAAAACAAACAAAAAAACAACAACAATGAAGTACAAACACATGCCTACCTTATCAACAAAACTTGATTTCTCCATTTGCTTCAAGGTTATTGCAAAAAACAAACAAATGAGTACTTACACATTTTAATTTAATCTTCACAGATGATCACTACTGTAATGATTCTGAAGTGTAAATGTAAAGTTAGCAGGAGTAAAAAACTTGGACTAAGATAAAATGAAGGTACAGTGAACCTGCCAACGCCACACCAATACACTTCCTACAACACACTTTACTTTAAATTGACAAATCTGATAACAGCAAGAATTCACAACAGCTGCAGCTAGCAGCGAAAAGGCAAAACAGTGAATACTTCTTTGAATGTTAAATCCTTTCTTTGAGTCTACAGTCTACTCCCTAGGTATGGATGGGGGCAGGGCTAAAGTGTTAGGGAGGGGCAAGCCAGGGGCAATGAAAGTGCGTGCATGTGCGTGTGTCTCTACAAAGATTGGCCATGTTACATGACTCTATACAGAAAATTATACACTTTTTGTCACAGGCCACTCCCACTACCACGCCCCCTTTTTGCCAGTTAACCCCGAACACGTAATCAGCTGTTCTGTGGCTCATGACCTACCTTTGCACTAACTCTTGTGAAAGTATGTGAATTTGGAAGTTATGCACCTTTTTTGCAATAAGCCAATCTCATTACCAAACCCCCTTTTTGCCAGTTGGCATGCACACATGCAAACTCACACACACATAAACACACACATCATGTTTGTACAGCTATCTTTGAGGGGCCTTTACACTGACTTCCATTCCTTTGTACATCCTAAGCCCAACCCTAACCCTAACCTTTAAAAAATTATGCCTAACCTTAACCTAACCTCAATTCATACCTTACCCATTAACTTAAGTCTTTACCCTTAAATTTAATATTGTACGGAAGTTGTAAGGTCCAAGATTTTGTCCCCACAAAAATTTTTAGACCGCACACCATGAGTGAAAACTCAGGTTCTGGACCCCACAAACATAGAAAACACCCACACACTCTTGACCTCTATGCCAAATTTCAGCCTCCTAGGGTGAAAACTGTGACCGCCGAAATGTGGGGAATTTTTGTGGATGGATGGAACTTGTCCTGGTAAAAAAAATTATTTCAGGCAGATAAATCTTCTCTGACATGCAAATCATCCTTCATCATTCAGCACTTCAGCAAAAGGTTCTGCATGAGGTTAGTTTTGAGTAGGTTCATCCTGCCTCATTGACATGTGTGTGAATACATACAAATAAGTAAAACTGAAAGTTCATTTCTGAATGGGGATCTAATGTATTTTTATCTTGAATATCTTTGTTTTGTTGTCTAAAACATACATTCAGACAGTTTTTGAGTTTTTCTAATATGAAAACCATCACACATCTCCTTCCCCCTCAAAGAATCTTTGCTATGATATAATGCTGCCCTCTAGTGAATGATGATCCTACAACACTTTACGCCTGGTTTTTGATACCTGTATTCATCTGAGCCCATTTCATTATATGGATTATTCTAACGGTATTAATAAAATGACAACATGTCAAGTTCACAATGTTTTATTAAAAAAACAACAACAGCTGAATGGATTCCAACAAGAAAAAAAAGAAAAAGAAATGCTCACATCTTTCCCAACGAGACCAAAAGTGAAACTGCACTTCACAAACATTTACATGAATATGTTTGACAAAAGCATACAGTGAGCCATAAAACTGTTCTTGTCAATTAAGATTAAATGTATAAGTAAGTATATTGTTATTATAATTAATCTAAAATTCATCTAAAATCTCACAGAAGAACAGTGAAAAGCTCTGCTAAACAACACCGTGAGATGTGATCAAAAGCAAACTGACGGACTTTAAGTTATGATAAATTTGTCTGTAAATTTTGTACCTTTTTAAAATGAGAAGACAGCAGCGACTTCCTGCTTTTGATAGTGCTAACGGTGCAGGCCAATTTTTTTATTCAAGTTGGTGTAAAAGAAACAACAAAAGAAAACAGCTTTGCTGCCAGCATGAAATGTTACTCTCTGTTTTCTCATTTCCTCTACAGGCCACCATACCAAGTAAATTACTTGCTGAACCTAGAATGTGGAACTTCTGTCTCCTCCTTCTTACACAAAACACTGTACATATGCTTGTGAGGCCACAGGCCAGGGCTATTCAATTACAAATTCAACTGGGCCAGATTTTAAAACCAAATTTAGCTGGCTAGGCATTTTCAGTTGCTGCTAAGCAGCAGGTAATGACAAACTTTAAACCAAAACAAATGTATGTAATGAAAAGCAAGATAAGTTTATTCATTGTTGCCCTTTTGGAGTTTGTCACATCTCACATCACAAAGAGTGTAAAAATAGCCCAACTCTGGTTGTGGGATGTAATCAAACTCTGCACTTTTGCAGCCCTCTCCTGTCTGTTCAGAAAGTCTGATGTTTCTCCACGTGGTGCCTTCAAACAATGTATTCTTTAAATATCGCAACACGCTCATCGCAAATTAAACACATCCACTTGACTTTTGGATCTGGCCTTAAAATAAACAAGTATTTTTCAGTCCAGACACATTTAAACCTACAGTTTTCATTGTCAAGTTTACATTTTAGGGTTAAGAAAGACATTTTTTAGAGGTCATATCATAGGACTACTACTACCGCTACTACTAGACACACATTTACAACAACGGGCTGTATTGCGGGTTGAATGTTGCAAGGCTACGCAGAGTATTGCACTCAATGCCTTTAGGAATTTCTGTAAGTTAGCAAAACATGTTTTGCCTCGTGTCTTGTTTTTATCTTTTTATTGACTGTTTTTATTTGCACAGTTTCATCTGTTTATATCTTTTTACCCTGTAGCACTCTGAGATTTTCGAATGAAAACTGCACTACAAATAAAATTTATTATTATTATTATTTCTTGGTTTTTTTGTGCTTCTCTGGCTGGGCCACTCAGGGGTTGTTTCTGGGCTGCACGAGGCCTGCAAGCCGCCATCTGAATAGGTCTGGTCTACTCTTTCACAAGGGGTTGCTGCCCCCTTCAGCTCTGGCGAAGCACTTACGGCTGGCTGATGTAAAATGCATTGCTATGAGTGTGCCAGCATGGGAGAGTCACCACAGACAGCAGCTTTAAAAACTCGCAGCAGAAAAGAGAGAGATTTTCCTGGCAGAGCCGGGCTTACTCGGCACAGTCTGAGTCATCTGGAAAGGGCCTGACAGGAATGGATGTTTGCTTTATGTAAAATTTTGGCACTGCAGGTTTGACTACAATACACATTTAGATGCACAAAAAAAAAAAAAACATTGGAGATATTTTTATGTGTTTTGTATTTGTCACTCTGAGCTTGACAGTGTCAGAGCTTTGCGGCATGTTTATGTAATACAACCACAGCATGTCACAGCGTCCTATATGGCTGTCTTACTGGGGTTGTCAGGGTCAAAGGTCATGATCTCCATGTGGATGAGGCCTGATAGGATTAAAAAAAACGACAGCAGTATTAAAAAAAAGGTAAAAACCTGTACCAAATATTAATCATATATCAAAACTTGAAAATTAAAAGGAGAATCTGTTCTTTGTTATGGTTGAAACTTTATTAGTGCAGAATAAAACCCACAACCTCACCGTTACAGACACCTCTAACCTCTTCTGGGCGACCATACTTACTCTTCCACTCCCCGACAGCAAGCTCCAGGCTCTCAAATGAGTCGTCATAAGGCCCAGACTCTGGCTCGCTCTCTGGGTCGTGATATTCAGCCAGGAAGGGGTGAGACAGTCCCTGCGTGGCTGTCAGCCTCGTCTCCGGGTCCAGCTGTAACATCCCCTCCAAAAGGTCTACAGCTGGAAGTATCAACACAGAAAGCATGTTACAATTTTTCACAATATTTTTCCAACTTGTTTCAGTTTTTCAATCAGCACTCGGCTATGAAACTTATATTTCTGGCTCTGCAACTTTCAGTTCGATCACTCAGCTTGTTTGTGGTAGTTTCAGGAGTTAATAAATCTTCTGTACGTTTTATTCTATTTATATGCTTTTTTAAAAGTTGTTTTTAGACTATATTTAAACCATTTGCTGTCTTTATCATGCTGTCTGGACGTGAGTATACAAATTTCGTTCTTTTCATGTGAAGCATGTTGGAATGACAATAAAGGACCTTGAAATAAGGCTGAAATAAAGTTATCAATGTAGGCCTACAGCAGTGGCTTTCAGTGGCATGATACTTGGTGGAGAAAAATGATGAAGTCATGCAAAGAGATTACATAAATTTAAAAGAGAGTGGTCTAATCATTCGATAAAAAATATGCAAAGAATTAAGTAAAGGCAGTTTAGTGTACCGTTGTCCTCCATGGCTGAAAACACTTCCTTGAAGTTTTTCTTTTTTTGTGGAGGGAGACCTTGCACATACGACTGTGCCTAAAAACAATAAAGGGTGGTTACTTTCTTTCCAAAGCATTAGCTCAAGTGCAGAAAACGACATGACACAAGCAAAGCTAGAAACAAGATGTGCGTAATATTCCAGTGATATCTGGAAAAGCACCCCGTGTTAATGAAGTGGCTTACTATCAAATATGAAAGCTATAAAGTGCTGATGTAGGCTTGAATAATGAGGCCTGTAGACTGGACCAAGCTTACATCTTTACTCTGCATCCTCTGGACCAGGGAGGAGTCTGGTGTTCCTGTCAGACGGAGGATTTTTTTCAGCTGATCGATACCTGAACAGGCTGGCTAAGGAAGCACCAAGAAGCACAGAACACACCCAGTGGATCTTGTGTCAGAGCAGGTACATGGATTAAAGACATAGAAGTGAGTTGCACTTTGCATGTCTCACTCTCTGAGCATTACATAGCAGTACTGTTATAAAGTTCAGCTATATTTTCTCCTTTAAGATGTTGTAACCGAGTTTTTGGTTATTAAGGACTGTGCTCTAACAAAGAGGGGGGACTCACAACTGACAAAACAAAAAACAACACAGACAGAAATGGAAGTTTATCCTGACTTTAGGGGCCGGGTTGGCTTCAGAGACACCAAAGGTGGCAAAAGTACACACATTCTTTACTTAAATATGAGTGCAGATATTTGTGTAAAAAAAAGCAATGCAAAGATTATTAAACTTAAAGGTAGAATAAAATGATTCCTGATATCAATTCCACTTGTGATAGGTGACAAACTCTCTCCTGCCTCCCTGGCAAACTCATTTTGGCTATGTCCCCATCTGTCCACTTACTGGAGCTCAATTTTCTAAAAACACTGTCAGATATTTTTAAAATAACAATCCCCCAGGATCTCTTGGTAGCTGTTTTTTGGCATAGTAGGGGAGTAAAACAAGAATCTGTCAGGAACTAAATTCAGAATTAGAAAATTAGTTACTTTATTAGCACAGAGATTAAACCCCCTCCACTGGAAGAACCCTCATCCGCCGAGCTGGACTGGGTGAGGAAAGTGATGCAGCATCTCAAATGTGAGAAACTTTGTGAGATTTACACTGAAAGGCTCTTCAGATAAATTTGTGAGAATCTGGAATCCTTTTATGGCAATATATCCCGGCTGAACTCTAATCTCCCACCTTATTAAAAGTAACTCCAAATGCACTAGGTCACATTCATCTATCTTTTTTTTGTTTTATTTTGTGCAGCTGCATGTTCCTTTTAAGGTTGTGTGAGAGTATCTCTATGCTGTATGTGTTCATGTACGCATTTATGTGCACATAAATGTTTGGGGGTTTTTTTGTATTTTAATGTTTTGTTGTTGCCATGTTGTGTGGCAGTTTGTATGTTTTCAGAAAACCAATAAAAATATGTTTAACAACCCCCCTCAAAACTTAAAGGTAGAATCAAAAGGATTTGTCTGAGCTGTAACTAAACGCACCAGAAAATTAGTTAGATTGTTGAGACCCATTCCCAGAATGTCAAATAGCGACATTTTGGGTTGGTAAAGCGTCCTGAGCGAAGCCAAAAAGACAAAAACATTCAGACTAAAGTAATGAGCCTGTTTGGAAAATGTGAGGAGTAGAAAGTTTAGATATTTGTCTCAAAATGAAGGGAGTAAAAGCAAAAAGTGTAGATACCTGAAAAATCTACTTAAGTACAGTAACAAAGTTTTTGTACTTTATCTGCTGCTTCTAAATAAAAGACTACTGAAAAATTTCGTTTAACCCTCCTTCTCCAGTAAATTTACACAATTTTGATCTCCACATCTCTAGTTTGTCATGAAGCAACTCCCTCCTGAGCCACAGAAGAATGACACAGCTGTTTTCACAGTGTTAGTCTTACTTCTCATGACAAGTAAACTCACCTTCATGTTTAAATCAGTTCAGTATTCCTTTAAACCTTCCAGTGCTGCACCAAAATGTTCCATATTTTAAGCATTAAATGGCACGAGACAGTTTTGGGCTACTGTAACGAGCATATGCAGTTTTATTATACACAGTGAAGCTGAATGTGTAAGGATACTGTCGTGTCCTGGGAAAAGCACCTGACCGGTAATCATCTCAGCCAGGATACAGGCGGCTGACCAGACGTCCACTGTGAGGGAGGGGGACAGAGCAAGAATTTAAATTAAAAAAATGTAATACTTTGTTGTAGCATACTGCAATATTCTGTTCAATTTATGACAAACTGAAAATGACTATTTGTATTAAAGGAAGGTGAGATTATTACCTGTCTGGCTGTAGTGCATCCAGTTGAATATGACCTCTGGTGCTCTGTACCAGCGCGTCACCACATAACCGGTCATTTCACTCTCTGTCTGTCTCGCCAAGCCAAAGTCCAGGATCTGAAAATTAATAATAGTTAATAGTCTATTTTGGCCTCAATTATTTTTTATTTCTTCATTGTTTTTAATTGTTGTTGCATTTGTTGTATTTAGAAGCAGGGTTGATAATTCTGTTTAAAAGCATTTATGGTCATATTTGTAAAACCCACTTAACAGCATGATGGTAATCAAGCTCTAAGAAAAAATAAAAATAAAACGAGTGTAAATTTGCAATAGCTGCAACCAGCAGCTGTGTGTGTTTTTACAAAGTTTGTCCATCTTACATGAATCCCTTTAGAAGTTATGCACTTTTTTTTTTTTTTAAATTCAAAGCGTGTGCAAATATGAACAAGCAGAGTAATATTACGCACAGGATTTTATTCTTATCCCTCTCTTTACTTTGAGACTGTAAGCGCAGGCAGTGATTTTTTTTTATTTTTATCATTAAAAATATGATTAGATCAGTAACATACAAAATGTATCCACATATCACAAAGCCATGGAAATTGTCATTAAGCATTTCTTTAATTAAGAACTACACTGTACAATTAAAAACAAAAATTAGTAAATTACATAACAAATTCAGTAATCAATCCATAAACAAATAGAGGAATTATAAACAAGAATTTACGAATCAAACTTTAAAATAGTAAATAAGTACAACATTTTAAAAATATATAAATGAATTTAAAAAAATTACATTCAAAAATCATTTTCAAAAATGCAGTTTTAAAAACAGAAATAAATAACTGAATTGAATGTAACAAGTTCTCTAATTGGTTAGAACCATTCAGAGCCTGTTACATCTCATGACTAATTTGCATTTTTTTACCTCATTTTACCAGCTTCAGGCCCAAGTGTCATGGAACGTGTAAATGGAGAGTCTAAATGACTTTGCAAATTCATTAGCTAATAGGATAAGGAAAGCAGCTAGGAAATGGAAATGAAAATGAGAAAAGTAATTGCCCTTTTATATACCTAACAGAAAGCTGTATTCTTAATTCAGTTTGTGTATTCGATTATTTATTTCTGTTTTTAAAAACTGCATTTTCAAATTGATTTTTAAATTCAATTATGTATTTTGGAATTCATTCATGTATTTCTGAAATTTCTTTTTAGAATTCCTCTATTACTATAATTAATGAATTTGTAAAGTAATTTATTAATTCCTGTTTGTAATTGTATAAATTGTTTTTAATTAAGGAAACGCTTTATTGCAATTCACATAACCATTGTGGTGCTCCATACCAGCATCCCAGATTGAAATGAAAATCAAAAAACAATTATTACAGAAGATGCCTACCAGTAATAAACGAAAAACTCAAATGCAAAATCTTATTGTGCAGGAATGGATCAAAAAAGATTTTTTTAAAAATCTCACTTGCTCTGCAGAGCTTCCGTAAGCACTGGATGATGGGGTCAGTTAAATTATCAAGCAACATCCAAGTTAAATGTTTTCACATATCCATGTAAAGCCAAAACCAATCATCATCATAACCTGAACAAATGGCTTTACAACTTTTTGAATCATTTTTTTAAAACTTACCTTTAATTCACAGTTCTCATTCACAGCAAGGTTACCAGGCTTCAGATCCTAAAATCAAACCACATGAGGGTTTATAATAGCACAAAGCATGTTATGACTTGTTGTAAATACACTATGAAATAGCAACAGCAACAACGTTTTGGGAAATACATTCCATAGCTTTCTTGCAGCAGCTGGTTTGCCTCATTTTGCATTCGTGGTGAAAACAGGAAATGCAAACCTGGCCTCATGGTGCAAAATCCAGGACATTTCAGAATGTAAGCTTAACAATTGATAATGTTTCTATACCAACTGAGGACAAACATCATGCAGCTAGATGAGACAAGTCTACAATTACTGGGAGACACATTGTTCCTCTTTTGGCAAAAGTTGTTGCCTCCCACTCTGCATCGAGCTGACAAATTCCAGACCAATGTGTACACTTAAAGTACTGAGAATTGTATTTAATATTACTTCAGACAAATTCAAGGTAAGAGAGGAAACAAGCCAACACGAAAATATAAAAGAAATAGCTTTTTTGGGGGGGAATTTTACATGTGATTAGGGCTGGACGATTAATTGAATTTTAATCGCAATATCGATTTTGGCCTCCCACGATTATAAAAACATAATAATCGACTTCAAACGATTATTGTTCCGCCCAGCGTGGCGCACCATTGACATAAATCCAACGCTCCCGTCTTTTCCAGCAAGTTCTGTGTCCCGCCCCTTGTGTTAGATCC
>JAPQLA010000002.1:2081790-2108177 GCA_029822935.1 Naso vlamingii | reverse complement strand
AAGTTATTTATTTTAAACCCTCTGCACAATCCCTTCAGAGTGGAACTGCACATTCATGTAACTCGAGCTGCACAACTCTTCTCTCTCTGCCCGAGCCTTGAACTTCTAAATCATTCCTGGTATTGACTTTGTGTATTATTACAGTTATTTCTGTTAAAAAAACATTGCCTTTGGTCATAAATAAAACAAGAAATGCTGTCACCACACAATCATTGATTTGATTTCCCTTTGATCCTTTAGTTTCAGTGCACTCAGCTGTTCCTAGCCATGTTGTAAATGACCACTCTGTTGTTCACATTGTCCTTACTTTGAACTTCCTCTCTCTCAGTTGTTGCTGTGTGCTTCCTGTTGTGATTTCTCTTTTTATCCTGACCCCACCCATTGTTTTCTCTCTCTCATCCTCTGCCTCTCTGATTTTGGCTCTCTTCCTGTGTCTGTTTGTGATTTCAGTGGACCTCTCTTTTTCCAAACGCTCCATTTAGAAGCAGGAAATTTTTAGGAGTCCTGAAGCTGCCACTCAAAACTCAGGTGTAGTGGGACCCAGTCGGCATCTTGCATGAGCCACATGCTCCACCCCCTTTGCCACCTAAGTGACATCCCCCCCACCCTGCACACACCCTTCTTGTCAGCCAACTGCAAGCATCAAAAATGATAAGGCCAACTCATGTCCTACATGAGTTATAAGGGCTTGATGTGCCTGCTTCCCCATTGACCCCCAAAGTAGATCCAACCTACACAGTTAAGGAGCTGCATAGAGAAGAGAGAGTGAGTCAGGAAATCTGCCAGACTGCTGTGACTCTCTGGTGTTTTGTGCTGAGAACACTTTTCCAGTTAACTCGGGAGTTGTTGTTTTTTTTTCAGTGTACTGCACTGCAGATATATTCAATTTCAAGGCCAATAAGGACGTGGTTTTCTCTTTTCTACCCTTGTTTTTTTTTATTCTATTTTGTCTTTTTTTTTTCTTGGCAGTTTCTTGATGGACATTTTTTGACAGCTTATTTTTTAAATCAAATTTTAACCAAATATTTTCTGTTATTGGCGTTATTCTTACTAACAACTCTGTCCAGTTGGTGGCAGGTGTGTCAAATCAATTAGCTATTGACCAGAAATCCCAGTGTCCAGAGTAGCAGCAGAGTGCAGCTTCAGCTTTCAAAACAAAAGTAAAACAGTGACGAGAAGTCGTTTGTCCGAGAGAAAAACACAAAACCTGATAACAATCACCTCTGCAGCGTTCACACCTGATGCTTTTGATTACACACAAGCAAGCGTTCAGTTTAAATACATAAAAAAACAGGAGGAAGGTTTGAGTTCAGGCCACAGCAGCTCCGTTCAGTTAAATTCAGTTCAATTTTTTTGTCAGCGGTTTGTTCATGATTTAAATGTAATGGCTTAATTTTGTAAAATTGCATTGCTCATTCGCCTGTTTGAACACAATGGCACAGTGTTTCTGGTGGCCTCCGCTGTTACTGTGTGGGAAAAATCATTCATCTGCTCAGTGTGGTGTTTTATTAAGTTCATACAGCAGTGAAAGTCGGAGAAAAACCATGAAGTGCTGTATTTACCACAGTGTGCAGTGTGTGTCTGCATGAAAAGTGAGCGCACAGTCGTCGTCAGCCGTTCAGCCTTTCTCCTCATGCCATGGCTTCAATCTATAGGTGGTTGTGTTTATTTTATTTAAATAAAAATGAATGAATGAAAACTATTAAGTCTTATTTTAAAAAATAAAATTACAATGATGTTTTGACAGATTTTTTTTCCCCTGTCTGTCAAAATGAAGGACAATCAGAAAGTCTAACGCAACCTCTCAAACATGCCTGGATTTACCGAGTGTTAGGTGAACTTAAGCATTACAATAAGCTTCTAGTTTATCTCTGAGCAGCTAAGTGTGTTTCCCATAATGTTGGACTGTTACTGAGGTAAAAGGTTTGCAGGCCACAGGCACGTCAGGCAGCAGAACATAACACAGAATCTCATCTTTCAGCTCAATAACTGTCAGCAAGGTCTACATTTACCTTTTTTCCACTCAACCAAATATGCCTTTTTTTTTTTCTTCTTGTCTTTTTGTCTGCACTGTTGCTTTCCTGTTGACAGCTGTTCAGCCAAAAAATCACCACAGTGGTCAGCAGTCAGATGATTTGGATCTACTTCTTTTACGATGTTTGAACCTTTTGTTTAACACGTAATTGCAAGAGTTTAAAATATTGTAATATGATGCCTTGTCCCACTAAAGCTCCATTTGTTTTTTGCATTGCTGTGATCTGGTGCAATGCCACTTACAAGATTGTCTGTGAGTCAAAGTGTTCTCATAGTTTGACAGAGTTTCACATTGTCATTGTTTAAATGTCCTCTCATTGTCATCATTTTGCCCCTGTCTTTGTGACTTTTGATCATTACCATACAGCACCGAAAGAAACAAGTCTTTGAAGTCTGTGTATTCTAAATACTGAACAAGTGAAAAGAGTAAACAGTTTAAAGGCCAGCTTTACTATTGATCATTTTCCAGTTACCTCCTTGGTTAAACATTAAAATATTCTTAGTTATCTAGATTTACTGTTCTCTTGACATCCAGTAATTCAAGAAATCTGACGTGATCAGAGTCTCTTTGTTTTTCCGATACAGTTTTTTCTAGTTATTCTATAAGTGCCAAAATTAGACATTTTCCATTCCTACACACTGTTACTGTTGTCACTGTATAGAGCTTCCAAGGAAATCTTTATGTGTTTAGCTTTGACAGGTAGCTTCAAGCATGTGT
This sequence comes from Naso vlamingii, assembly GCA_029822935.1. Lineage (NCBI taxonomy): Eukaryota > Metazoa > Chordata > Actinopteri > Acanthuriformes > Acanthuridae > Naso > Naso vlamingii. Next base: position 2,105,425 of record JAPQLA010000002.1, on the reverse strand, counting down.
TCACTTAACTAATAATTTACCACCAGGACTACAGCTGCTGAATATAAATGTGCAGGTGCTCAAAATGTCTAACAGACTAACACTTCACCATCCAAGTTTTTCAATGCAACTTAGCATGAATTAGCATTAAATGATCATGTTACAGTCATGTTACAGGCTGAGTGATCATTTACACTTGTTAATGCAGGTAATGTTTTGGTTTAATGGGAATATTTAGTTTGTTACTTATAAAGCATGCTCACTATACAAACACCGCTGTATTATTGTAATAATGCAGTGTGGACCAGTTTCACCTGCATTATGGCGAAGATTGTTCTTTTTCTTATCTGTGAGATCTTTATTTTGGTGTGTGTGTTTGACAGTGTTGTTTTGTTGTGTTTTTGTCAGGCCAGAGCAGCCAGCGGCATAAAAGGGCTGTTTCACAGAAACCCAAAGCAGGCTTCCCTGGACAGCCATGCTGCTGCACAGCACAGTCGTAAGCACCCGTTCGGTGCCCATCTCCTGCGCCGCACTGCCAGTGCACCCACCAAAGGCCAGCCCAAAATCAAAAAGGGCTTCCCAGAGATCGACACCAAAGACTACAGCTCAGAGGGCGCGAGTGAGGAGCGAGAGTCTGAGGAAAAGGCCTCTGCTGCCGCCTCTCACCAGCCTTCAACACCATTACACCGCAACGGGGACTCACTGGCATCCAACCAAGCCAAGGGGCCCTGGGACCGTCCTGACACTAATGGGGCTTGTCACCCTGAGGAGGGTAAAGGTAAGAGCCCAGTTTTCACTCAGGGACGACCCATGAGTGAGCCCCTGAAAAGGGCAAGCCGACTCCGCTTTCCTGACCCCCTAGACATGAAGCCAGGGGTGTTTGCCCGCGTGGCGCTTAACAGCTCAGGCAGGGTGGGGATGTCCTCCAACTGCATCACGTGTGTGATGGGAACCAAGGAGAGTCCAGAGGCTGAAAGCAAGGTTCAAGTTAAGGAAAGGCAGGGATGCAAGTCCAAAATGGCACATGGTGAGAGACAGGAGAGAAGTAACCACACCAAGAGACAAGTTCAGCCAGAGCCTGTAGTCAAACCCCAGCCTCTGGCTGCCCAGACAGAGTCACAGAAGTCTCCCCCACCCCTCAAGTCATCATGTATGGAGACCCAGTTTCAGTACTCGCCCCAGGCATTCTTGCGACCTATCCCTTTCCCCAGATCTAAAGCCAGGCAAACTCTGGGTGCCGAGCACATTCCATCCCAGCATGACAGACCGCAGAGAAACGCCCGGTCCTGCAGCGTTCCCAGAAGACGCTCCCCCAACACTGTAACGCCAGCACCAAGCCTCACACCAGACTGTAGGACCAACCTCCGTTGGCAGCAGGCGACACCCCCAAACTATGGCGCAGTTTGTGCCCCGTTCACAAACACTCACCCAAATGAAGCTCTCTTGCTTAGTGACAGTAGCAGCTGTGACAGTTTTGGCAGTCTGAGCAGCTTGGAGTCGCCTCCTATGCTGCCTCCGTGCTCTGTCCTTGACAGCCGCAAGAGGGCTGTAGGCACACTACAGCGCGAGATGAACGCCCTGTTTGCCCAGAAAATGGAAGAGTTGCGCCATAAGTCCCCGATGTTCTTCGCTGGTAAGATGTACTTTAGGCGGTATTAGCAATAACCCCGTAGCTGCTGTGTAGTGGCCTTAGTGGGCTGTTGTGTTCTGTAGACTGTAGACGGTTAGCTTCAAAACGTGCCAGGACCCCCAGTTTTTGGTAGCATAACTCTGTCAAAATCGTCCCTCTGCTGTGTAGCTAAAAATAAGACACACCCCGTCATTCCACAGGTCCCTGAAAGTCTGAAAGCCAGTCTAAAACCCTACCCATTGCTTTTCATTATTACAAATTAGAGTTACATGTTAGCGTTTGTAGCTTTAACCTAACTCTTGCACTGATTTCTCTTCCAATTTATTGATTCAAATTTTCCTCTCTATGCCTTAAAATACAAAACCTGAATTCCATGCTTGACAGATGACAGAAGTGGTAAGTTTTAACCCGAAACGTAGAGTTGTTGCTTCTTTTTGTAGTTATGTCTACACAGGTCAGTTGATCACTAGAGACAAATGATTACCTGCGTGCACTATGATGAAGCTTTGTTGCTTGAATGCTATCGTCAGTTCTTCTCAGGCTAAGATTTTTATTCAGAGAAAAAAAAACAGCTTTCTTTTTTCCGTCTAATCTATTGATCAGTCAGTGTAAATATAGATACACTCAAAAGTCATTAGGGGACTGACATCCGTGCTGCCTCCAGTGGAAAAAAAACAAAACAAAAAGAAACATTTCCTCCTCCACATGACATACACCCACCAAAAAAAAAAGTCTGTACGCTGTGTAAAACAAAGAAAACCAAAATGCAGTCATTTGCAAACAAACTGTTTACCAACAAAAAATAAAAAATTTTTGCACTGTTATTATTATTCATGTTTTCCAAGCTTTTTTAAATTAAAGGTTATGTCAGGATCAGTCCAGTTCTTGCTAAACACCAGCTGTTCTACCCAAACCCACTGTGTCTCAGCCTCTCTCAGGTCATCATGTGATGGCCATCAGTGTTTATCTTGTGGGGAAAAACAGGATGTCTAGGAAGATGAAATTAAGTGATATCTGGCCTCACTACAATGCTGATGTGCTGACATCTGTTCAAACTTGTGATGCTGGCAGATACTGCTCTTGTTAGTCATATGATAAACCTTTGTCTTAGCAGCCTTAGCTTGTCTTTCTTTCAGATGTGAAGCATTGGGGTCATATTTGTTCTCATGTCCAGTACCGATAGCTCTCTTGCTAAGATGCTTCCTCTGTCCTGTAAGCTGTTTCCTTGTGTCCATTCTCCCTCCTCTTTCCAGTTTTGCTAAACTCCTTATGCCTCTCTGTCCCTTTTGCACGCCTTCTCTGTTCCTAGTGCAGAATTGAGGGGATGACCAGAGCCAGGTAAACCGCTGATTGCATGCAACCTTTGAATACATCCTGCCCACCTTCACCTCACCCATCAGTCTCTCTGTGTCACCAGGCTGCTTCTCCCATTGCTTATATATCACACCTGTGGAGGTTGGCAGGGGATTGAATTCCATTTTCACGTATCTTAAAACTGCACTAACTCAAAATGACATTAGTAGATGTGTTGGATGCACCTGGCAGCTTTGTCTGCTCACATCACTGAAAAACGGTGCAGGTCCAGACAAGGACGCCCACTGGGCGAGTGGAAAACACAATGCATAGTTTGTCGCTATTTTTAAAGGCCTGTGCAATGTAATTGATTATAACACAACTTTACTTACAATGTTGGTTGAATAAACCCAATCTAATCAAACTGTTATGTTTAAGAGCAAATTATTTCTCATGGTAACTTCATTCACATATTGTGATTTTATTTTTGTGATCTTTGACTTTGTTGTCAAAATAAAGGCATAAATTTAAAATAAAATCCTAATCCCTTATATTTAATAAAAACCTAGTAAAACTTCTTAATACTTGTTAATACTCCATCTAACTACTGAGGGTACCATTACAGTTAAAACCTATGATTAAACTGTATATGATCATGAATAATCTTATGATAAGGCTTAATCGATGGTATAGAGCAGGGTATATGCAGGTATACGGAGTATACCCACTTATTTTTCAGTCTTCATTGAGTATTACCACTTCAAAATCCTCTCTGATAATATCTGTTGCAAATCAACTATTCCAAGAGGCTGTTTACTAAAGAAACTACTGGCCCATGGACTTCTTGCAGGATTATTTTCATGTGTGGATGGACTAAGGAATGAAGAATAGTTCACTCAAAATGCCTCATTATGTAGTTGTATCAGCCTATGGTCTGACTGTGGCCCAGTATTGATTAAATATTCTTCACCTCTGTTGTGGCTGATGTTTATTTCATAATGATCCTCCTCACTCCCTGAGGTCAAGCAACAGACGTTAAGTGACAGTGTGCAAATAGGCCGAGAACTGTACCATTTTTGGATGAACTAAATATGCAAGAGTAGTCTTACATGCCACTGTTTATAACACGTCACTGTTTAAAAAGGGCGCTTATCCTTTGCTGGACAAGCAGCTTTTAAAAAAATTAGGGGCAAAAACTAAGAGCAAACCCACTTCTCCAGACACCACTACACCACTGGGCTTAACGTGCACTAAACCAAACTTCACTAATATCACACTGTCCCCCTTGTGCTGCCAAAACAGCTCTGACATGCTGAAACACGGACACAGGATGTCTGGTTCTGAGTTATGGCACAACAGGGCGTCGGTGGCCGATCCTTTGAGCCCAGTGGTTGGTGCTGTGGGGCCTCTGTGGTTTGTAATTGTTTGGGCCCATCCCCCTGATATTCAATCAGACTGAGATCTGGGAGATCTTGAGGTCAGTTTAACACCTTGAGCTTTTTGTCACGTTCTCCAACCATTCCTGAGCAGTTTCTACGGCTTGGCTGTGTGTGTGTTTAGGGGCGGGGGGCAAAATGGTATCCACATGAATGCCAGGATACAGTGTTTCCCTGCAGAACAATAAACTGAAACAAGAAGATTGATATTATTTTATTTTATTTTACCTGTCAGTGGCCAATCAGTAAATATTAAGAAGCAAAATTAATATCTAGCTGTAAAAAGCTGTCCACTGTATTGTTAAAAAACAACAGCCTCAAATAAGAAAGTACAGTAATGTGAGTGTAGAAGTTTGCATTAAATTTAAGTCTTGAATTGCACAATATTTTGAGAACATGACCTACAACAATTGGCTGACCACTCAAAGTAATCAGGAGACTGACATCCGTGCTGCTTGCAGATGAAAAAACCCTCCTCCTACTTCACGTGACATATTTCAGGGGAGTCCAGTCGTTGTTATTGCACAATCTGTTCGACCCAAACCAACTATATCTCAGCCTCTCTCACTTTATCATGTGATGGCCATCAGTGTTTTCGCTGCCAAAGTGAATCTTGTGGGGAAATCAAAGCATGTCTAGGGATTTGAACTTCAACGATATCTGTGTTGCATCTGTTAAGTCATATGATGCTGGCAGACAGTCATATGATATGTCATATGAGGCAGATGATGAACCTCTATCTTTTTCCAGCCTCTTTCAAACAGAGCTCTTTTGCTAAGAATTTTCTCTGTCCTGTAAGCTGTTTCCTTGTGTCCATTTCTACCTTTTCTTTCCAGTTTTGCTAAACTCCTTATGCCTCTCTGTCCCTTTTGCATGCCTTCTCTGTTCCTAGTGCAGAATTGAGGGGATGACCAGAGCCAGGTAAACCGCTGATTGCATGCAACCTTTGAATACATCCTGCACACCTTCACCTCACCCATCAGTCTCTCTGTCTCACCAAACAGCTTCTTCCATAGCTTATATATCACACCTGTGGGGGTTTGCTGGGGATTAAAATATTGGAAGTAATGACAGCACCTTGCCAGCTTTGTCTGTTCACTTAATTGGAAAAAAACGGTTCAGGTCCAGACAGGGACGCTCACTGTGAGAAAGTGGGAAACGCAATGCATAGTCTGTTTGTCCTTTTTTTCCCACTGTGTTATGACCCGTACAGTCTTTGAAGTCTTAGAAGTTTATTGCAACTCAAGACCAATGTTCATAGTTTTGACCAAACACCAATATAATCTGATATTTCAAGTGTATTCTCAATGTCAGTTGCTTAAATCCGGGAACATGGTGGCATTACTTAAAAGAAGTCTAGATCAGGACACAACCACTTTGACAGTTTTAAAATGAAAGAAGAGAAACAAAATGAAAAAAGGGATTATTGATATTTACATACATAAAACATTACAATAAGACATGCAGTCACACAATGTTACAAAAATGAAATTTAAGTAACCTGTTGCGGCATTAAATTCTGGATTTACAAAATGAGCATAAAACGTTAAATATATTGTCTGTGCTCTGTCAACTGAGTACATGTCAGAAACAGCATTCTAGACTTCTCCAATCTTATTTCCATTGATAGTGACCATTTTCAGGTAATTTCATGCAGTATGGAGTTTGGACAGCTCGCTGTTTCTCCACGGATGCTAATGCTAGCACAAGTCAATGGCACCAGTAGCGAGCCAACAGTGCCACTACCAAACTGTGGTTAAACACTCCACAGTGCACTCAAAGCAAGTCTAATTTGATGACAGTCTATTGAGGTGAATTTTTGTGGTCCTAAAATAATTTTAGAAGTCAAAGTACGGCTGAATTCCTTTAATTTGTGGCCATGTAGCAACAGGACATAAGTAGTTCAGCAGCTTCCTGTTACTGTTAATGCCAACTAGAGCCAAAACATTTAACAAACTCAGCTGTAGTTTGACTTCTAAAATTATTTTACGAACATTCAAATTCGCCTCAATAGACTGCTGTTGCATTAGACTTGCTTTGGGTGCAGTGTGGAGTGTTTAATAGGAGTTGGGTGGTGGCTACTGTTGGCTTGCTACTGGTGCTATTGACTTGCGCTAGCATTAGTATCCGCAGTGAAACAGCAAGCTGTCCAAACTCCATACTGCATCAAATGAGCTAAAAATGGTCTTTAACAATATAAATGGGAAGTCGAAATTGAGGCCCTAATTTTTAAAAAATTCCGGAATAATCCTTTAAGTAAAATTTGGCCAAGCAATGTCTTAAATCCATATATGAAAAAAAATACAAACAAAAAAACGCTGCAAGTGACACTGTCGACACTTAAGACCTTTGCTGCCTTCACATTACCTATATTGTACTGTACGCAGTATATGTGACCAATGAAGTACCTTTACCTTTACCTTTGTAGTTAGCCTAATGTGAATTGATCACATCTAGCAGATACTTGCTAATAAAAAAGAGTCAGTATCTAAACTAATGCTGAACCAAAACCAACAGATCAGAATGGCACATACCTAGTTTTTAAGGGACCCAAAGACTTTGACCAGTTGCAATGGTTAAAGTGATAAATTTCTTTCTTCTCTTTGTTCCCACAGACTATTCCACAAAACCAAGACCAGCTCCCACTCCTTCATTGCTTACACTAAACTCTGAAGACACCAGGAACAAACATTTCATCTGCTCTGTCTCCGCTTTAAGAGAGACCCGGTCTGCACATCACCCCTCAGCTACAACACTGCACTCACCATCCACAGCTTTAAATGCAGATTTGCCATTTGCTAGTCATTCAAATGAGGTAGTGGACTGTCCTATCAATGTAAGAGGAGATCCCAAGAAACCCCCCACCCTCTCCAGAACCACGTCACTGACTCTTAAAAGCCCTGCTGATAAAACTGTATCACAGTGTACTCAAGAGGCCAAGACCAACGGAAGTACTCATTCATTTATGGAGCACGCACCAAACCAGAGGGAAAACCAAGAAACTGTGACAGAAAAGAAAAATGATACTGAAGAGTTACAGTCTGACCACAGAACAGAGCCTCCTGCTGCAGCAGTAGTGCCCCCTGAAACCCCTGCAGTCCCTCCAGCCCAGAAAGCCCAGGCCAGGAGAGCACTTTTTAGCAATTTGCCATCACACACACCAGTAAGGAGAACAAAAAGTGAGGGCCATGTTCGGGCCGCTGTGGCCTCAGCTGGACAGGCCCAGTCAGCAGTACCAGAAGTCTGCACAGATGCTACCATGAACGATCGCCTTTGGAGCAAGTTGGAACCAGGCAGCCACCGTGACAGTATGTCCTCCTCCTCTAGTATCTCTTCCAGCGACACCGTCATTGACCTGTCCTTGCCAAACCTGGCCAGGAAAAGCCTCACCAGCCTTCCAGCAGGTAGCAGCACCTGCAATCCTCCCTGGGTCAACTGTCGTCGCTCCACATTAGTCTCCTACGATGCCTTGCGAGTCAGCAAGAGCAAGTCAAACCCCAATCTTCAGCAAAGTGAGTGCCCTAAAGATGAGCTTAAGCCCCGCCCCTTGCAGGCTTCCCATGAAGCTTCTGTGGACTTTCCCAGTGGATTGACTCAAAGGAGGCACACGTGGAGCAGGCTCTACATAGAAGGGCTCAAGCAGTCATCAGCCAGCAGGCCATCCTCTGCAGCTACACCATCAACAGCTTCCATTTCCAAAAGCCTTGGGGATCTGACCTCTGATGATATTTCCTGTAATTTCGACAGCAAGTACCGCAGCATCAGCCGCAGCTTCATTGTTAGGCCAACTAGGGACCAGCTCCGCAAAGGCAGCCTGCAGAAGTCTCGGCCACCTAGCAACCTGACAGAGCAACTGCGGAAGCTGACTGATGTTGAGCCCTTGACTGCTAGCGACTTTGCTCCAGAAAACCGCTCTAGAGAGTCACAGGAGGAGTGTATGGATGAAACTCTGGTGCGAAGGACCTCCTCGAGGAGTCAAAGCAGGGTGCGGTACATTGCAAATAGGGCCAAGAAGGCCCAGGAAAGGCAGAGACTCCAGGGACTGGTTCAGGGCAGAAGTGCAAGCTTTAGTCTTACTAGTAGCATTGTCAGTGGAAGTAGTGCTAGCCCCATTGAGGAGCGGGGAAACCCTGAAGGGGCATGTTGCGTGGCCCGGAGTCCCTGCACCAGCCTGGACCTGCTGAGTCAGCTCACAACCCAAGGAAGTCCCTCCCCCAGACAGTCCCAGTCCTCCCCAGACTCTGAAAACAGTGAGGTCTTTTTCATGCTCAAACTCTAAGAACTGGACTTGGAAATAAGCGTGGGAGACACAGCGAGGAACTTTGGAATACAGTCCAGTTTTTCTCAAGTAAAAATCTTTTTTAGGAAAAGTTGCATATCTTGCTAAATATCTCACAGAAAACTGGTTCACAATGCAGATTATTTCACTGTCGCACAGAAGACTGTTCCACTGAATTAGCAACCCAAGAACAATCAACTGTACATCTTGTGCAAGATCCATTTTTAACCTTTGCATTCAGAAAACATTGTCTTGAGGCTGGAGAGTCATTCCTCTCGAATCAACTACTAAAGCTCTGTCATCTGTTTGCACCAAATGTTAAATAATTGCCAGAATGTATTTAGTGAAAAGTACCTGGAGTTTTTATATAGCTGTTCATGTTGACTGTGACTTCTCTCATGTTTGAGCATTTTTTTGAAACTTTATATGAGCATACCGTAGCAATAGATCACAACTAGAGGACGGGATTTTAAATGATCCAATTCTTTTTATTTACTTGAAATGTAATGGTATACTTTAACTGAGTTTAAATTTCGTCAAGGCTTATCAGCCCATCCATCCACTAGCAATATTTTGAAAATGATGGCATGGTATCATATTGAATATAATGTACAGTTTGGTGCTTTAAAGTTGAGGCTTGTGTCATGTCTAGGCTGAAAAAAACGTAAAGGAATTGCTCCTAAATGACGATCAAAGGGTCTTCATTTTTAGTTTTCCTTGTGTAGTGGTCACATTGTAATTTGACCAAACTGCCAATATTTTCTTAATTTTCCTAATCTATGGCATGTCACAGCACTGAGAACCTGTCGGTAAAGCTGTGGTGGACTAATCCACACCAAGTTTAGCCCATTTTAGTTCACTGCATGTCTTTTATGCACTGTGTTGTTTATTCTAAGGCTGTGCTTTATTTTACAAAGACTTTTTAATATTTCAAACTGCTTTTTGGATAGTGTGACAGTGGTCACAAGAGCATCATGCCTGAAATCCTGTGTCCTGACTGGTCCATACAAGATGGGAATGATCTGTATTGAAGCACGTTTATTTGTCAGCCTGCTGTATTGTTTGCACTGCCATGCCAGTTCTTTGTGCAAAATTTTAGGGACAATATTTAATTCAAATAATGTGTAATTATGACCTGAATAAATCTCAAATTGATATTAATGAAAGTTTCACAGCTCATTTATTTAATGTACAATCAATCTGTCAACAGCTGTTAAGCTTCAAGACAAAGAAGAGTCATTAACAGACTGGTTAAACTGAGCCTTATACAAAGTGACATGTAAAAGCCTTTGGCCTCAGTTTTGGCAGGGTCTGCTTGCTGCTCTAATTATGGACTCCGTTTGTGTCAATGTTTACCAGCCATCACCTCTCTCAACCTCTTTGGCAAAAAAACCCCCCAGACCCCCTGCTGAAAGGGAGAATGTTCCAGGACAAAGACTTGAGGTTGCTTAAGAGGCGACATGCAAAACCAGTCGTTCAAGGAGAGAAAAACATCTTTTCAGCATCACTTGCCACCCAAGATTTTTAATTAATTTTAGTCTACCAATAGAGGTTTTATAACTTTCCCAAAATATGCTTAAGTATTCAGTGTTTTAAGAACAGAGCTCTTGGCAAAATTAAAATGCCTTTATGTGGATAATATAAATACTACACTCCAGGACAGAAAACCTGTTCAATGAATTCTAATATAATAACAATAGCACTGGATTGTGCATACCTTTGAGAAAGCAAATGAAAATGTGCTGGTTTATCAGCCTTCTTTGAAAGCTCCAATAACACTGATCAGTTCTGCAATAAACAGTCTGACATGCCACCAAAAGCTGTGTAAAAAAAAAAAAAAACTTAGTTATTTAAATCTAACCTTAAAGTTTTTGAAATCATAACTCTTAATTTGCAAATCACAGCCCCTCCATGCCTTCCCAGGACGCTGATTTGTCAGTGAAAGGTTTGTCCATTGTCAAGAGTGCTTTCCAAAGCTGACGGCCACCTCTGGTGAGCTGTCACACACTGCCAGGCCTCTTCCCCTGCTCTGTTAGACTTAGTGAAGCATAGCATGCTCATTTTAGCATCACAGACTCCGCTCCAGCCAGTACACAAACACAAAAGACAGCTTCATTAGGATTCCAAGAAAACCCCCGAGTTCCTCCTCAAGCTGCATTTATCTGGACAGTTTGGCGCAGCTTGGCCTCTCAACTGCAACCTCCAAGCCCTGTCCAGCACTTCAGGCCAGGGAGAATGTTTTTGTCTCACAGTGTGAATGCAATTCCTCCTCTCCAGATGAAACCACTGCCTGATTTCAAAGGTTTTGTGCAAATCAAATGGGTTTTGCTTGTTTGCTTATGCTAATACCTGTTGGAATCTTTCTGACTCAGGATCCATCCAACATTCTTTTTTTTTCGTGCATTACTACTATGAATTACTGCAGACAGTGTTTGGTCGTAATGCGCTACTGTAATAATATTACTTTTTCCAGTTACAAGTAGTAACAGATTACTAATAAAACTCCACTAATATTATTACCTTTACTCCAAAATAAAACAAATTGTCACAGTTTGCTTCCGTCTTTTGTTGATTAATTTAAATCATTTTATATTACTTGCCACATGCCGCAGTGTTTCGTGACTTTAAGACTCTTCCCACCACCAAAAATACAACCTCAAACTTCCTGAAACACCTACAATGACAGCATGACACACACGAGTTTTTTAAAATATTGTGTTTATATGGATTCAAGGGCTGTTAAAAAAAAAAAAAAAAGAACTGCTAGTTTGTGGCGTGAGCTGCAGTCAACAGTGATTATACTTACATTTACACAGACATGCACATGCAATGTCTGAATATTGAGGAGAAATTACACAATTACCACAATTACTTCTGAGGTGTAATGGAAAAGTAATATATTACTTTGGTAGGAAGTAATAAGTAATGATATTAGTAATGATAGTAATGATATTTTGACATACGTAATGAGTAATCAGTAATATACATTTTTTGAAGGGAGGACCAAACACTGCAGATTATGTCATTCATGAGTTTGTGGGATTGGAGGAGTCTTAATAGATGCCAAATGTGTTATGAGCTGCTTCAGGTTTTTATGATTTCCCACTTTGTATTTACTTTGAGAATCCCTTTAGAGTTCACCAGAGAGGGAGAAAAAATGTGCTCCAAAACCAAATCTGTTCCTCTGACTCCCAGAGACCACAAATCCATCCATCTCTCACGTCCTTTTACATAACCTTACAAAAACAAGTGTGGCCACAGTTGGCTGTAGAAGGTCAGTAAACATGTTTTTCCCAAAATCTCCATCATTCATACAAGCCTGAACATAGGTGTCAGATTATATCAGCACTTGAATACCCCAGGCGCGGTATTTGATATCTACTCTCCTCAGACTTTATTCTGCCAAACATGATTTTTTTTTTCTCCTTCTAAGGTCCTGTCTCCTCCCTCCCTGTGCTCCCCAATATAAACCCCAACTACACTGTCCTGCACACAACCCTTCCCACTGCCTACTTGCAGAACTTGCAAAACTTTGAAATTTCTTTCACATTTTCCTGGAGTTGTGTTTCACACACAAGTCAAGGGTTTAATTTTCCACCACACCTGGCATAAAAGAGGTAAGAGAACTGCTGTTATTTAGCATTATGTGATAGTTTTTACATGTAATTATTGATTATTCTATTACCTGCAATGTATTTTTCCTCATTGATTAAAATAAATTACATAATTAAGGATCTCTGACACTGCTGTAAATGTTTCATGCTCTTAGCTGGATGAAATCTATATATGAGAATATCATGCTGATGGAAAAGTATTAATCAGTGTCATTTTCAGGGTTGTGGGAACATGAAAGGCTTCATGACTTTGGCTGTCTGTGCGGCTGCCCTGACTGCATGGATGATCACTGCAGGTAAGAATGAAACTCACATTGTGGTGCTGCAGCACATGGTGAAACATGGTGCATTTGGATAAAAACATCATAATAGGATTGCATGATTTGTGTTTTTGTTGTCAAATGAACAAAACACAAACCATCCAGTTGCACAAGCTGCTGCTCATGTCACAACTCTCCTCCCTTGTCTAGTCTTTATTTATGTATGTATTTATTTATTTATTTTATTTGCACGGTAGAATAAAAATAAAATAGAAGCAAATTGTGCAGGGGACATACAGAAAACCCCTAGAGGCTTATAGGAGAAACTCACCTCAAAATTGATCAAAAATACAAATACATAAACCTACAATGTCAAGAAATAAGTACAAGATGACATAATATCAATAAAGCAGAATTAGATATGACATTTAGTCTTCCAATATTTAGTGCTGTCTGTGGTAAAGAGATATGGAACATGTTTGAACTGTCCGCCTCAAAATGGTTAAAAAGGCCTGTCAGAAAAAACAGGCTCACTGTGAGGCGCCTTTGTTCTTTCTAGGCCATGCAAACCACTCCTATTCAGTGTGCAGGTGAGAAATCACCACAGACACACCTGCTTTGTCCTGTTCAGTTTTTGTCGTTGTTGTTATTTGTTTCGTTTTAAATTTTAGTTTAGCAAATCTTTGCTGAGATTGTGTTGTTGGCAGAAATAAACTCAGTGAATTGAATCTCAGTGGACAGAGCCAAATTACAATGTTTCCCCTTTCCATACTGTACTGGTTACGTTTGTATACTAGAAATAAATACAGTCAACCAGTGAGTTCATACTGATTGGAAATGATAGATGATAGACAGATAGATGGTCTGCTGTTACGTACATTAGTCAATCTGTAAAATCCAATGAATTCACAAGAAAAACAAATCAAATTCACATCAGTGAAAAAAAAAAAAATCTGATTAAAAAACAGAGAGAGAAAAGGCATTTTCTTTCATTTGCAGCCATACATGTGAGCAACGGCAGGCAGAACAACACGCCTCCTTCACGCCCCATTTTGGGTACAAACAAAGAAAACAAAGGGATCTGGACACTGGCGCCAGATTCAAAAACCTAGAGGAATCCTGACTAAAAGCTGCTGCGCTGTGTTGTGTCCATCACATAACGAAAAAATCCAGAGTTATGATTTTCTTTACTTAACAAAACATTGTAGTCTTAAAAACGCACCCTTTACAGCATTTATTAGGTAGATAGACACAAATAAGGCTTAATGTAATACATGCAGGCCACTATAATACTACTAGTAACTACTGATAGTGATCTGCATGTGTCACAATATGCCATATTTGTGTTAATCTGCCTAGAAAGCGTCTAAATGATGCATTTTTAAGGCAATTAACTTTTTGCAGTGTACAGTGGCTTCCCTCTTCATTGTTTTAATATTTAGGATGGAATTATTACTGTTGTCTTTATTCACCGTATTCGATCACAGACATCTTGGTCATAAACAACAGGTGAATCAAATCAAACAGCAGCTGATTGTTAATGATAGTTATGGCCATGAGCTGTGGCTCTGTGACATATTATTGTACGGCAGAAAACATCATGAGAAAACTGTGAGCAGCCTGTTACAGCTGCAGGTACTAGCTTGTTAAAACTCCTGCTATGCTGTTAGTTAACAATAATGCCACACTGTGCAGACGACCAAAACAGCCAAATAAAGTGTGTTAATGGCAGAAAACGTGTCAGAAGTACATTACCTGGAGATTCAGTGAGGTAGTTGTACATGTCAGGATATGATACTGAGGCCATTGTGTGTGGTCGTTGGTCCACTTTGATGGACACAGGCTGAAAGGACACTAACCAACCGCTATTTCCATCATTTTTTTTAATGTAACGATGCCGATCATTGATCAGCAAAGACATAATACAAGAGTTAGATTGGCTGGTTATTAGGAAGTGTAGTCCTAATACCCAAGAGAAATCTATTTAAGGCAATTAACTTTGTAACGTTGGATATTTTGATTTACTTACAGCCAGCGAGGAGGGTTTGTTTTCACCCAAACAAGGGTGTGGCCAGGAAGTGTTGCTCTTATGTATAGTAATGCTGTCCAATATGTACAGTACCTTTTTTCTGTTTGTGACTCCTTTTTCCACTTTTGTCATGTTTTGCATTGTGGCACACTTGTAAACCAATATTTCAGTCAAAAAGGGGATTTTAGTGTGCATGGTGAAACTTTTAAGGTTACATTAACAGCATTGTTGTAAGCGTGGCTGCCAGCTTTGTGCTTGGTCATCAGTACAGGAGTTGAATCACATTCATACACCACGGTTCTGCTCAATTATGTCCAGTGTCGCTGCTCTCTGGTACTGCTGGAAGAGTGTCCTTTATGTAGTGAAGTGAAAAGTAACTGTCTGGAGGTCAGGCTGGTGTATCGCAGCACGTCAGACTTTGTGTTCCAAAAATAACTACAAATATTTTTTGTTTTTATGTTTTCTAAACAGTAAAAAGAATTTATAACCTATGCCCCCACAGCACACACACACACACACACACACACACACACACACAGACACACATATGTAAAGCTATCTTTCTGAGGACACTCATTGATATAGTACATTTTTTAACCATTACCTTAACTCAAACCATCACAATGAAATGCCTTAACCTAACTCTTACCCTAACCTTAACCTAAACTTAATTCTATCCTTACCCCTAAAACCAAATCTAAACCCTCAGAATGCCTAGCAACATAGTGAGGACCTGCCAAAATGTCCTCACTTCCCAAAAATGACCTCACTCCATAGGTTTAAAACTCATGCTGGTCCTCACTGAGATGCAAGTACAAGAACACACACACACAAAAACAACTCCTTGCTTCCAAGAATGCTGATAAATGTCCGTCTAAAGAGACTTTTTTGGGGTCCCACTAGCATTTTGCTGACTAAAAGTACCATTTTTCTTTTTAATTTTAGGTCAGTTTTGTTTCAAACATTTTCCCCAGTTAATCTTCTTACGTTCTGATGAGCTGCAGCGCTTCATGTCTCGGTCATTAAGGTTTCATTCAGCTAATGAGATCAATGTCTCCTCCAGAGCAGCCCTGCCTCTGCAGACTGTCTGCAGAGCTGAAGCTCCGCTCTGTGCCAGAGGGCTCTGGCTGACCTATGAGAAGGGGTCATGCTCCCAAATCATTCCTCAAATTTGACTCTTTCCCCACTAGCCCTGCTGGACTGCTGGAGTCCTATCAAAGCACGGAGGGGGGTACCATCCATTGTAGCAGAATCCATTTTCTCACCAGTGGAGGGGCTATTGCCTTGCTGTGATCAAGAAAGCACTGTGATAAATCAATTAACCGTCTGGGGTAAGACTGCAGGGGATGATCTGACAGGCATCTCCGCAGATCACAGGTCCAGCCAGTTTCTCCAGAGGAGGCTGATGGGGTGTCATGGGCTTTAAATGACCCCACCAGGCCCGCTTTTGTTATTGCATGCAATTCTGAAAAATTCAGAACCCCTGGCACCTCCGCCTTTCCCCTCTTCCTTCTCTGACCAACCCTGGCAGGGCATGTTAGGGCCTGCTGGACACACTGGGAATGCCACTGGTCACAGTATGGCGAAAAGAAAACAACTCTGAGTGTCATGGGTAATGTCAGGGTATGGAGGGAGGGGGCATCCCCTGCTCTCATGACATGGTGGACAAGGGATCCAAGAACTCTGGAAAAACACATCCTTAAGGAGGGGTCGTGACTCTGATCCCCCCCACACTGGTTCAGTTACCCCCCTCATTGTAACTTGCTATTGTCCCCTCAGTATGGGGCCCCTTTCTCCAGGTTTTCTGAAAAACGGCCGACAACAACACTGTCATTGTTCTCTAGTTGCTGTTTGGCTTATTTATTGCTGTGGCTACGACAAAAATGCATGAAGGAGACTCAGTGCAACAATATGCTTCATTAGGCTTTCAGATTCCATTCTGCACAGAAGCTTGTAGACACAAAACCAAACCACTAATCACCTAAAGAACTGGCTTAGACTGAATCTTTGAACTGATATTCATGCTTGATATGTAGACTTGCTTCACTTCAAGAATACAAAATTTACTGTGGTGCTTGTTTTCCCTTCTAGATGCCAAGGAGATATCCATCACCACTATAAAGGTATTCTCTCTTTTCTTTTCTTTGGACTCGAAGTGCAGCTGTCCTCTTGGCTTAATCAACTCTCTGTGAAAAATAGTTCTTGTTCTTTACAAGAGGGGTTTCATTTTTGTATTTTGGCCATTAGTTCTATCAGTGATAATAAAGTGGTACTGCTCAAGTTCATGAGAAAAATGGGGACATCACTAAAGATCAGGGTCAAGACACACAGTCCATTACATCACTGTGGATATGCTTTTTTTCTTTCTTTCTTTTTTTTAAATCCTGTTGGTAAAAAATAACCAGTAGACACATAGTTTGACCGTGTGAGGCACAGACCCACAGCTCATCCAAGGCTAACCTGAAGAGGGGCATCAAGAGGGCCAATCGCAGGGACAGACCAATCTGGCGATCTATTTAACCTGCAAGATTTCCAGCATCTCCCTCTGCTCTGTCATTGCTGAAGACTCTCACTGGTGCTGCACGGAAATGTTCAATCCCTCCACCACCCCAGCAACCACTTGCAAGCTCCGACTGGGCGGTTTAAGATTTATATCATCACTCCTCAAATTCTGCATATAAAAATAAATTTGCGAGGAGTGATGAGGTCGGAGCTTAGATGCCAAATGCAAGCTATGTTCTGCTGCTGCAATAAACATTTCAAACCACTGCAAACATGAGTTGTCTGACTGAAATACGTTTAAACACAAATTTGCATATTTCTATTATATTATTAAAAACAAGAATGAAAAGATGGTTATCAAAGAATATTTTTGTGAAGATTGTGAATCCTTATATGCAGTTATTTATATAGAGACTGTTCTGGTTTCCATACAAACGGCTGCTAGTTCTGATGGCATGCCCATGCAGGTGCTCAAGGCCTGGGCTGACTAGCTTACTGAGGTCCTGACTGTCATATTCAGCATCTCACTGGCCCAAGCAGCCGTCTCTACGTCCTTTATAACCACCCCCAAATAATCTCTTTAAAGCACAGCTGAGGGAGGTCAAAAGTGCCCAACGACACATCACTGATATTCCACTGCCAACACAAGCGGTGTCTGTAACAGGTGTGCAGTATTGTCAGGGACAACTCTCACCTTGGTCGCTGTTTTCCCTTCTCCCCTCTGAGAGGCACTACAGGATTATCTATAACAGGACCAGCAGGCTCAGATGTCATAACTCCCTTTACTTTGTGATCTCAGTGCTTACAGGCTTACTTTGTGCATTAACAGTAAAGTTAATCCTGGTCTAATTTAAAGCATTTCTAACATTTCGGTAGGCTGACTTCCAGTTCCAGCAGCCACGCTGCTTTTGCAAAAGTCGGTTACACGCTCTGTCCTCAAAGAATAAACTCCCAAACCAACGGACGTGCCTAAAACTGTGACAGTGATTAATGCATTGAAAACATGCCATCCTCAGCCTGTTGCTTGACATTTTTACAAAGCACAGTGAACAGATAATAGACACACAGACACCGGACTTCTTTCCACAGATTGATATGACAGGACTGGAACCTCCGTAACCGTTGGATGAGCAGCATCCCAAACAACAGTCTGTTATTCATAACAACAGTCTGTTATACAGAAATAACAGACCTTAGAGTGCTGTGATTGACCAGTCAAAGTCGAGTATTTAACAAAGCCATGTAATAATGTGAAATAGTTGCAGTTTGGTTAATAAAAGATCAGGTACATAATATAAGTTAAATATGTTACATCTGTTAACATTAAATTTGTTCAATCTTTACTGTTCAGTATCCAATTGGACCCAAATTTCACGTTTAAAAGGAATCCCATTCTGAGGAAATTGGTACGGCAATTATGTGTCATACAAATCACGCCTCCTACTGACAACCGGAAGTAAGCCTTGTTAACAATTATCATACGATTTAAATGAAATTGCCATGGTGTAATCAATATTCAGTGTGTCTGCCTCCCACTCTGAGTGGAGCGGGGATGAGAGGCCTGTTCAGCGCTGCCCTGAGCTTTAATTTATTTATGACTTGTATCTTGTTGCATGACTCTTCACCAAAGTTACTGGGACAGCTTGGTGTATCACCTACAGGAAAAGTTTGACTTTGGCATATGCCATCAGCGCTATGAAAATCTCATCATTAAAACATTGTATCAGCTTAGCTGCTGTTTCAGCCTTTAGCCCAGTTCTCCCACAACGACCCCTTGCGCTCCCCATTAAAATGAGGTTGTTTGATCTTCTCCCACAGGAAGACCCATACACCATGAGCAGAGGCTCAGAGCTGGAGGGCTTCTGCATCGATCTGATCTCTGAGCTCTCCAAGATGTTAGGATTCAAGTACAAACTGCACCTGGTGAAGGACAACCGCTACGGTTCCATGGACTCCAGCGGCAACTGGAATGGCATGATTGGTGAAGTCATCAGAGGGGTAAGTAATAGACCTTACTGTACTGGCTCTTCTTAAAATGTTGTTCAGCAGTAATGTGCAGTGATGTGGGATGTATTTGTATTCGAGTAATGCAGCAGCCAAAGTTCATATTCCACATAGATTCATAATGTAGTCTACTTTAGTGAGACTATAAATCATCAAGTATTCCTTGCACCTACATCAGTGTCTGTCTGGTGTGAAGTTAATGCAAAGTCATAGCGTGTTAATGGACACATTTGACATACCTGTGTCACACACGATAAACACCAGCAGAGAGACAGAGGGCCACATCTTCTTACTCTCTCCCTCTCCCTTTTTCATCAAAGCTTGTGAGCTTGGAATGACATTTAGTGATATCATGGTCAAAATCTACAGTCAAAGGGGGAATCAAGTGGGTTGTGAGCTTATATCAGATTTTGAAATGAAACAATTCTGGTAGGGCTCAGGATTCATCCATGTGGGCCTGAAATCTATGTGTAATAGCCAATCTGTGAGGATGTGAAGCAGAATAAAGAACGTTATTTACCAACAAATCCTGGCCGATCCTCTTATGAAGCAACCATGGCACTGTGTGTAAAAAAGCGCACAAACTTTTACCAATTTCGGAGACACATGCATAGTGTCAGCAGTGAGAAGATGCTGGAGCAGCTGCAACACACAGCCAATTGTGGGCAACCAACAAAACTGATGCTTTCTGCAACATTTTGAGCTCTCTCTGCAGTGTCCACTGTGAAACATTCTGTGAAATGTGAAGAAAAGACACACTGGGAGAAGATTTGCTTACTCATTTTGACGCAAAAGAAGGGCAAATTTGCTCAGCCGTCAAACTTTGTGGTTGCGTTAGCACCAGCATGTGATTAGTGCAAATTCTTTCATGGATAGGGTGCTAAAACGGGGCAGATTGCATGTACTAACGCTGCGTAAATCATAGTGCTGGTAGCGGATGCAGCACATTCTTTGTGGATCTGGTGTTTGGACTCATCTGTGCACCCATGGGAGTGTTGGTCTTAAAAGGAGGCGTGGTCAGGCAAATTGTTGCTGCACGGCTCTCTTGAGGCACCAGAAAGCATTTGCGCTATTGACCAACTAAAACCACGTCTAAAGTCTGGTGCAGTGGTATCCTGCTATGTAGACGAAACACTATTTAGAAATGTGTGCACAGGGTGCATACGTTTTGCTTGCAACACATGGAGACATGACTCCTCATATTAAGTTAAACAGCCTGTCAGCGCATCACTGTAGTGAAATCATGGAGATGACTGCTATTCCCATAGATGATCCACTCATCTCAAGGTAAGGTATGACCCTTACCGTGAGATAAATTTTCATCAGATACTTTGTTTGATCTCCTTTAAAAAAAATTTGTCCTGACACACATTCTAAAGGGTAAAGACCTGCTGCATACAATAGACTGCATATGGCACTGTGGTGGCACCAGTTACAAAGAAATTTGGTCCAGCATAAGTGACATGGACCTCCAGAAATCAGTGCTGCTCTTGTTCTGGGTCTTCACATTGTCAGTGTGCAACCTGTACGACTCTTCTGTTAGGAGGCTGACCTGGCTGTGGCCCCGCTGACCCTTACTGCCACTAGAGAGAAATATGTGGATATGACCGCCCCCTTCATGCAAACGGGAATCGGCTTCATCCTGCACAAAGATGTGACCTCTGAGAAGAGCGCCTTCAGCCTGCTGTCACCCTTCTCCACTAACATGTGGATTGGTGTCCTTATGGCATTCCTACTAACAGGCTTCTGCATATTCCTGGTAGGCAGGTAAGTGAAACTAAGCATGGCTACATCCATTATTTTCCCGCATGACCATAGAAACAAAGCTATAGCTCACAAGACACAAAGAACATATCCTTAGTATTGTATATGATGACGGAACGAGGAAGAGGTTTCAGTATAATTACTGTCAAATTACACAAGTTTATCTTCCGATTTTTGTCATTATCTTTGAGTATGACTATTTCATGCAAACCAAGTGAAACAAGAGCAGGTAAAAACCTAAAATATGGCTGGACCGAATCTGAATAGTCAGTAGTAGAGTTGATATTTTACTTTAAAGCAGCAGAATAAATGATCTATCTATCTATCTATCTATCTATCTATCTTTCTCTCTCTCTCTCTCTCTCTCTTTATACATATATATAACCACCACTAAACATTTGGTGAGTTTTAAGTCTTTTAAAACAAGTGTTTACTATATTTTTTGACGGATCGTCTGAGTGCACATGCTCCTTCATTATTTTCAGTTAGCGGTGATGTCAGCAACGAGCTCCAGCTCTCAGGACTGCACTGGTTGTCATAATAATGCTGTAAAACATTGTATATGATCATAAATATTCTTATTATAAGGCTTCACGTGCAAAAAAACGAGCTTATCCTTTAAAAAATGTCAAATTTGAAATGGACCTAGTCTTTGGTCAGGGTCCAGGCTGCTGCTTTTTGCTAACTAAAGACAAAACTGAAAGCAGAAAGACCTTCAAACAAACAGCAGCTGAAGGAGGCTGCAGTTAAATCCTGGCAAAGCATCTGAGAGGAGGAAACTAAGTGTTTAGTGATGTCCATGGGTGCCAGATTTTGAGCAGTCATTGTAAAAATGTACACTATGTAACATGGCTGTAATTTCTGAACAGTTAATGCAATATTTTTATCAAAACCACTGCATGAAAGCTAAAAGCCTACACTTAAACCACATCTTGACTGCCTTATTTCTAATCCATTCATGTGTTGTAAAGAGGCAAAGTTACAAATTGTGTCACTGTTCAAACACTTTTTAATGTATATTTCTGCAAACAGACAAGTACAGCTTTTACGGTGCAGGTTACAAGGCCTCTGTTTCTCTGCAGGATCAGTCCCACTGAATGGGCAGAGCCAGACACAGAGGAGCACAGCTTCACGTTGTTGCACAGCTTCTGGTACATCACAGGAGCTCTCACCCTCCAAGGTACCGCACTGCAACCTGATCATCATACAGAACGTCACAATAGTTTTTGACAAATGTGTGCAAAAACTCAACAGCCAAAGTGATTAGTTAAATTCTTAAACAAAAATACAAGTTACCAAAGTATTCAGCATGTGGACTTGATTTGAGGTGATTTGAATAAAATACTCAACATTATTTAGATATGTAACTAAACAATTAAATTGTTGGCATATGGAACAGTCGCAATCAGACTCTTTATATGAGTTTATACGCTACACTTGCACAGTGGACCTGCATACTACATTTTTTCTTTTGTTATTGCAATTTGTTTGTTCTCGTTTTAATCAAGTTTTTGACAACAGCATTGGATTTTAAAAATCTTTTAAATTGCAGCATGAAGTAAAATAAAGTATGAACATTTTTAATGTTGTGATCTTTTGTTAAAAATGACACATAATGCATTACCTCTATCGACTGACTTGTTTTTATTTTACATTCCTTTGGGCCCAAAAAATGGAGAGAATACTGTTTCTTGTTTACCGTGTTGCAAACTAAATTGTAAAAACTGAGACACGCAATAATAAAATAAAGAACCACTGTACCTTAACAACAGCATGCAAAATTCAAGGTTCTAGTTATCATCAGTAAGCCCTGTCTGCAATTAGAATTGAGCAGAAATTTAAATAATGAATTTTGTCTTTAAAAGCAGCAGCTTTATATGTTCAAACTGCAGCCCCTGTCACAGCATACCGTGTCCTGCAGCAGCAGCACTTTGACAGCTGTCTCTGTCTCCCCAGGTGCTGGTCCTCATCCAAAAGCCCTGTCTGGACGGCTTATCAGCGCCATCTGGTGGCTATTTGCTGTATTGCTGCTGGCCTGCTACTTTGCCAACTTTAACTCCGTGCTGCACTCCAATAACAAACATGTCTCCGTTAAGAGTTTTGAAGACCTTGCCAACCAGGATGTGATTGATTATGGCACGCTGGAGGCTGGATCCACTATGCTCTTCTTTAAGGCACAATAACTTGCTTTTAACTAGAGTTTATACAGAAGTGATTGCACCTGACTCCCCTGAAAAAGCTTCATATTACTGGGTGCAAGATGATGTGCTCCTACTGTGTTGAACATTCAGGATAAATATTAAATTAAATAAATTAAAGGACTCAATGGTTAATTTTTATTTTTCTAGAATTCCAACAACCCTGTGTACCGGCGTATCTACCAGCACATGGAGCGCAAGAAGAGCTTTGTGTCCAGCATGGAGGAGGGCGTTCGCCGCGCCCAGGAGGGAAACTTTGCCTTCATCGGTGAAGCAGTGTCCTTGGACTTGGCAGTGGCTCGCTACTGTAAACTGACCCGTTCACAGGAAGTCATTGCTATGAGAGCCTACTCCATCGCTGCACCTCTTGGTGAGTCACTGACAGGTCAGGTCAGGATAGTTTGTTTGCATGGCAATAATTAACATAAATCACCCCCCAGTGAAACTGTGACATGTTTTGGATTACCTGTCGTTAAGGCTCCTATGGTTAGAATTTTGAGGTGATTAATCCTACTTTCAAATAAGTCTAATGGCATGAGTTTGGGAGTGTTTGGTAGGAATGACAATCACATTACGCACTGCTTTCAGTCTTTGTATCTGGCTTAAAGTTGACTTGTTGGTAAGAACCATGGCTTCAACCAAGGTAT
>JAPQLA010000002.1:1551966-1562616 GCA_029822935.1 Naso vlamingii | reverse complement strand
CACAGAGCTGCTAATGATTTCTGCCTGACTTGTGTCTCTATAAGCACAGAGCGTTTCTGTTGAGACAAGCTTAAATTAACTGCGCAGTGCATCGCTCTCTCTCATTAAAAGTCAACACATCGCTCTCTCTCCCTGGAGTCAGTTTAAACAAATAATAATCGAGCCAGATCATCCAACATACAGAGATCGCTCTGTAGCTGTGGGCAGAAGAGTGCAGTGCACACAGGTTATTTTGTAACACAACGGTTTATGGCGCTCACGACTCATATTCCACTCTGCAGTGGTTTACAATATTGTTACATCGCTTACATCGCTGATGTAAAGACGATCTGATCACCTCCACTTTCATACAAGCTATGAGAGAAACAAACAAACTGTGGAGCGTTTCCAACCAGATCCAACTTTTGCAAAGCATGACACGCTGATTGATTTCTGATACATCTTCATCTGTTGTTAATCAAAGTTTATATTAAAGTTGAGAGGCATTTGTCAGACACATCACATCGCAGTGCAGCGCACTCTTTCATCCAAATACGACGCTTTAGATGAAATTCACAGATGGGCTGCCTTGCCTGTGGTAAGTGGGAATGGGATCAATAGAGGATTTTTAGCGTGTTAACCCACATTTAAAAAAAAAACAAAACATGTTGACCCACTGATTTTGGTGGAAAATGGGTATCAGACATCTAGACATCATTAGAGAATAAACAAAACCTGATCCTTGTATCTTTAGCGCTCATCCAGAGTGAAAAGTTCAACATCTAAAAGAGAGACTGTAAACAGAATTCACCAGATGTGGTTTGACTAGGCTGGAGCTTGTTAGGTTGCTCTGGTGAGCGTCTGACAGTGTTGTGTTGGCATGATTGGCACAGCATAGCATGCCAACAGTTGTCTCTGTGGTTGCTGCTGTTTCCGCCTTCAGCTCTCTTCTGTTGAGAGACTGGCAAGGTCCCTTCCCCTGCTGTCTCTGTGGGTTACAAACCCAGACAATGAGCGTGTCTGTATAAGTGGGTTTCTGCTGGTTTGCGTGACAGTTCATCGCAGGTACTTTCTGAGCTGAGGAAGAGGTTAGCGTGTGGTTTCGATCACGAAATCACAACACCGCTCTGTAGAGTTTTGTGGGTTCTTGTCGCCATCGTAACTAAACAAGCACTGCCTCGTGTTTTCTTCATGTCTTGGCCGCTTAGGTGATAACCCCTGAAGAGATCGTTGACCCCAATGTGGACGAACATTCAGTCATGACCTACCTGTCCCAGTTCCCCAAGGCTAAACTGAAGCCTGGCGCACCTCTACGACCCAAACTCAACCCCAAGAAGGCCCGTGCCTATGGGCCAGGTACACACACACACACACACTTCTACAGCTAAAATTCAACAAGGAAACAGATATGGTTGTATTGAGCTAAGAAGCTGGTTTACATGATTGATATGTTTACAGCCATAAACCTCAAAACTGTCAGCTAGTCTAAGAGGTTGGACTCATTCCACATATGCACAGGACATTTTCTTTATGCGCTCTCTTGCCACCTCTCCTCTCTGAAGGTGTTGAACCCGTTGGTAATGTTGTGATGAAGAAGGCTGTGTTCACCGTCGAGACCATCAGTGCAGGAATGGGAGAGGTGCTGGTTTACGTGGAGGACCCTGCAGGACACAGAGAGGAGGTGAGACCCTGGTGATTTTTTGACCTTACTCTTGCCTTTTTTGGTCTTTGTGTCGTACCATTTTGTTAACTTTTACAACATTTCCCCCAGGCTAAAGTGACAGCCAACAATGATAAGAACCGCACCTACTCTGTCTACTACATCCCAAAAGTCACGGGCATGCACAAGGTACGCTCAGATTTCTTTTTTATGTGTAAAGTAAACTAGGTGAACTTTTTTCAAAAGAGATGCTGGAAGTCAGATGAAAAGTAAAGTATATATACTTTACTTATGCTACTTTATACTTTTTATTTCATTCATTTACAGGGAAATATAGTTCTTTTGATTCCACTGCATTATCTTAATAGCTGGAGTTACTTGTTAGAGAGCATATTTTGCAGATTTTCTGTCACATAAATACATATACGACATTTTTCTCTTTGAAAAAAGATTTGAGTCCTTAAAGTTTAATTTCTTATAACAAAGTACATAAGAAATAATTTAACCTGTTTTCAGTGCAGATAAACTTGCTTCAAGAATCAAATTTTTCATCATTCTGGTGCCAGTCGGCCTCATTCTGTCATGTTTCATGATAGAGACGCTTATTTGCAAAACATTTAAATGAAAAACACACACTTGCAATGCTTTTGGTTTCTTCCTTTTTCCTTTGACGAGTCTTCTTCTTTGAAATGATGTTTCCACATTAAAATCATGAAGTGAATTCTCTGCCAAACCTCCAAGCAACAAACAAACCTCAAAGCGTTTGAATGAAACACACCCTTTGTGTAAATTGCCTGTAAGTGATGACTGCAAGCTGCATCTGTAAGTGGAAGAAGAACCAAGTTACTTTGACTTTACATGGGCAGTAGCACTTTAAAGGTAGATGAACCCAGCAGTCTGCCCGTCAGGATGATCAGTGGTGCTCCTCTTGTTTCAGCTGTTCACAGGCATTTCTTTGTGCCTGCACATTTTTAGAAATTTCTTTCACGAGTGCATGTCCCAAAACAACAACTAAAGAGTGATACACATTTTGATTCTAAGTGGATTAAGGCCACATTTAGATGAGAGCAGGCCTACTAAAAATGGAAAAGTCTTTTCTTTGCATCTTTAAAAATATCAGCGTTCGCACGAACAACTGAAAGCGCTGTAGTATGCATGACAGACCAGTAGTCGGCAGTGAACGTTTGTAATGACATACTGTTGGAACTGCAGAAGTTGTTAACTTCCTCTTGCTGCCAAGCCCTGAGCAGCCACAAATTAGAGAAATTCAGCTGTAAACTGATTTCTAAAATTATTCTACAAACACTCAAATTCACCTCAATATGACTCTCGTCATGTTTCTTTCTATTGCTTCTACAGGCTTTGCAGTTTGCCAGTTTACACAGCCAGAGAGAAGGTTGAGCTTTTAAAAAATTCCACATTGGAACCCGGTTTCAAATTTTTGCGGTTTTAGGAGCGTAAGCACGCCATTGTCATGTAAAGGAAAGGCCGAACCAAGACCGTGTAAAGTGCCCCTAAAAAAACAACAACAACAACAACAGAAACCTCTATCCTGCCATCACAAACCAAGAACAAGTTCTATGCAAAGAACAGTTTTGTGTTTGGGGTAGCTAAGGGGTAATCTAGGGTATGCTGGTTGGGTGTGTGGGTTTTAGTTTAGGTTAATGTTAATGTGTTTATGTATTAGGGCTGCGTGATATGGGCTGAAAATTATATCTCAATATTTTTAAATCTCCTCAAAAGCACTTCATTAAAGCTACTGCGAGACAGAATCGGACATTGCAAATATTTAGACCTAATTCCCTCTATGATGTGACAATAATGTAGGGATCACTATTGGTGCTTTCAAAAAATTTGAAGACAGTTCCATTTTTGATCAATAATCATTAGTAATGGAGATATAATGACTAAGTGGGTAAAGGCAAGGATTAAAACAAGTCATACTGTCTGAAAAGTTGAGAAAATTACGTAATTTCACTGTGATGCAGCCTTTGAAAACAGGAAAAACCACCATTTATTCTATAACACAATATAACACTATCAAATATCTGAGACTTTATTTAGTCTCATATCTCGACATGATATAATGTTTTTATATGTTTCCCAGCCCGATTATGTACAGTATGTTGTGTATGTTTTTTTACGTGTGAACCCCGGAGAGAAGTGTTACTATCCTGGAAGCAACTAATGGGGATTCCAAATTCAGAAGTAAACAAATAAATAAACATAATTAAACATATTTACCGCGAACTGATTGATTTTGATGCAGTACCATTAATTTCTTTTTCCTGCCTGTGAGGCATCATTGGTGTTGGCCTTCTCTTTGAGTGGATGAAGAGCAGACATTTTAGGATCTTCATAATCCTACATAGAATGCAACTTAATGCCTCTTTCACTGTCAGGGCAGCTAAAGTTTAAACTTACATTGAAAACCATTAAGCAGAAGTACTGAACTAACATACTACAAATGTACCATACTTTTAATTGAGTGTTGCTGAAGCTCATGATAAGATACATATATGTATCGTAGATTAAAGTGATTGCAAGGAACTTTTAAGTATTAATGAATGATGAGTCATGATTCCTCTGATGATTACAAATTCCCTGTGACAGCAAACGAGACCCTCCGTGAAAAGACTGCTGTTTTTATGAAGTTACTATTAATGCCCGTGATCAGATCTGAATCCCAATGAACTCAGATCAAATGATTTTTTTGTTGTTGTGACAATAATGACAGTAATGTAATTATATTCTCTGCCTTCAGCTGTTAGTTTGCACTTTAGCATGTGATGTTAATTCAAATGGCTGTGTATCGTTAACCTACAGAAAACAGAGGTAACAGGTCTCAGGGGACATTACAGCCATACAACTGGGTTATAAATTATTTCTCAGTCACACAAAAACATTACTTCATCGTGAACCATCCTTTGGTCTCTCTTTCACTTACTTCCAAAACAAATGCATGTGTTGCCGGTGTTATGCCGAGTTCTGCCTGCCTGGCACGCGCAAGCAAAGATCTTTAGGACAGTAGGTGCTTGTGTCGCTACTGCTTTTGTCCAAAGGGGGCGCTACAATCAACAAAAACTGAAAGTTTCTTGTAGTCACTTCAAAGATTATTTCACCTAGTAATTATATTTTAAAGACACCATGTCTGTTGTTTGAAAGACTTGCAGACCTGCAGATAAGTGGGTCCTGAGGCTTCAGACATAATACTCACTCACTGTTTTTTGCTTTGTAGGTGACAGTGTTGTTTGCAGGGCAACACATCTCCAAGAGCCCCTTTGAGGTGGAGATTGGCATGGCTCAGGGAGACTCCAGCAAGGCCACGGCCCAGGGACCAGGCCTTGAGCCTTCAGGAAACATTGCCAACAAGGCAACCTACTTTGACGTCTACACAGCAGGTAATAACAGGGACAGCAGGCGTGAGGTTTGGTTTTTTTCACCATCTTTGGTCAGAAAAGCTGCATGGATATGTTTCATCATGTGTTCTAACTCATACATCTTTTTTTTTTTTTTGTCTCGTATCCGCTTCTCTCTCCCTTCTTATCTTCAGGTGCTGGTGTTGGTGAGGTGGAGGTGGAGATCATAGACCCTGCTGGCAAGAAGAACACGGTGACTTGCACCATTGAGGACAAGGGCAACAGCAGCTACCGCTGCACCTACAAACCCACCCAGGAGGGCCAGCACACCATCTACGTCACCTTTGCCAGTGGTCAGATCAGTAAGAGTCCCTTCACAGTCAACGTGGGAGAAGGTAAGAGTTACAGAGCTGATTCCTGTACAGCTACCTCATTCAAGTGCCATTGTAGTTACACAGAGAAAGCTTGATTATAAGTCATTCAGCAAGATGTGACCTAATCATTGTGTGCTTAAATATTTTCCTGGTAAATGATCAAAATTACATAAATGGACTTCCAAGATCTCTTTTTCAAGCTTCTCTTTTCTTTGATTGTGTCTAATGCTTTGCTGTCTCTTGCTGCTGTTGTACTGGATGCTGTGTCCTCTCTCTTCCCCTCTTCTGCTCGATAGAGACCTGATGGTATCTGTCCTCTCTCTGGAACGAGCTCTTCCTTCCGCTGTCATTTCCTGTTTCCTAGGATCTCTCTTGGGTACCAACTGTGTGTGTGTGTGTGTGTGTGTGTGATTGCATATATGAGTGGGTGAGCTGTGTGTCCATGCAGATATGGGTCTGAGTGATCCTTTGTGGGTGTGGCTGTGTGTGTCTGTGTGTGTAATTGCATGTCTATGTTAGACTAATTTCATCTGTTGACTTGCCTTATGTGTGTTTCCTGTCACCGGGCCGTAAAATGCTAAACTGTAAATGACTCCATCAGCAGATCCATAAAAAAAGATACTTCATTATTGATCAAACACAAACATATTCTCAGATTTAATGGAAGAAAAGCATGCTGAACTGTAGTTTGTCACTTTTTCCAGCTCATTTAACAGCAACTGTGACAACAGTTTGCAATTAGGAGAAAATGATGAATGCTAGTATGTAATTTAACATTAGTACTAAAGTAAAGAGAAGGCATTATAACACAGAACAGATTCAAAAACGTCAAATAAATGGGTATATTTTTTTATTTGCTAATATTTGCCAAAAATTAGCCACCCTTAGCAAGTGGTCATACTAGACAAAGTGTGTTTTACTGCTTTTAAATTCAACTTTTAGTTTGGACTTGCAAGAATGTGTTTTTCTTATGTTAAATTCATATCATTAGCTTTAGTGAATGTTCACTTGTCATTGCAGAATTCTACATCACAAATTAAAAAAACAGCAGTTATAATTCTCTCATGTTGAATCATCAGCTCTGCACTTTTTAATTGTTGAAAGCTGTCAAAAAATGGATTGTGGTCTGCATCACCTCCTGCTGTTTTCTGGACAAAAGTGTTGGAAGGATTTTTTTTTCACAATTTGCAGTTGTTTAAAGTTGTTTAAATGTCTTTTTGCTCATCTAAAAAGGATATGTGCATTTTTTATTGATTATTAAACCGCCTTTAAGAATAACCTATCAACAGTTTGTACTTTATTACAAAGAATGAGGGCTTACTACAAATTGGAGTGACCTGAGGCAAATTATTGAGAGAAAAACTATTTTAACCACCAACGTCTGTGTTGTATGAAACCTGATATCAGGTCCGAAGTTTTTCAAATTATTTATTTAAGTTTTCCATTCCTGCTCAACAAGGCAGACCTTCTAAATCTTACCATTTGTGATAGTGGTTCTAGTGTACCTGCGCACTTGACCTGTTGACATCAAAATCAATAATAATATAAAAAAATTAGATTTTTCTTTTATCTTTGATTGCCAAGTCATCTACTCCGTTACAAATATCTTGAGCCTCTCTTCCTGTGAGGTTTCCTTTGCTTCCTGCCTGGCAACCAACTGTGACTCAGCAGCTCCTGTTTTATACACTTTTAATCGTGATAAATGAAGGATACTCCACTTCCTGTGTAAGGATAAATGCTCACTTCCTTTACTGTGGTCTTTCAGTCCACTCTGCAGAATAAGATAGATGAATAAGAGGCATAAGAGGGATGTGCAGGGTAGCAGGAAGGCGGGAAAGTACAACTGCAAAACACTAAAAACCTTCCAGTAACCCGAAGTCGACCTAGAAACTGATGAATGTTCTGTTAGAATGGAAATAGTTTTGGTTTCATATCATTCAACCCGCACCTCATTCCTCTTCTTCCCACTGAAGCCACCACTAAACTCACATGTGAAGTTGGAGTCAGAGTACAAAGAGCTTCTCTCTGTCTGTTTCTCTCTCACTTGGCCTTTGTGTGTGTCTCTCCACAGCATGTAACCCTAACCTCTGCAGAGCTAAGGGCCGTGGTCTGCAGCCAAAGGGCCTGAGGGTGAAGGAGACTGCAGACTTCAAGGTTTACACCAAAGGAGCCGGCACCGGAGAGCTCAAAGTCTCCATCAAGGGACCCAGTGAGTTACACTGTTGGCGTCAGTGGTAACACATCGCTTAAGGCAGGATCTGATAGGCTGCAAAAAGATAGCAAACACATTTTAAGCTTAAAGTGACTCAAGCCTGACTTATGGCTGTTTTATACTCAAAAGACAAGTGTCAGCAGGTGTCTTAAGAGGAGTGTCGGACGACACAAATGCGTTTATGCTTAGCAAAGTGTTG
This sequence comes from Naso vlamingii, assembly GCA_029822935.1. Lineage (NCBI taxonomy): Eukaryota > Metazoa > Chordata > Actinopteri > Acanthuriformes > Acanthuridae > Naso > Naso vlamingii. Next base: position 1,554,833 of record JAPQLA010000002.1, on the reverse strand, counting down.
GACGCCATCTGTGGCGCAAGCTGTGGTCTCCATGGTAACCAACTGAGTATTTCACAGCCCAAACCAGCGGTAAAATGGCAAGTTTCTTAAAGACTTTCAATTTGGAAGAGCTAGAAGAGATTTTATATTTAATTTTACTGCGGAGGAGAAAGAGACGACAGGGGAAAAGACTGGTCTGTGCGCCCAATAAACTGAAGTAGAGAGGAGCAAGGGGAATATGTGTTGGTTAATCAAATGAGAGAAATGGACGAGGAGCAACAGTTTCTTTATTTTAGGATGTCTAAATATCATTCTGATGACCTCCTACGTAGGGTTACACCCTATATCCAACTCCAACACACCCACAGTAATCCCGTGGGAGTTTTACAAAGATCAGCTGTAGCACTACGAATCATCTGGGTCATCACAACAATGTGTAACACCAGTTGCTCCTCAAAGCCAGCCATTTTGCGAGCCTGTTTTTTTTTTTCTCTTCAGCAAGTAGAGCGCTGTTTCATCTCCATGGCAAGAATAGAACACTCGGTCCAGTCAACCAATCAAAATGTGAGACAAATCATAACAACGTCTGCAACGTTACAAGTTTTGACAGGAGCAAGGCACTGTCTGATGACACATTCTTATGTCTTTTTTGTTATTTTTGTCTTAGGACACTGTCGACAGATGCTTGTCTTTCAAGTATAAAACAGGCTTTACTGAGTGCTAAAGTTTCAGCACTGATCAGTTGAGTTTTGGCATGTCCCCACTGGTCGTTGCTTGTGAGGCACAAACAGACCTGAATCAAGTCCCCTGTGTGTGTAAGATATCGTGTTGCAAGCCTGTTGAGTTGGCACATGAGCTACATACATGCACAGGGGAGTTTAGGCCCATCACGCTATCCATTGCAGTATCCTCCAAAACATCAGAGTGCAGAAAAATTAAAATGTTCCATGTAAAGCAGGACCTTGATAGTTGCTGGGAGAACGTTGCAGAATTATTGACAGTCAAAGCCCAGTGCTCTTACCTGATATTTCTGGCTTACCTTTGCATCAGATAGATCCGATCAGCACAACTTGAGTTTCACACCAGAGTATGTGTTGCAAAACTGTGAAGCTCGAACAGTCCTCAGTGATGTCATCAGGAGCACATTGAACATATGTGGTCCAGCCATCATGTAACTGCTTTTTGAACAAGTGTTGTTTTAACAAAGAGTAGCCCAAAATCAGGATAATATCCTTTTGATAAGATGTTTCAGTTAAACCTTATTGTGTTCCCCGAACGGGCTTGGGACAAAACTAATGTAGGTTTAAGCGACGCTCATGTGCATCACTGTGTTTACAGAGGGTCTTGAGGAGCCGTGTAAAAGGAAAGATCTCGGAGATGGTGTGTATGGATTTGAGTATTACCCCACCACACCTGGAACATATACTATCACCATCACTTGGGGTGGACAGCACATCCCCCGCAGGTACACACACTTTCAGAGACACAAATACAACGATTGACCTACACTGTCTTGTCAGTGTGACTGACCTCTCTCTGCTCCGTCTAGTCCCATTGAGGTCAAGATTGGTGCTGAGGCCGGCCAGCAGAAGGTGAGGGCCTGGGGTCCAGGGCTGGAAGGTGGTGTTGTTGGTAAATCTGCTGACTTCGTGGTGGAGGCTGTTGGAGACAACGTCGGTACACTGGGTAAGTAAGGAAGGGGGAAGAAAAGAAAACATTTACAGAAGGGCTGTCAAAGTTAAAGCATAATAACGTGTTTACGCAATTTCCTTTTAACGCCGTTAATTTTCTTTATGACCCTCGGCTCTTCCCGTAGTTTGGGAAATCAGGAGGCAATGCAGCCACCACCATAGACATCTTAAGACAAGAGAGCTGAAATGGAGGACTCGGTTTATATTCTGGACAGTAATTGTCAGGGCCCGACCGATACATTGGTTTGCCGATATTATTGCAGATGTGTCGGTATCGGCGTATATGTTCTCCAATAAGTACCAATATTCAACTGTTACTTAAGGCTGAAAAAAAAATCTTGGCCTAGTGATTTAAAATGGTATAATTATGTAGTTTGTCCAGCAGAGGGCAGTTCATTGTTTAATTGGTAATAAGTCAAGCGTTTGCTAGTCAGTACACTGATGTTTGGAATAAAATTTGTTGGATTTCCTGCTTCCATAACATTTCTTTGTTACACGCATTTGATGATCACATACAAAATATTAGTTATAGAATATCGGCCGACATAACAGATATCGGAATTTTCTTACTTCCTAATGTTGGTAACAACATCGGCCCTAAAAATGCCATATGGGTAGGGCCCTAGTATTTGTTACACTGGGACACTATTACTGTATAAAGTTACCAGTGAGTCTTAGTGGTGACGGCAGCGTGAGCTGCTCCATGTTCATGCTGGTCGGTTCCAGTCAGCCGTTAGCTTCCAGGCTAGCTCCGTTAGCACACTGCACCTCGCTCGAATCACTCAGTAACTCAGTTTTTTGACACCACGTTGTAGTCTGTATTATACTGGGACTCTGTCATAGTGATGTCTGACTCCCAAATGTAGGGTGAGTGTTTAATGTGACACCTATGACTAACAGTCCATGAGACACAGAGACAAGACCTATGGGGCTGTTGTTGTTGCTCATAGCAACAACAAAAGACATGAACAATTGAGCCCTGATCACAGCAGACTGAACATAGCAGAGCACCGAGTGCTCAATCAAAATGTATCACAGCATTTATTACTGTTTTGGATGGCCGCAATAATAATAAACATACATTTACATGAAGCAAGCATATTTTTCCACTCTGATGTTAAGAGTACTAAAACTTGAAAAATATCCCTTCAAGGTACATTTAGTTGTGAAAAAAATGTGATTTATTTGTGATTAATT
>JAPQLA010000002.1:1523318-1541227 GCA_029822935.1 Naso vlamingii | reverse complement strand
TTTGTCTCTGTGTGTGTGTGTGTGTGTGTGTGTGTGTGTGTGTGTGTGTGTGTGTGTGTGTGTGTGTGTGTGTGTGTTTAGGTGTGGTGGAGCCTGTGGAAGTGGTTGACAACGGCGACCAGACTCACACAGTCAACTACGTTCCCACCAGAGAGGGACCGTATTCCATTAATGTCCTGTATGCTGATGAGGAGATCCCACGCAGGTAAAACACAAATTTAACATGTCAACATTTTTCAACATCTAATGTTTGAGCGTCTTCGGTTTCTGCTGGTTCAAGCACTCTCTCCTCTTACCTTCTGTCAGCCCCTACAAGTTGAAGGTGCTCCCCACCCATGATGCCAGTAAGGTGCGTGCCAGTGGACCCGGCCTCAACACCACCGGGGTGCCGGCCTCTCTGCCCGTCGAGTTCACCATTGATGCCAAAGATGCAGGCGAGGGACTGCTGGCAGTGCAGATCACTGTGAGTGCTCGCATGTGCTGCACATGATAAAAAAGAATACTAATAATTTTGTCACTGTTTTGAAACGTTGATAACTCCGCCCCTCACAGGACCCAGAGGGGAAGCCTAAGAAGGCCAACATCCGTGACAACCATGATGGGACGTACCTGGTGTCCTATGTGCCGGACATGACTGGCAGATACACCATTCTTATTAAGTACGGAGGGGACGAGATCCCATACTCACCCTACCGTATCAGGGCCCTGCCCACCGGAGACGCCAGCAAGTGCACTGTCACAGGTGTGTACAGGACCGTTAGACCAATGTACATACACGTGGCATAGTGAGGATATTTGTACATTTTGTTTATACGACTAAAAATTCACTGTAATGTATTGTTGGTCAGTTTCTCCTCTGTTCTACTGTATATACGCCAAATGAGTAATGGGTTTAAGTTGTATATATAATACACCAAGATATATTTTACGTTGCTGATTCCTCCTGCTGTTGACCACATTTTACAAAAAGAAAGGTCCTCTTGCAACAGTGCAAAACAGAAGATGATTCCTGTATTTTCTTAATGAACACAAATGGACTGCTGGTTATCCCCCCCAAAGTCAAATTTAACAACACAGTCAGTATGTTAACATGGACTCCAAAAACCTGAATATTGACCTTATTTTAAATAAGACAATATTTTGATTAAGCTGTTTACAGGAGTTTCTTGTAGAGTATTCCAGTCATATTCCAATTCACATGGTACAGAGCATAATCCCATTAAGAAAGAATGGCTCATGCGACACAGGTGGAGTTTCGAGGACTTCCCTCAGGAATTTCACAAACACCCACATTATGTCCACGTCATAGACGAGGGTCCCCCTGGAATTACTGTCCTGCCATCATGTCGGTGCCATGGATTACCCTTGTGACTGTTTTCTTGACTGATGGGCTGTGCAGGGTGACTAGTGCCTCTGATTGATTATGACACATTTTCATTTTTTTTTAAATGCAGAAAAACCTTCACTGCAACACTTTGTACTTATTTTAAGTGGCACATGTGAGAACACTTCTGAAATCATGCCAAAAATCACCTGTCTGTCGTGTTTATTTTTTTGCTTTAGATTTGTAGAACAAAACATTGATTCATTTCATTGACATTTTAACTGTATTTTTGAAAAATGCCATATTGTTTGGATGATCTGGCTGGATTATTATTTGTTTAAGTTGATTGCAGGTAGAGATAGAGGTCTTCAGGGTGAGCTACATTGACTTTTAACTAGGGAGAGAGCGGCACACAGTGCTGTCAATTTATAATCTTTGTCTCGACGGAAACAGACTGTGCTTTCAAGGCATTATAGAGACATTAGTCTGGCAGGAATAATTATCAGCTCTGTGTCCATTAGTATTAACTTCTGGACTTGATTAGAATGAGCGTGTGTGGCAAACTGCAACAAAAACGCAGACAAGACCTCATAGTGCGATTTGGGTGTTTGCATGTGTTCAAGAACCTGAATAATACTCCTCATCTTAACCTCAATATGACCTTATTCTTGTGAAGGTAATCAGAAAATCCTGTTTAAATTACTTTACTGGGTTAATATTAGGATATTGCTGTCCATGTCAACACGCTGACTGTTGTGTTGTTTATCTGATTTTCACTCACTTTTCACTCCTTTCAAAATAAACCGATTTATTTCCTGCATATTTTTGGTGGAAAAGTGAACAGCCCTAAATATAGATTCATCAAAATGAATTTTTTTCACAAGCTGTGATGTGACAGTTACAGTAATCACAAACCATAATATCCCAATATACAACATCACTCAGCTTGATCTTTTTTCTTGTAAGATGAGAAAACTGTTGAGGCTCAACCATTCAGGATGTTTTCCCTCAGCGTATCTGCTGCTCATATCTAATTTTTCATGCATTGTTATGTTGTGTTCCTCACGCTGTGCTCCTCAGTTACGCTCCCCCTGACCCTAGTCCCCGCTCCACACACACACAGACACCCCCCCACCCCCCACCCCATCCCGCTTCACACTCCACCATCACTATTTGTTTTCATCCAAGTGTTTGGAGCACAGTTATTGTCTCCCACCACCCCCACCCCCACCTGACTGTCTTTTGTCACTTTTGTTTTCTTGCTCCCCTGCTTCTCACCGTTCCTATTATCAGTCTCAATCGGCGGTCACGGTTTAGGTAAGATCGATTTCACAATGTAGAGGAACTACTCTAACTTCTCTGTCTGTTCTGTCAGCATGGAGGATAGTGGCACCGACTTTAAGGAGGATCTCCCATTCTCTCTCTCTGTCTCTCTGTCTCTCGCTCTCTCTCCCTGTCTCTCTCTCACTCTTTCTCTCTCTCTCTCTCTCTGTTACTTTTTTTACTCTCTACTTCTCCTCCCTCATGGGTCTCATCTTATTTTCACTTCCTCTCTCATAACTGTTTGCCTCTGTTTTACATTTTTACTGGACAAACTAATAGACTAACAGAGTAGGTTGGATGGCATGTTGGAAATGGCTAATCTAGCTTTCAGTTCTACATGAAAACTGTTCAGTAATAACAAATGAGTCATCGGTAACAACATACAGTAGATGGAAATAACATGACTAGATCTCATCCATCTTTCACCTGGTCTCATGGTTGTGGAATGTGCATGCAGAATATTTTGTGTGTGAAAGGATGTGTGCCTGTTTGTTTTTCTGTTGAACAACAAAACATCCTAAATCTCCACCCTAACCCTTCTTTTTGGATCCTCAAGGTGCCGGCGTTGGCCCGACAATCCAAATTGGTGAACAGACCGTCATCACAGTGGACGCCAAGGCCGCTGGAAAAGGCAAGGTCACATGCAGCGTGTGCACACCTGAGGGGGCAGAACTCGATGTGGACGTTGTCGAAAATGAAGACGGAACATTTGACATCTTCTACACGGCGCCGCAGCCTGGCGAGTATGTCATCTGCGTCCGCTTTGGAGGGGAGCACATCCCTAACAGTCCCTTCCAAGTCACGGTAAGTGATACACATTTCAACCTTACAGGGTATATTCACTGAACATACGTGCACTTTTACTGCAGTGCCTTGTTGACAGTTTACTAGAAAACAGTCAGTGGATGAAACATAAACACAGATAACTAGAGACTATCTGGATGAGAACAGGTCACCCGCAACACATGTCGATTTGTAGTATCTTTGAAATTGGTCGGTACAATGCACTGAGACAGTGAGAACGTTTACAAAACATCACAGAAAATCAATTTCTTGTGTTAGCCCGGCTAAAAACAGACTTTTAAAATGCATGTAAACAACTTAGTCTGACCGAAATCGTACTAAATGGAATTTCTCAAAGTTGAGCTAACACACCCAGATAAAACGTTTGGAAGTTGAATTACTCCTGCATGTATACGCCTCAACCAGACTCGGACTGGCCTAAGCAAACTGCACATGATCAGTGGTCCCCTCTGCAGTCTTTGACCTCAAACTTAAGCAGCATAAATTGTAAAGAAAGCCAGTAAGAAAACAAAAATCCCGTAAGCATGTATCGAATTTGTACCAAAAGTAGAGCATAAATATGAAGTGTACAGATCTGTAAATTTGTCCATGTTTTCATCGTTCGACAAAGATTTCACTAGTCTAGCTGCTTGCTAACTCGTTTGTAGCTTGTTTTGCTAACCAGAAGAAGGTCAAGTAGCAACCAGCTAAGCAGGGCTTATCGCCGCCTACTGTAGCGGAGTCAGACAATAAATTGATTCCTTCGCTGTGCTTGTGTACTGGAACAAGGACAGTAGTCCAATAAAATGGCTTAATCAAGCTGTAACCATAGCTCAACTTAAAGCAACATGTAGGCTTCCTGCAAACTGCAGCTGAAGCTGCAGCAGTGTGTTGTTGCAGGTGACAGCTCTGCCAAAATCAAAGGCTGCAGACAGAGCAGTCGTAAGGCAACGAGGGGAAAACCAACGGGCATTTTCTCTATAAAATATGACCCGGTTTTACTAAAATTGTTTGTGCGACTTATTAACATGCATCGTTAAGATTTGTTTTTCAAAGCAGTGAGTTGCGGTCGAAGTTACAGTGTTGCTGTAAGTTAGTAGTGTTGCATTAACTGTGCATGTAAACTTACTGAGTGGTGAAACATGTTAGTGAGGACCTCAGCCAGGTGGTCAGAGCATTCCCGAAGGACCCGTTGAATTCATCTTGGAGAAAGGCAGAAGGCATTTTAGACAGTGGAAGAATACTTTTAAGTATTTATGAAGCAGTCACATGATTCCTCTGATGATTAAAAAATTTCCTGTAACAGCAAACAAGACCCTCAGTGAAAAGACTGACATTTTTATGCAGTTACTGTTAATGCCGTGATTGAGTCCGAATCCCTGCGAACTCAGACGAAATGAGGTTGTTTGTTTTTTTTCCAAATTTCTGCCTTCCTGGCACACGCTAGCAAAGATCTTTACGACAGTAGGCGCTTGTGTCACTATCACTTTTATCCAAAGGGGGCGCTAGAATCAACAAAAATTTTAAGATCCTCTTTAGGTTCTAATTCATGATGAATAAGTACATTCTAAAGTAGGTTAATAACTAGTGAACAGCTTAGCAGCTGAGATCATAGATCCAAAGCTGTAGAGGCTTTTTATCTGCGACCAGCAGCTCTATAGGTCACTGTGTCACTCTGTCGGTCGGTTCATAAAAATTCCTCACTTTCTAGCAGCCACAGTTTTCACAATAGGAGGCTGAAATTTGACATGGACATGGTTTGCGTTAAAGCCAGCTGGCATAAATTGGGCGTGGCAGTGGGAGTGGCCCGTAACAAAAAGGTGCATAACTTTTAAACAAATTTATTTAACATGGCCAAACTTTGTATAAACAAACACACACACTTACACACACAAACACACACAACACACTTGCATTTGTAATGGCTTTTCCATCACCTACTCTTTACCCCGCCCTTTTCCACATATACAGTAAAAAAAAGCATTTAACATTCCAACAAGTACACAGTATTTTACATCCTGGCAATACACTTTAATATTATGAACACAAATAAACTTCTTTTTACATTTGTGTAACATTTTTAAATGCTCGTTACAACTGTTGCTAATTTGCGCTTCAAAACTTAAACAGAATTTTTTTTAATCTGTCATAGGTTTCAAAAAACAAGGGCAATGTTTATTCTCATAGTTAGTACAAACAAGCAAATCCATATGATAATTGTCGTAATGATCTTCAGTTTTACAAAAACAAGTCAAAGCACTTTTGACAACTAAATGCAGATGTCAGTATATAAAGAGGCTCAGACTGGTAACTGTAAAATCTGGCAAATGCCAGATGGGCCGGGCCGCCTAGTGGGCCGTACAACCATTGCAGTGTGAAAAAAAAATGTATATTTGCCTAATGCCATGTCTCATTGCAGTCCATCTATTTAAAATTCTCTGTTGTGACTGGCCCACCAATGGGCAGGCAGTCCCCACAATGTGAAAAAAAAAAATAGACTATTAACAAAAATATAAAAATCCCTCATTGCAGCCGGCCTTCTTGTCTAGGCTATCTGTCATTGCAGCCTGTAGCCTACATTCAAAAAATCTCTGTGGTGCCCACTTGATATTATATATATGCACTGCTTGTCGATAACGTTCCTGTCAAATTCCACCATTTCATTCTACCAATTTGTCTTTTTGTAACATGTTGTCTCATAAAAAAGTTTCTCTCTCTGATTCAGCCAGGCTCTCGCAGTCATCACTGGTGTAGTAGTGAATGACTTTTAGAAGTAGGAGTGTAGGGATGTCATCCCAGTGATACACACATCTTACTCATGCGGGAAATCACAACTTTTTCTGTAAAAGCATGTTTGTCTTTACTTTGTATCACATTTGTGTTGTGGTGATCTCCTGTCTTGTAGTTCCTGTACTCTGTGTCCTAATATAATGGCGGGGTTGGGGGTTGGGCCGGTTCAGATTGAAAATTCCAGGGCATATAATGCGTATAAATAAAATGTGTGTGTCATGTTTACACGGCTGTCGGAAGGAATGTAGATATTAAGGTGGAACTAGCTAATCACGTGAAGGCTATGGACTGATTGTACGATGGTCAGGTTGAGGTTGGAATCTTCCCTAACAGTGATTTCATCATTGAGAGGTAGCAGCTGAGATGTTGCTTCTGTTTGCTGTAAATCTAGTCTGATGTTGACTGAGGAGGTAGTGCTCCATGAGGAATGTGTTTACCCGGGTAGTGACCAGCGATGACAAGGTTTTTACCGGCAGTACAACTTAGATGAACTCAGATAACAAACAGCGCAGCCAAACACACATAGTTCTGTTTTTCTTTGGAGTAAAAGTCGAGTGAGTGATGCTGAAAGGACCAAAGGTACTCAACACTGTTCCTCCCTACAGAAGCTTCATGATTGGCTCCAGGTGGCGTCAGACATTTTCTTAATTACTCTGGCTACTGTTTCATCCCCTTCCAATCCCTTCCATCCTTTTCTACCCTCTCCATCCCCTCCACCTCCCCGACCCAATGTTACTGTGGTCTCTCCCTCTCCCTTCTCTCCCTCACCATCTCCCACCCCCCTTCAGGCGCTGGAAGGAGCTCCATCAGACCAGCTCATGCAGCAGACCCAAATGCCCCAGTACTACGCTCAACAGCCCTGGGTACCTAAAACCTCTGCCTCCAGCCTCTCTCATCCCTCTCAGCTCAATTTTGTTCAGCTTCCTCTGTAACCCATTTTCTCTCATCTACCTCATGAAACGCATCAGTGTTGGTTGTCTCTCATTGCAGGTGTTTCATCTATAAGGGGGCTTTTTCACTCTTGTCACTCCCACCGCCTCATTAACAGGATTCCTTAAACACATGGACAGTGAAACAGAGCTGCCTGCACAATATCAAATATCTTGAACAGTTTTTATTCGTGCACGTAGCTAATATTTGCTATCAATAAGGGGAAAAAAAGTATTTTCTTTAAATCATCGTGCAGCCCATCTGTTCATCAGGGCTCCCTGCCATCTCTCTCAGGGACAAAAGCAGCCATTTTGAAAATCATCAATGTGGTCGTGTCAGCAGCTCCACATTTACAAAATGGCTAACTCCTTTATTCTGGCTTGACCTACCAGTGTTTTTGTCCTCATCTCATTCTCTCTCGCAGTTTGTGTTGGTGTCATCATCCTGAGCATGATCACCATTGTCGTCTCCATTGTCAATCATTTCATCTCATGATTGTCTCATCTCATTTTGTTTGTCGGTGTTTGGAAGCTTTTACCCCTCTGTCCTGCACTGTTGACTGCATCTGAGGCATACACTGTTACTGTAACCGCAGCCTCTTCGCAGAAAGTGTGTCTGACCTCTGCCCTCTGTCTCCCAGGCAACAGACAGAGCAATGGGAATGAATGGTCTGGATGTGGCAGGGCTGAGGCCGTTTGACCTAGTCATCCCATTCACCATCCAGAAGGGAGAGATCACAGGTAACATTAACAAGTCTGCACTATAATGATCTCAAACAGCTGTAACCCCATTCTGTCAGGAGGATTTCACTCACTGTGTGTTTGTGTTCTTTGCTGAAGGTGAGGTTCGAATGCCATCGGGCAAGGTGGCCAAGCCTGACATCGCTGACAACAAGGACGGCACTGTCACTGTCAAATACGCTCCCACTGAGGCCGGCCTGCATGAGATGGACATCAAGTATGATGGCATCCACATCCCTGGTATGACTTACCTTTGAAGTGTTTGCAGACGTGCTGGAGACATGAGTAGACTCTAATATAAGGAAATACAAAAAAATCACCATCCTCCTCTCTCTCTGTATCTGCAGGAAGCCCCTTGCAGTTCTTTGTCGACTACGTGAACAGTGGTAATGTCAGTGCCTATGGCCCTGGCCTCATCCATGGAACTGTCAACAAGCCTGCTGTCTTCACTGTTGACACCAAAGATGCTGGAGAGGGTATGTAGCAGCAGTCATATAGAAGTATACACCTGACTGCGTGCAGCAGCCTGTGTAGAAAATTACATTCAGGTCAGGTTTATCCCAAGTGCGGGTCAGATCCGGCCTGTAGTACAATTATCTCTGGTCTGCGAGGTAATATCATATGCCAAAAATAAATGGCCCACGCAGCAGTAGGCAATATCGTGCACACACTACGGAGCCTCAGCTTCAGGGAAGGGACCGCACGATCACAAGAACAAGCAAGAAAACTTGGATCATTTTCCGTGTTGCCCTATCGTGGCAGGCCAGGCCTCTGTGGCTGTGTTCCTAGTTGTGCTTTTTACCGATAATCTGAACACTTGGCACCAGGTTCACATGGTGATTTGTTGGTGCTGCACAGTTCCCTCGGTTGATTCCTGAAATGATGCCCCCACTCTGCTTACAAGCTGCTCGAATGCTCTGCATGTATGGAAGCACAGAGCTGTGTGTGCAACTTTTTTTCTCTGATGAAAATGTGCAAAACCTCACACAGGAGTCGTCTCACTGATGCTCAGCTTCACTCCATCCTCAGAGTTTCCACACTTCAGAGCTTAACACCAAACATTAATGAACTTGCAGCCAAGAAAAGATGCCAAGCAAATGAGCACCAGAGCAGAGTGCACATAGTTTTTGCACTTGTAATTAACTAATAGTTTTTGCACTTGTAATTAACTTATATATATGCACAACCCTAGAGCAACTGGATCTGGTTGTTGTACTGTATGTACAACCTCATCAGTGTTGCAACAAAGCCACACTCATCAGTTTGCTCCAACTTTAATGGCCTGACTATAGTCACTAGGGTTGTGAGCAACTCATTATTTTGGAAGTCGACATGTCGGAGGCATGAGTCGACAAATCAGTTGACTTTTCTTTTTTTTTTTTTGCGATGGAGTTGTGGTGGTGAAAAGAAAGTAAGTGCAAACAACAACTTTTGTACAATTACTGACACAAAACGAACACAGGTAGGACACTGATTGAATGTTACTCTTCTTGTTAATGCATTTTTCCAGCTTTGCACTGTACTGCTGTGAAGTGAGTTTCACCTTAGATATCCTGATCCAGCAGCAAGCATTAGTTAAGTGTCGAATATCCAACCTGAAACCTACTTCACTGCGGGGCTCATGTTGAGAGCACAGTGTCGGAGCATGTCAGAGAGGCAGGGTGAGGCGGGCAGGGACAGCGCTGTGCAAAAGATGGGAGGAGGCGAGTGCGATCCTATTCACAACTAAGCCCACAGCAGAGAAAAAAAGTTGTAGTTTTATTCCAAGACAGACAGTTTCCTGTCCCAGATTTTTCAATTTCTATTTTTAGAGTCAACTTGAGCACTTGTCTGAAGTTTGTCGTTGTGTCGACATATTGTTCACATCCCTAATAGTTGCCAAGCTAGCGGGCACACAGACAGCTGGTGACGCCACACACTTGAAGCAGTTCAGTTTAGACTTCCTGAAAAGGATTCGTTCTTTACAAGCGCAGTTCTTCAGCATCTTCACATCAATATTTGGTATATGCACTGTTACAACGTATAGAGGTATGCAGATGAGCACATAGAACTCACAGATACACTCTGTGATGACAAAATTACTTTTTACTTATGAAGAGACAAATGAAATCTCACATCTGTTCATGTCATGTTCTTGCAGGTGGTCTGTCTCTGGCTATTGAGGGTCCTTCCAAAGCTGACATCAGCTGCGTGGATAACCAGGATGGGACCTGCACTGTGTCCTACCTGCCCGTCCTCCCAGGAGACTACAGCATCCTGGTTAAATACAATGACAAGCACATCCCTGGCAGCCCCTTCTCTGCTAGAATTACTGGTAAAATCATCTATTGTCAAATCTTTCATAACTGTTATCTGGAAAAATGACAGCCACTGACGAATCACGCCATTCAAAATACATGAAGAACATATCTTGCTTATTTGTTTACTGTCCAGAGAAGCAGTAGAGGGTTATACCATTTGTGTATAAAACTCTGGCAGACAGGTTCAAGTTTAACTAACCTTTGTTAGGCCTTCTGGTTTTCCGTAGGCTGTCACTAGTTGATAAAATGTAATTAAATTACACGTCAGGGGGGCGTGACAGACACGTTCGGGAACCGTGGACATATCATATCTTCCCTCCTCGGAGTGTGTTGTGTCATCACAGTGTGAACCCTAACTGTCCTGTCGCTCCTGTGTCTTCAGGTGATGACTCCATGAGGATGTCCCATCTGAAGGTGGGCTCGGCTGCAGATATCCCCCTGGACATCGGAGAGCTTGACATCAGCCAGCTGACCGCCTCTCTCACCACGCCCTCAGGCCGCGAGGAGCCCTGTCTGCTGAAGATGCTCCGTAATGGACATGTTGGTGAGTGTGTGTGTGTGCGCATGTGAATGTGCATCTGCGCGTGTGTGTGTGCGTTGTCTGTTTTACTGTATTTGTGAGGTCTGGGAATGGGGAGCTCACTAAGCTTGTGTGGACCTACAACTTTAAATGAAAGTTTGAGGGTTATGACTTGGTTTTAGTGTTAGGGTTAGTATAAAGTTATGGTTAAGTCGAGGGTCGAGTTAAGTTCAGTGCAAAGCTCGCTGGCTCCACGGCACAGGACGCGTCCTCGCAGCATGTGGCTTGACAAGAGAGGATGAAACCCGACAAGACATCACATCAAAACTGTTGCTTATTTAGCAAACATAACACCCTCGGATGATAGTCCAATGTTTGCTGTATATTCATTTTGCAGTGGCACACCCCCGCTGTTGCATTTTGACTGCTGCTGATACATTGATTGATTAATTGATTGATTTTTATGAGAGAAGAGGAGCAGAGAGAGCGCCGTCTCATCCCCACAGAGGGAGATGAGCACTCTGTCTTTTAACTTTAGAAAATAACTTTTATATGATTTGCATTGTCACATATGTCAGCTAAAGTATCTAAACCTTGAGGCTGCTGACGCTTCACATCCGCATCAATTTGCACAAAGCATAAAGGAAGTAGGCTATCATGGCGCTTACCTGATTATGTCACCAAAGTGCTTTAAACTGTAAGCAGGGTGAACTCTGAAGAAAGCACAGCTGACCACAGATTTTGGATAATCCATCTTACAGAATGGGAAAAAAACTGTCCAACAAAATGACGTCAGTGTCACACTTAAACATCAGGCTACAGCAAACTTAACCACATGGGAAAACAATATCTGAAACATAAAATGTTTTAGGAGGGTCCATGAGCGTACAAAGACAGTCGGCCTAGTTATTCCATGTGCACCTAACGTTTCTTTTCCCTTGGAGGCCGGCCTCGCTGTAAGTTATTCTATCATTGAACATGCTGTTTAATTTAAAGTTATATAACAGTGCTTGTTAATACTTAACAATTGATGAGGTAACCTTATTTACACAGAGGCAGGTATCTTGCCAAAAAATGATTGTCGGGCAAGCATGAACAAAAAAGCACAAGCAAAGCGACTGGGAGAGGGGCGGGGAGGCTAGAACTAGGACAGCGGCCTGATATGCTTCGGTGTGGCTGCGAGCAACAACGTGCGTTGAGCTGCAGCCAGTGGGGGGGCTTCTAATTGAGAATAATGGGCGCGTCTGTTTTGCCCCGCATCTCCCAGCTGCGGTGAGTTTTGCACTTTAAGGTACTAGGAAGTGCATTATGTCAGTGACAGGTCCCAATAAAGACAGAAGAAGAAGAAGTCTAACCCTAAGAGGAGTGGGCAGCCGGGGTACGGCAAACAGGGACCACCTCCAGCTGTCAAACAGTGCTGTCAACAGTTGGGTTTTACAACGGTTGGCATCCATAAGTTGCATTACCGCCATCTAAATGTGCTAGATCTTCTGTGTAATTCATTCATCATTTCTTTTAAGAATATTTACTTTATTACTGTCCTCTGTATTCTTCTCCCTTGCTCCAGCTGACTGCTGAGCTCCAAACTCTTCCCTCAGTGCAGCATCCAGGTCCTCCTCCACAATACAATATCCACAATGTCGAAAAATCCTCTTGCAGCATCCACAACCATTTTAATATTTTCTGATTTCCCCTGTATCTCCACCACGCAGTTTATCATCAAAGCCACAAACGCCAAGAATCATTTCTTGTCCCTGTAGAAAGGGCACCGTCAGGAGAACTATAGCTATGTGCATGTTTTTGGCTGATGTGGAGAAATCGACTGAAAAGATAATTCAAAGCTGTTTCATCTTCTTAATCTTTGTTTTAACTCTGCACCCTATTTTTATGCATGTGTCCGCCACAGGCATCTCATTTGTTCCCAAGGAGATTGGAGAGCACCTGGTGAACATCAAGAAGAACGGTCGCCACATTCCCAGCAGCCCTATTTCTGTTATGATCAGCCAATCAGAGATCGGTGATGCCAGCCGTGTGTGTGTGAGTGGTCAGGGCCTGAGCGAGGCCAAAACCTTTGAACCTGCTGAGTTCATCATCGACACTCGTGAAGCAGGTACAGCCTTGATAAACATATTTCTACTTGCTTGTAGTTTTTCTTTCATCCCCATTTAACATTCCTTATCACTCTCATGTTTAATCCATTCAGGCTACGGCGGCTTGAGCCTGTCCATTGAGGGGCCCAGTAAAGTGGATATCAACACTGAGGACCAGGAGGATGGCACCTGTAAGGTCACCTACTGCCCCACTGAACCAGGAAATTACATCATCAACATCAAGTTCGCTGACCAACATGTGCCAGGTGTTTACCTTAACACAGCCAGAGATTACAGAGCACAGCTGTGCTGTTCTGAACTACCAAACTGAATCGATGATTGTGTGTGTGTGCACAGGGAGTGCGTTCACGGTGAAGGTAACGGGGGAGGGCAGGATGAAGGAGAGCATCACCAGGAAGAGGAGAGCAGCATCAGTCGCCAACGTCGGCAGCCAGTGTGACCTCAGCCTTAAGATCCCAGGTGACTATGACAGGAAGTAATGACTTTACAGCTCTTTAATGGTGTAAAATCAAAGTCCACATTTGGACACAGTTTGTCTTTTCAGGTGCTTTTCTGTTACCAAACTAAATAAAAAATTAAAAATAAATAAAAATAAATAAAAAATAAATACAAAAAATTAAAAGTTGTTTTCATGAGTAAAAACATGCTTGCTTAATTCAGGTCACTCAGCACTCAGAGGTTTCGTTGCTCCTGTGTCCCTTAGTCTGAAATGACGATGTGTACAAAGTAGCTTCAGTGCTTGGCGGTAGTGCCGTTACTAACTTAACGCCATTTCTCATTAGCATGGAGGTAACATCACAACTTTCTGAGTCAAATAACTTTTCAGCAGCGAAGTTGATTTATTGACCGAGTAGTGTGGCAGCGTCCACTAAAGATACAAGCCATTTTTCCAGGAAAAGCTCTGAAGTGTAGTGGACTTTTTTCTACAGAGGTCTAGACGAATCTAAGGGCAATGAAACTGAGGACAAGTCATGTGACTAACGCCAGCTTCACACCTAGGCTTGTGGACGAGGGACGCACTTCCTTATGACGTCACACACTAATCCTGCAGTTTATTGTGCCTGCTGTTTCGCTATTGGCTTTTCATGGCAAGACCCGCCCTACTCTGACTCTGATTAGCAAAGTTGTTCTTGACGTGTCCTTCAGGTGTCTTTCCATGTTTGTTAATGGCCAAGAAAAGAGCTGGAGAGACAAAAAACAGTATTAAGTATGTAGAGAGGAGAGAGAGAATGACAAAAAAAAAAGATCATTTTAAAATTAGGTCTGTTATTTTTATTGTTTCTATTACTTTTATCTGTAATATTTTTATTGACTGAAAAATATATTTTGGAATTCTGTTTTTAATAACAGAAGTAGCCAGATAGTTTAAATTTAAGTCTGTCATTTTATAATAAACAGTTCAACTGAACATTTCTTTGCCTGTTTGTTTGGCTGACAGTTTTTCCAATCGCCGAGACAGCACTGTTGTGACATGAAGTGAAAAACAAGCCAAAAAAAAAGTAGCTTTGCAAGTAGCAAGCTGCTTTTGCCATTTTCTTGTAGCTTAGCTTGCTACATTTGTCTGTGGATAGCATGAAAGTAGTGACACTTTATTTTGATGTAGAGTAACTGGTGGCTTAGCTCGCTACATTTTCCAAGTAGCTTGCCCAACACTGAATAGCTTTAGCTAACACCAACATCAGAGAGTTCAGACAGAGTTCCATTATTTTATAAAACTTAAGCAACACAGTCCACAACTGTGTCATCAGTGGACCAAACATCTGTCTGCTTGTCTCTTCAGAGATCAGCATAGCAGACATGACGGCTCAGGTGACCAGCCCGTCCGGACAGATTCACAAGGCTGACATCATGGAGGGAGAGAACAACACCTACTGCATTCGTTTTGTCCCCACCGAGACGGGCGTGCACACTGTATGTGTGAAGTACAACGGTGTGCATGTGCCTGGAAGCCCGTTCCAGTTCACAGTGGGCCCCCTGGGTGAGGGCGGCTCTCATAAGGTTCGTGCTGGAGGGCCGGGCTTGGAGAGAGCTGAGGCTGGAGTACCAGGTTGGTGTGCTGGTGGGGTTATTTGTGTGTATATGCTGCTGTGTGTTAATGTTACGCAGTGTGCCTGACTCTGCTTTGGCCCCTTGTGTTGTGTGCAGCTGAGTTCAGTATCTGGACGAGAGAGGCTGGAGCCGGAGGTCTCAGCATTGCTGTGGAGGGGCCAAGTAAGGCTGAAATTGCCTTCGAGGACCGTAAAGATGGCTCCAGTGGAGTGTCCTACATCGTACAGGAGCCTGGTGAGAGAAGAGACAGGCTATGATCCTCACGGCTGAGAGTGCAGTTTAAACTTTTATATGTTCTTTGATGCTGCCATTTGTTTTGTTCTGTACCGTATGCACACAGTATATTCTTGTCCTTGTCTGACTTAAAGGAACATTGTGTAACTTAGACCGCGACCCACTGCTTCAAAAAAAAAAACAACAACTTGATGATGCGCGTTGATATGTCGCACAAAACACCAATTTTAGTTAAATCAGGTCATGTTTTAGGGAGAAAATGTCCTCTAGTTTGCCTTCTGACGTCCTACGACTGCTCTGCCTCAACTCTGTGACTGATGGAGGTTCCTGAAAGCAATATGGCTGCCTGCAGACCGAAGCTGCAGCTGCAGCACTGGGTAGTTGTTGGAGACAGCTCCGCTAAATGAAAGGTTGCAGACAGACAGAGCAGTCGTAGGACATCAGAGGGAAAAGCAGAGGACGTTTTCTCCATAAAATATGACCCGGTTTAACTAAAATACTGTTTTGTGTGATGTTTGAATATGCATCGTTAAGTTTTGTTATCTGCCCTATGGCAGTTTAGTATTAGTGCACTTACAGTATACAGGCAGAATTCAGGAATACATAACATCATACACAAAACATAAGGTATGGACACACTATAGTAATAAGAATCAGAACATTAGTGACAAAAGGAAGAAACGGAAGAAACACAACAATATGCAAAGAATTTGCACGACTCAGAACTGGGCGACCATCGAAGTTAATGTTCAGAGGCACAGAGGCAATTAAAGTGCATAGAGAGATAAAGTGCTGAGTGCTAATTCTACATATAATCAAATTATCCTCAAGTGCTATGTGTTGTATTGCACAGGAGCCCATAATATCAATTTCACGGAGATACAAAGTGCTATGTGCGAGCCCAGTGCTAGGTTACACAAATGCCCATGATATACATTACACAGTACCCATGAAAAAAAAAAAGAGGTGGTGCACGTCTGTATTGGACCTTTTACGCTATGCAGGCAGTTGTGAATTTTTGAAAGTCTGTATTTTGAAGAAATGCCGTCTGTATATGTACGTGCAGGCATGTCACTGTTTTGTATATTTGTTCGACTGTTTTCGTGGCTTTCTGACACGAAGTCTGTTCTCCTGTAGGAGACTATGAGGTTTCGATTCGTTTCAACGATGAGCACATCCCTGACAGCCCCTTCATCGTCCCTGTGGCCTCACCGTCAGACGACGCTCGCCGCCTTACTGTTGCCAGTCTTCAGGTGAGGCTCTGAGACACACACACATCCGTGTGCGCACACACCAGGCCACAGAGCACTGCCTACAATGCAGCAGCAGCAGCAGCAGCAGCATAGTTTTACTTCT
Organism: Naso vlamingii; assembly: GCA_029822935.1. Classification (NCBI taxonomy): domain Eukaryota; kingdom Metazoa; phylum Chordata; class Actinopteri; order Acanthuriformes; family Acanthuridae; genus Naso; species Naso vlamingii. Next base: position 1,524,767 of record JAPQLA010000002.1, on the reverse strand, counting down.
GGTGCTATGTCAGATGAAGGAGTCTTGGTGTGGACAATATATCATCAACACTTGTTCAATACAATGACCTGCAAGAAGTTCTTTAAGAAAGTTTTGAAGTTAAATTGATGAGTACTTTGATAGTGTGAAGTTGGTAACAAGCAGATGACAGTGTCTTATTTATCAGTTTTACAAGTGTAGTAGTTTGTTGTAAGCCAAGTATGTAGCAGAGTCATGAAGGCAACAATGGTTAGAAATTCAACATATGATGAGAGTTCAGAGTTACAGGCTGAGGATCAGCAGCTGCTACTGCATTGTTTGGCAGGGCAAAGGCTTCTGGGAAACTAGAGGATTGTGTGTGTTTCTCGTGCCTCATTCTAAAGGCTCCCAACAGCCTACCACCTCTAACAGTGACACAGGGTGCTAAAGGGTTAAAGAGGTCTGACGGGCTGATTCTCTCTGTTTCTGTACACACATGCACAAGGACACACAACACTGACAGATGGATAAAAACAGATGAAAAGTTCTGCAGCATTTAAATGAAATACTAAAGGTAAAATGAAATGATGAGATGCTCAGTAACATCATGACTTACAAACTGATTCTAACTCATGAGATCATAAATTATTAAAATGTGACTCATTTGTTTTTGTTCTGCAGAATCTTGCATCTTTCGTTTCTTTTTCTGGTGGAAAAGGGCTTCCACTCAACACTGAGACTAGTACATGAACATGAATGTTCACCTGCATGCAGACACTCTCTCACGGGAGCACACACATTCTTACACACATACAAAATAAATGATAAACTGTGCAAAGTGCACACTGGCTCATTCTCAGAATATGTCACATTTTCTTTCTCTGCCTCTTCGCCGCACAGCCCTCCTCTTTAGCCTTGTTAGCGACCTCCAGGTAAGGTGAATAGTAGCACGTGTTACAGGGATGAAACGCTTCATGAAAAAAATCCGCCCTATTCAGTTCACTTGTCACGGTTCGGGGCACGTGTGTGTATTGTTCAGTTCAGGACATGCGCAACATAAGCCTTGCGCCAGTAACTGCCTGAAGTTTTTTTTTTTTTTCTGCTGTCATTTGGTGCAGAGGGTGCAAATGTAACGTAAGCCTAATATCTCGAGTGGAGTCAACTCCATCCAAAATGCATTAACGTTACCTTCGGCTGTCTCTTGAGTTTAAAAAAAAAACAAAAAAGAAAACAACCTCTTTTGGTGAGAAACTTAATTCAAGATTCAGTACTTCATTGCCATTTCAACATAGTCAATTGGAGTGTGTTTCAGTGAGCTTCAAGCACAACAAATAAACACTTCAAATACATTCCAAAGAGAAAAACAAGAGAAAAACAAATACATATATTGTTAAATCTGGCCTATTAAAGAAGGTAAAAAAGGGATAAGAGGAATAAGAGAGGGATAAAACAACAAACAGAGCAGCATTTGTGAGGTAAAGTGCAAAGGTG
>JAPQLA010000002.1:1508373-1521076 GCA_029822935.1 Naso vlamingii | reverse complement strand
ATCCAATTATGATCAAGCGAAACTGTGATTACATTGCGTTCATCGCTTTTGGTCTGAACACACCTTTCCACTCTCTCTCCATCTTTCAGGTTCCAAGCTCGTTTCCAGCCACAGTATGCATGAAACCTCCTCTGTCATGGTTGACCCTGTGACCCGCGCCATCAGCTGTTCTCAACAGGCAGTTCCCACCCAGTCAGATGCCAGCAAGGTGGTGGCCAAGGGCCTCGGCCTGACCAAGGGCTTCATCGGTCAGAAAAACAGCTTCAGTGTGGACTGCAGCAAAGCAGGTGTGTATGGTTGTGATGTTAGTAGATGCAGTTTTGGGGATATGAGACATTCAGAGCATAGACAAAGATTTTTGAGAGCAAATATGTTAGAATTTGTAGAGGAATGATCGAACACAGTAATTAAACAATGCAGAGTTGCACAATGAAACATAAGTTGTTGCAGCTTCATGCTACACACAAATAGAAATTTCAAATTAGGATGGAATTACGTAAAAATAAAATGAAGCAATAAATACAATTTTGCATTTATATGAATATACACGTATCCACCATTTTCTTCTGGAGAATATAAACAGAAGAGCAAGATAGTGTTCATGCTGTGGTTGGCATTTTAAGATTAAAAACTCTTATAAATAACCTGCTCAACTTGACAGAAAAAACAGCATTTCAAAAAAAATAATAATAATAAATTACGGGGCCAAGTCTGTTCTTATGAGCATTAACTGGGGCAAAGTATATCAGTTCAAATTTTCTTTAACTTTGACCCACAAATCTGCGCCAAGGGACAATACGAAGCCGTCTTGATAGTTTTAACCTTTAAGGCATCAGAGTCCAAAAGAAGGAAGCTCATAGCTTGTTGGCTTTATCTTTGAACGGGTTGCAGGCAGCTCTGTGAAGGGGGTCAGTTGTTTATACACATCTTTTGCATTCACCGTGAAATAGAGCTTTTTCTCTGCCCCCTTGGTTCCACTCTTAAAGTGACAGTATTGTTTCTCATAGACAGTGATATGACTCACAGTTACAGCACTTCCGAGGCTTGGCACCAAAATATGAAGTTCCCCATCACTCAAAAATGTTTTTCTAATGTTTATGTTCCGTAAAATGAGAGTGGTGTTTTCATATTCCTCTTGAGAGTTCTAACATTATACATCCATGCTCCCAAGGTGCATTTTGGCAGGAAACATCCAAATGCTGAGCTTAAAATAATCATGTGTCATGTGAGCCCGATATTTTTAAAATTGATTTTGTGTGTATGTGTGTGTGTATGTGTTAATTTATTTTGAAACTGTATTTTATGTTTACAAAAATCAATAATTTCTTTGTGATCAAAATGCCTCATCACAAATATAACACCACATGAGTGCACAGTACCATACAGGTACAAAGTTTTACAATGTTACATTGATTTCATGTCTGTAAAATTAGCTAATATAATGTAGGACTCTATGAAATCTGTTTTATTATTTTTTAAAATTCCGTTTTATCTTCTCCCAAATGCTGTTTTCCCATTTTAATTTATTGGAATTCTTTTTAACCTTTTATGTTAATTTTACTGTTAGAGAGTGTCGTTTTTTAACATGAATACATTAAATATCCACAATTTTCTAAGAAATTAATATAAATATAATAATGCAAGCAACACTGCACTATGAAGAGCTTCAAATGAATAAAATAACGCATATATCATAATGTAAGTTTTTCATAGCCTAAAGTAAAACCAAAACACACGACTGCAAACAAAATAGTCCATTGCAGATTTGTTGGTCTTTCTTTTTTATAAACATGTTCAAAATAAATTTATCAAATCAAATAATCTTAATTCCCTATGTATGAGAGCAGCTGTAACATCACTCGACTTCCCCTCAGGAGTCAGTTAATTTTTCTGATTCCGATGCATCGCTATTATTGCACCAGCTGGGGGCGTCTTTACATCATAATTTGCATGCACACAATTCACTTAGCAGGTTGTGAATAGAATGCAGGCTGTTAAGTTAACGTTAGCTTACCAATAATGCATAGGAGTCATTCAGAAACTGCTCGGCTCTGTATTTTGGGGTAAGTGATGAATTTTTTGTAGCTTTTTGCCGACTTTGCCGGCGTTTCAACGTGCTTGCATTGTTTGGGACGGGACTGTATGTGAAGTGACAGACAGGTGGCTCCACGCATTATCGATCTTCCCAGAATGTTCTCCCGAGATAAATGTTCCTTTCTCCCAAAAAACAGAATTTCATCGAAATTACAGTCGGTGCCGTAATGTTCCTTGCTTAACAATAGATTGCTATTTTTTTGGCCAAAGCTTTGATTCTGTCCACGATTCTGTGATCATTGAAACCATAGGGCCCCAATAATGATGTCGTCCATACAGTAACCTGTCAATCACAAACTGATGTACTCATCTGTGTCCGTCCACAGGTCGTAACATGCTCCTGGTTGGTGTGGACGGTCCCAAGGTCCCCTGTGAGGAGATCCTAGTGAAACATCTGGGCAACCGCATGTACAATGTCAGCTACCAGCTCAAAGAGAAGGGAGAGTACATCCTGGTGGTCAAGTGGGGAGACGAACACATCCCTGGCAGCCCCTACCACATCACTGTCTAAACCCAGTTCTACAATCAGAAACTTATACCACTGTTTAAACAACTGAGTCTAACTGATCATTGTTTACAGCTCCAAGTCCCTTCCATGTTACAAATTCAGATTCTGGCTTTTTTCGCATCTTACTTTTTTACTATTAAACCTACTAAAGAACAAACCCACTCTAAAGAGTTTGCCCTCAGCCAGACATCAGTGAATTTCCACAGGCGAACTTTTCAAAAGTAACCCAGGCCAGAATCTCCCAAAGATGCAAGTGTAGACACAGAATGTTCTCTTTATGGTCAGCTGTCCATGTCTTGTATTGATTCTTTTAATAACATCATTTAGTAAATGTAGGGAGGAAAAAGACGCACCTTTTTATTACTGTAAGCCAGCCATTAGCAGACATGTCTGAACTAGTGTAGATGATAGGATAGCTTAGCTAGCGTTGTGTAGCAGCAGCAGATATTGGCCTCACTGAGCCCAGCATTGGACGGAAGGTTTCTGTTTACACTGGAGAGTTACTCTTACATACATAAATAATGGATTCTGTTTTTATTAGCAATCACAGGACTTGAACCAAAGAGTGTCAGAAGAAATTCTCCCTCCTGCTCTATGGGTTTATATTTAAAAGTGTGTAAAGAAAGAAAAAGAAGCTCTTCACTAGGGCCCGGCTGATACATCTGTTTGCCAGTATTATCGACTGATATTGGCCTATTGCAGATATATCGGCATCGGTGTATGTGTTCTCCGATTTGTGCCGACATTAAAACTGTTTCTTAAGGCTGGAACAAAATGCTTGGACTAGTAATTTAAAATGGTGTAATCACATAGTTTGTCCAGCAGAGGGCGGTCCATTATTTAATTGGTAAAAATATTATATGAAGAATATCGGCCGACAAATCAGATTTCGGAATTATCTTACTCCCTAATATCAGTATTTCTATCAGCTCCAAAAATCCCATATCAGTCGGGCCCTGTTCTTTACACACTGTGACACAAAATGCAAGGCCTTTATTTGTTCTTTTTAAAGTCACATGACTGGCTTTACTTATAAGCAACACATGCCCAGCACTGGCCCAGTCCACTCCAGCATGTGGTATTCATCATGCTCTGTAACTAACCCAGTTGTTTTACCTGCTGCTAGTTTGATCAAGTTTTAGGCACTGCTGTTATTCAAGCTGTAATCTGGATTAGAGCAAAGAAAACAATTACAGAAACATTAAAGATATGGCAACATATGTGAACAGTGAGGGGAAATACACATTTCACAATAGCTTACTCGTGGTTTGTTTCACACATGCTCTCTCAACACCACAGGTGGGAGACAAGGCTTTTTTTGTGTGTTTTAATGTGTGATACCAACACGTGCTCTGCATGTTCTTCAGGTTGGGACACACACACACTCGCTCTGATTCAGAAAAAGGTCAACGTGGCATGTGGTGTGTTTGTGGTGGTTCACCTTTGAGGATGGAACTTCTGCGTATAAACTAAATGGTTAAAAAAAGGGACGTTTTTGAAGTTGTGCTGGACAGGAGGGCTGAAGATGATGATGATGATGATGATGATGATGATGATGATGATGATGTGGTTTGTCGCATCCTGAAAACATGTGGACCAAAAACAAAAGAGAACAGATGTTGCTTTGTTTTCTGCTCAGTGTTTGTATCTCACCCCCTTCAGCCGCCACCTACCCCTTCCCTTCATCCCTCCAGTTCGCTTTGTGCGTAATCTATCTTTCAGAGCAAAAAAATAAATCTTGTCTGAAATAAAGGCTTTAAAAGTGTTGTAAGACAGTATTTTGATATACAATAAAGTTGTCTAAGTATTTTTCTGTCAATCTTATGGCTGTTTTGTTCTGTTTCTTTCAACGTTGAAGAGAAAATCTTCTGGTTCACACTGAATGAATGGAAATCACAACAAATTCAAAACATACATTGAACTGAATTTCAGTGATTTTCTAGCAGGGACGCAGTGTGCCTGTTGAGTGCTGAAACCTTAAAAACCTAAAGCGGAAACTGCTACAGATTTTTCACCCACATGTGAAGGTTTATCTTCCAACTCTGATGAAGAACAGAGTGAGCATGGAAGTCATGTTAAATACCCAGAAGCTTTCAGTGAGTGGAAAATGTGTATATTACTGAAGTGTGTGGCCAACGCCCTTCCTGGAAAACTTCAGCTCCTTATTTGGTCAGACTGACTCTGTACCTCCAGAGGGCGCTGCGGGACAGAAGATCCTCCCAAAAGTCTTCTCTGAACCACAAGCCTGCCAGTTTTGTTTTGTTTTGTTTTTTCCATGGAGCATTAAGTTTAAATTTATATTAATGAGACCAACTCAACTGACCCAACAAGAGTTAAATATTAATGCTGGTCAAACAGCACAGGAAGAAACCATGTGTAGTTTTTAAGATTTTAAAAGAGTTGTGAATAAAGGGGGATCTTGTCTTATCACTCATTTGACCAGATATAATGACAAGAAAATGCCTTCAGCAAGTTGTCTTTAAGGTAAGATCAAAATCCTGATGGGTTTTTATGTTCACATGATGTTTCAAAGTAGCTTAATGTCAAATGAATCTCATGGCATTACAAAACAATGAAGCTCAGCTTCTTAGAAGGAATTTCTCCTAACTAGTTTTCTCTGTCTCCTATAACAAATATACAGTGGTAGTAAATGTACTTCCTAATAGAATTCTTCAGTTGATGAAATGTTATGTGGAGAGACAAGAGTCACGGCACTCAGAAAATACCCTTCATGTTAATGGAATAAACAGTAACAGTTTTAAATGTACTAACGAGCATATGAGAGGTTATTTCTTCAGCATATGGAAAATTTCTCAGATAGGTAAATTTGTATGGAACTCACATTTTACCCATTTTCAGATGGAGAAAGTGTGACTCCTACCTTACAATATTCTTGTTCCAAACAAACTTAAGGTCAATTCAAAATTATACATATTTATTCCACTAATAAATATGTTTCAAAATGTGTTGGTATTGACAAGAAATGTGAGTTTCATAAAGAGGAAGAAGAGGCAGTTATACATCTGTTCTTTGAATGTCAGAAGGTCTACACAGCAGCATTCTGGAGGAAAATGGAAGATTATTCCGACACCCAGTCCAACTATACAATAAAATAAGATGCCAAAGCTGTAACAACATTAGCCATATTAAATACAGAAGGTCTCAGCGAGCTAAGGAAGTTTCACATTCACAAAGCCACTTCTCCAGATCTAGTCCATGGTTTCAGCCCTCCTGGTTGGAATTTAAGAAATATTTTGAGTGTATCCAAAGAATAAATAACAAGAAATGTACTGATACAGTAAGTGTTTTGCAGGAGTTTTTCAAGGAAAGCTGTGAGCTGTCTATTAATATTAGCCTGTTATTTGCATTTTATTTTATTTATCTTAATTTGACTACTGATTTGTATCTGACTTCCATTAGGCTATTTTTTTAACCTTTGTTTGGTGTGTTTGTTTTTAGGGAACATGGTTTTACAAATAAGTGAAATTGCACTTTAAATTATCAAAAAGGAAGCTGTGGAAAGTAAATGGGTATTTTGATGCCTGGTTGTATATACGTGTTTTGATACAGTTTGTATCTGAAAAATTCAATAAAGTTTGTTTACAAAAAAAAAAAAAAAAAAAAAAGGAATCTCATGGCATTTCAAAGAGGACTGCGTGTTCCAGTCCTGATAGTTACAAACATGCAGGTATTACATGAAGCACTATATTACCTAATATTCACATACTGAAATGGGCCTACAAGTTTACCTTCTTTTAATATTTCCGTGTGTCTACACGTGAGCAATGACCTGATTTATTTAGTATGCATTTACCAACAGAACTCTTACTGTCGCCCAACCGTAAACTCGTAGTAGCCCATAATAAGCAGCGGTTACCGCGTCACGTCGTGCAGATGTTGCCAGAAGTTACACCCACTTCTTTGCTGCTGCAGTCTGCTCATTGTCGACCTGCCTTCAGACGTATTTTCACGCCAAAACTCTTTTGTCTTTTTCAGAGGTAAGTGAAATAATTTCCTTTCAGCTCATCTGCTGTTAATCTCTTGCGTTTAATTGCTCGCGCGAGAATTAAAAAAAAGAAATGCCGCGAAGTCTGTTTTCCTACTTCTCAGTTCTGCCATGGCGTTATGCAGCAACAAAACTGCTGAACTTGTGACAAAAGTGGGGTCCGAAGTCTCACTCTTTACTTTGACTGTAAAACCTTTTCGAGTCAGCTGGAAACTGCAGTTATTATGACTAAGTTAGCGTGTCACTTTCAGTTTCCAGCTGGATTGCAGCCTGACGGCCAGAATACTTCACATAGTCTTCTTTACTCCTCCCGTTTGTCCCTCCTCAGTCTGTTACCTGTTTATCTGTGTGCCTGTTTATCTTCCCATCTGTTTATCTATCCCGGCTGTCTGTCAATACGTTTATCACTTTATCAACGTGATTAACTGTCTGTTTATCTTTCTGCAGATGTCTTTGAGCGAGAAAAGTGATGAGGAGATCAGCGAGCTGCTTGCTGAGTATGGCATTAGACATGGACCCATAGTCGGTAAGGGAAATGTTAATTATAGACATGTTCCCATAGCATGTTTTCCTTCCCGATACCGCTTTTGATACTCAAACTTGTGGATCGCGATACTGAGTAGTGATCTGATACTAGTGCTGGTCTCAGAAGGGGGGCAGAGGGGGCAGTGGCCCCCTTGGTGCCCTAATTTTTACTAAAAAAAACACAACAAAAGTTCCCTTTTATTCCCCTAAGGTAGAAAAACATGATGAAGCACTTTCTCGTCACTCTTAAAATCAGTGGTCAGAGTTTCCCGAGTACTGTTTTAAGCAGCAAAGAAAAATTGATTTCAGGTATGTAATGTCAGTCAGACAGCTGGGTACGGTTTCTTATCTTGCCGCAAATAAATCACATGGTATGTGATTGGTGCACAGACTGGCAAACCGATACCGGCATTTTTGGCAGTATCAGCAGCATTTTCCGATACTGGTATTGGAATGGGAACAACACCAGTCAATTATACGCGGCCTGCAATTAATTATGTCATTGCTAGGCTCTTATACACGAGCTCATCATGTATGTTTAAGTGTTCACACCAAAAGCGAATTTAATTTGTTGCCGGATATAATTACATACAAAGTCAGTGGCGTGATGCGAAATCACATGAGGTGCTGTAGCGTGACGGGATGGGTGCGAATCGACGCGCGAGGGGCGCGATTTTCATGAACATCGCTCTTTGCACAAGTTCAAAATATTCAGCTTCATCGATTTGATCACGCGATGATAATCACGCAACACAAATATTTTTTTCGCTTTTGCTGTGTGCACAGCTTTATAATGGCATTAATAACAATCTGATAATGAAGGAAAAGAAAAGGAGAAATAAATAGCCTACATAAAAATCCTCCATGATCACTGTACACAGCTCATCATATTACCACATATTTTATAAATAAAGCTCATCGTGACTAGCTCTTTGGTCGATACTTGGGTTTTCCTTCTCTTGTTTTACTGTATTTTTTGAGTATTTATCAGTTTTATTTAGAGATGTTCAGATGAGTGAAAGGGCATTCCGGCTCTTTTTAGTGAGCCAGATCATTTAGCTCACATCACCAAGGAGAGCCGACTCTTTCGGCTCCCGAATGGCTCGTTTTACCACTTCTGTTTTTTATAATTCAGCCAAATTTAGCCCTTTTTTTTACCTGTGATTAGTAGGCCTATGCGTGGATATGTACATCGCTTATGTCATGCGTCAGTGCACAGTCTATCTGCTCTAGGCTCAGACACACAACACATTTTTCTCTTGACCAGATCACACTATTTGCTACTCCGTTCTGCTCCATGCCTGCCACAAATACACACACATAAACTAAACACAGCAGATATGTGTCGCCTTCTTCCCTCCCCTTTCATGACATAACATTAGTCTTGTAAAATAAAAGCATCATGAACAAGTCACAGTTGAGTCTGCTTACGTTAGCTTGTTCGGAGGAGGGGGAACTTGGCATTTTCTGTCATTAACTACGGTCAGCATAATCATTTTGGCTTGTCTATGTCAGTTGTGGTGGTCATAGAAAGGCTGGAAAACTTTAATATCGTGTCAGGGTTAATAAAATCATCCACTGGTCTGTTAAGTTACAAACAGCCACAGCTGGGACTAGTGTTAGCTAGTAACATTAGCATCAGGAGGAAGAGAGGCTTGCCATCTCTTGACATTAACTACAGCCGGTATGATCATCATTTCTGCTCAGTATCAGTTGTGGAAGTCCTAGAAACACTGGAAAACTAAACAGCGCGATGTCTGTTCATAACATACTCCCGTGGTGTATAAAGGTAGGAGCTCAGTGTATTCGAACACAGCACAGTTTTGACTGCCATGTGTGATCCAGCGTCGGAGTCGAGATGTTTGTGCCCTTAGGACGTCAGTGACGTCGGGAGAACGCCCACACTGATTAGCCGTCGCGACACAGTCTCACGCAAGTTGTCCTATTATTCTGCCATGTATTAATCTACAACGCTTTCAAGTGATCAAAGAGGTGAATATTTTTTATTTTAATGTTTACTTTTACAGAGCCTGCAGTCAGTCAACAAAACACGTTTACTCTACATGTAACTCTTACAGTTTAATAATTTACAGTCTCAGAACCCATCGGCTGTATCGCTGTCCGACTTCCTGCAGACAGCGGTACAGCCTCTGGGGGCAAACCCCGTTATTCTTGGGTCTCCGTTGGAGGAGGCAAATTTCCATTTCCGACTTCCTTCTCCGCCTGCCGCTTGCTGTTTACAGTCCGACTGCTTACAGTCCAACACGAGAATGGAGTTGGAGTTGAGAGACCACATTTACCAGTGGATCTTTTCACAGTTTACACGCTGTTAACAGTTAACAGGCCAGCGTTAATTATGCAAACTATAAAAAACTACAACCGGAAACCAGGGCTCTTCCGGTACCAAGATTGCCCTACTTTGCCTACAGACTCTACATTCAGTGAATGTAGAGTCCGTTTATAGACTAAATAATGAGACTTAATAATTCATAAATCAAAACAAAATCATTTGGAGGAACTAGGAATCAAATATAAACCTAACATACATATGTTTGTAAACAAAACTTTGGCCCTGAATTTGCTGCAACTTGTAAAATACTCTTAACCAATATTAAAGACTGAAGAATCGTGATAAGAGATGAGGCTGTGATTCTGCCATGAAAAAAAAAAAGATGTGATTTTTTTTGCTTTATCACCCAGCCTTATCATTAACACTACATTCAGTCAGTCAGTGCATGGAGTTTCTGTGGTGCTGAGAAGATCGTCCTGTCATTCTGCCTTGTATTAATCCACCAGGCTTTCAAAAGTGAACGAAGGGAGCCGGATGGGAGCCGGCTCACATCATTCAGTGAAACAGCTTCTAAGTTGCATACAGGTGTGAAGGACATTATTGGGAAAAAGCTCATCACCTGTCTAATAAATATATATTTAATCGATACATAGGCTCGTGTACTCGCAGACACCTGATCCAGCAACAAACAACAATGCTGGAAGACCCCAGTTTTATCCGTCTCGTGGCACCACACCTTAAATAAACCAAATCCACAGAAATTTTTGTAATACATCCATTTATTTTAACATCTCACATGAAACCCAAATTCAACCCATTACTTAGAAGATGCAGAAAAGTCCTATGTTGTGTTATTTTTGTTGGAGTATTGAAGCAGTGTGTTTTTGTGAACACAGACTCCACTCGAAAGCTGTACGAGAAGAAGCTTGAAGAGGCCATGGAGAGCGCTCCAGTTAAACCCTCTTCAGATAAGACCTACTACAGAGAGGAAGGTAGGAAGCTCATCCTCAGCCTGCTGGCTGTGTGTCGCTGGGTTCATTGTCAATGTATAAATGTGCCGACATATTTTTGTAGGTGGCAGTAGATTTTGTCAGTGTCATTTCAAACCTCAAGCTTTCAGCGTTTTACAGTTGGCAAAGATGCAACAATTAAGATTTAAAGTTTTTACATGAAGTTTAAATGCAAGGCTTCTCATGTCTTTGCTTCACACAGCTTCTGCTTTTTGTCTTTTGCAGCCAATGATTACTTGTTACTGAAGTCATCTTTTGATGAACTTCATAATCAGAGCCCCAGGAAATGGCTCGATGTGTTCAGTCCACAATCCAAAAGCCAAAGATAATTAATGACTATCACATGAGATAAACAATAGTCGGAAATCCTTACAACTGAGAAGCAGCAGCGAGAGAGTTTTTGGCATTGTAGCTTAAAAAGTGACCTGCATTCACATGGAATCAGGCAGATGGTAGACAGCAAACCAGATGTTATTTGAGTGGATGAGAGCAGGACAGTAAAATTTGATGAGGCCAGCAGAGAATGCTGGCAGCAGTAACAGAAAACAGCATTGCTGTTCAGAGTTGAAGTATTTTAACTTTTTGTCGTCCTCCGCAACAGAATTTACAATTGGATGTTATGTTAATCCTCTAATGCCTCATGCAAGGAGAAAACATGACCGATCTCAGCAATGAGAAGGTGATTAATATGGTGCAATAACAATGATATGGCAGTTGTATTTACCACAGCCTGCAAACCTACTTAGATGTCAAAGCTGCATTTCACAGCTGTACGTATAACTAGAAAAGTCACATTAAATAGTAGTCACAAAATAATTTGGTCAAATATATTTTAATCCAACAATACGACATCACCGCAGCAACACATCATCATGAGTGTTTCATTTTGCCATCCCTCCATTTCGTCGGACTGTTTGCTTTTTCCCATGCCGTTCACAAGGCGTCTCCCACCGTCTGCTGTCTACTGTCTGCATGACCCCATGTGAATGCAGCATTCTCAGAATAATTCAGTTCAATTCAAAATGCTTAATTAGTATCCAAAGAGCGATATGAAGCAAGCAGTCACAAATAAACAAACCATTCATTGTCACACACACTTAAAAACAATCTAAATGCTGAAAACGTGTTCTTTTTTCTTTACCGGGATCGAAATACTTACGCAAGTGATATCGATCATAGATTTGTCTTGAGCCTGTTTCCAACTTCAGCCCTGAATCTGTCTTGTTTGGCCGGATTCTTTAATGCTGAAATGTCTGAAGCATCACACATCACAAACAACAGAAGAGCTGATCTTACATAACATTGTTGGAAATGGACCAAGTAGAACTTCAGGCGTGTGTGTAAATGTGAACCACAAACTGAAACACAGAGAACTGCTCTTGTCAAACCTGCCACCTGGTGTTCATTCTTAAATTCTGTCATCATCTTATCGTACTCCTTAAAATTAACACAGTGGAATTATTACATGTTTTTGTTAGTGTGATTCAAAGAGTGCTAAGAGTGTATTTTTTTTCCTTAACAGAGGAGGAAATTACCTACATCACATACCAGAGTCCGGTGAGTGCTGATTGGCTGCTCTATCCCTGTGTGCTTGTGCCAAGTTCCTCTGCCTGTAAAAAATCTCACAAAGTTTCCTGCTTTTATTTTCACAGATTAGACATGAGGCGTATGGGGACATGTGAGTACAAAGTTATCACACACACAGTAAAAACACAAGGCATATAAAATAAGTTGATGCAGGATCTTGCTGCTCTTTGTGCTTTGTATATGACCCCTGATGCCTCCAAGTGACAGTTCAGGAAAGTGCACACACAGTCAGGCAGAACAGGCAGTCCTGCTAATGCTCGACTCCTTATGATAAATTCAAAAAAAAAAAAAATTAAACTTGATATCAGGAATACTTAAAGGTAGTTGATCTGATTACTGCATTTGCATTTCTTTTCCTTTATGCTAAATAAGCTGGAAAATAAATAACAAGTGACTTTGCATCTATCCGCGTATGTTTCCTTCTAAAGTAAACAAGCACAGCCTGTGTTGTATATTATATTTTAAAAACAGGAAATTCTCATGCCTTTCAGAAGATATATATATTTTTTATATATAAGTAGATAGATAGATATAGATATATAGATAACTTTGATGCTGTCATTTGATTTGATGCAAATCAATTTACTGCCATCAATTTTTTTAATGCAAAAAAAAATTGTTTCAGCAATGCATGGCAATTAATTTTTTCCTAATAAAACCCCAACCCTAATCCTGCTAGCTCA
>JAPQLA010000002.1:1481054-1498975 GCA_029822935.1 Naso vlamingii | reverse complement strand
GCTTTATGCTCAACATACCTCGCTCAGTGGTCGCTACACACCTCATCTACTTGAAAAGTGTCCTGATGTGTGTGCAGGGCCGCAGCTCCTTAAGACATGCGTTTACGATAACACATTGGCACAACAAAACACTGTGTAGTAACAGGATAAGTATACAAAGTTTGTAAGTCGGGTGAGACGTCAGCTACCCATTGTAATAAAGCGTTAAACACAAGCCTAATTAAATAACTGTCTAAATGTGGGACATATCGAGAATACCAACAAGAACGGAACAAGAAAAGACACCTTGGACATCACGTAGGCTACAGTTTAGGGGCGCTCGATTTGCTCCGGCCACAATAAATACTTCATGGGAATGAATTAGTATTTCGTGTTTTAAAATAGAATAACAGGCACAAAATGTGGTTTTGTGTTATTCTGATTTTCCGTTTTTCCATTTTGGTTTTAAAACAGAATAACAGAAAAAGGAAGTTGGTTTTCTGTTTTTTTTTTTCATTTGGTTTTGAAACGGAAAAACGAAAGAAGGAAGGGTACACGGATTACAGGGCCGTTCTTCTGTTTTTGGATTCTGAACGTATGATTCTGAATCCAAAAACAAAAAAAAAACAAATAAAACAAATTCAAATAACGGTCTAATTTTGGTTTTTGGATATTTCTTTTATCCTTCTTACTTTTCAGGTAAACACATGAGCAAAGCTGAGACGGGTGACCCTGAAGTATTTCACAATAAAAGCTCGGAGGATAGACTTGACTACTCTTTTTATTTATTTATTTATTTATTTTTAAAAAGTAAAGACGCACTAGGATTGCATAAGTAAATTGATTAAATGAATAAATAAATAAATAGGTGCCCCTGATGTAATAGCCTTTACAAACAGCGCTAATGTGCCTATGTACAGAGCAAGAGATGATGACGTGTTTTCGCTGCGAGACAGTTCGTCACATTTAATGTCAGTGTCTCCTTTATTGGAAGCTGATATATAATCACAATTTTACTCCTCACAACTCTCCTTTGTGGAATAATAGATATGTTTTGACCAATCGTAAGTCATTATTTTTGGAGACTTGGTTAGATAAAGGAATTTGGGCACTATCCCAACTTATGGTTAAGCAGGGCAATCTCCTATCTCACGAGAACCTTTGTGTTAAATATAACCTGCAATGCTCTATTAAAGAGTATAATAAGGTAATGAAAGCCATTCCAACTTTGTTCAAAATGATGACTCAACAACCGGTAGAGGCAAGAAAGTTAAGGAAGTGATATCTGTCTTATCCAATCCCTTATAAAGCAAAAGAGGTCACATTTAAAATTCTAAATGATATTTATCCTTCTAATCATTTCTTGCATAAAAGATTTAATTGGGATAATAATTCATGTGGATTTTGTGAAAGAGACATCGAAACTATTGAACATATTTTCTTTGATTGTGAACATGTTATAGAATTTTGGTTTTCGAAGCTGGATGTCTTTTCGAAGCTGGATGTTAACCTTACATATCACTTTACAACATTTGAACTGGATGCCTATTAAAGTTGGAGTACAACTAAAGGAGAAAAACTTGGACTTCTTGGTAAACAATCTAATTATACTTGGTAAACATTATATTCAAAGATGCAAATTCCTCAAGGTCAAACCCCACATCAACGGATGGAAGAATGAACTAAACCCATACAAAAAAATCCTTATTTTTCATGTCTAATTAAAAAGGCCCTGAGACTTTATTCTTTACTTGAACTATACTCTCTCCCCGTGTAAGACCCTCACTTTGTTACTTTCTTTTTTTTTTCTTTCTTCTGAGATATATTTTCTAATGTTCTTTATCTTGAAAGCTGTTTCAACATCTTTTATGGTAAATTGTAAAACATGCCTTAAATGTTTGTATTGAGGACTTTTCATTCAATTAAAAACAAACAAACAAACAAAAAAAACCATTTAATGTCAGTATTGCTTTGTGCGGAGTCGTTTCTGTTCGGACCCTTTTTTAAAATTTGCTTTGTTGACAAAGTATTTCAAGCTGAAGTTTGACCTCTCAACCAGCAGGTGGCAGAAAAGGTGTGTGTAAACGCCTGCTTTGTGTTTATGGCAGCTAACATTAATGCCAGCAAATATCCAGGTTATTGATACAGATGTGGCCTGTTTATAAATGTTCCTTGCATTTGGTGTGTGATGTCTACTGAAACCTGGCTGGCAGGTTGACCGCTTAATTATGTAAAATGTGTCAAAACTTAAGTGAAGCGTCACATGATGGGAGAAAGGCTGTGGAGAGCAGTGACCGGAGGGATCACGCACTTCTCTTAAATAACAGGTAAATCTGATTATGACATTATGACGTTTAGCGTCAGCAAATATGGATTTGAAGTATAATTAAAAATACCGATCTGGCGTTTTGTGTTGGCTAACTGAATTTGTACACTTTATGAACTTACTGTCCCAGCTAAACTTGTGAAATAACCAGACATTTTTAAAAAAGAAAGAAAGACAGAAAATAAACTCTCAAGGGCCTGTAATTTTGCCGTTACGTAACTGTAGGATACCTGTAACATTATGGGCTTCTTAATGTTTGACCTTCCAGTAGCAGACACCTCTTCTAGCGACGCAACTGTAGGTAGATGAGTGTCAAATTGATGGATAGCACCGGCTTATGTAGATTATTTCAGCTGTCTGCCTTTTATGTTTCTATTATGGGTCCATGTCTCTGGACACCACATCCTCAGCTGCCAGTTTTTGCTTCACAGAAATATGCCTCCAGTTAGATCATATAACACTAAATTCAGTTCTTGTTTCAACTTTATTTTGAAGTAGGCCATTGCTGAATTTTAAATAATTGTCACTTGGGATGTTTCTTATCCTGCTTCTCCTCCATCCTGGATGCCAGTTGAGATGAAGAACACAGTTCTTGTGCTGGACCAGAGTTGGATTGCATCCTCTAACATGCCAGAATTGTGCTGCCTTACTGGAAAGCTGTGGTATAAATCGTGGATTTACCATCAGGCTCCATCTGCGTATCGCCTTTTCAGCTATGAGCTCATGGTGTGGATGGCACACCAGTGCATGATGATGGTTCTCTGCCCAACCTTTGAGAAGCAGCTGACTGGTCATAGCGAAGAGGGCGTGCAAAATATTTGCATCTCTATCGTTCTGCTGGTTACAGATGTTCTCAGCTGCACAGTGTGTCTTTTGACATTTTTGTCAACTCGATCTGCCCCGTCAGATGATTTTCTGCCTGATCCTGACACAGAAGTGAGTGTAACCATCAGCTTTAAATCTATGAAGTGTATAAATTATCTGCAGAATGGGAAATCTTACTTAATTGCCTGTATAGTATATGCCTTTTTAATCTGAAGTCATTATTATACGGAGATGCATACAGTTTAGAATCGAATACAGTCCACAAACACTGAGTGATTATTAAAAAAGTGTTTGTACCAAGGTGTTCATGTGACATTTGAGTCATCTGCCTGCTGCAGGATTGGAGTCTTGGGGACAGACCTGGTGAAGCAGCTGAAAGACAATCATGGCGAGGATTGTTGGAACCCGTCGGTCCAGTACCTGGAGCAGCGCACTAGCTTTGTGGACTGCACCAGTCTGTTTCCAGTGTCCTGCCTGGATCCACCTGCACCTACAAATGTACCTGCCAGAGGTGGGAGTGCCCCACACTTGGGCCAAATGTGAAAATGGACACAAGCATAAAGGTATTAAATAGTGGTAAAAGCAGGCCTACTACTCAGATTCTTACTTAGGGAAACACAGCAGTAAAATAACAATGGTAATATATTATTGTCTTATTATTGATTCATTAATATGGAAACAGCATGTTCATGTTGTAGTTTGTTAAGGTGGAGCTGAGATTTTTGGATTGTATAATCTGTTGGAGTGCATCATATTTTCTAAACTTTGTAAAATCCTCACCTGCAAAAAAACACTAACCTTAGCTGCCAACTGAATGAAGTGCTACTTTGTTATGGTAGTTACTTTTCACCACTGATGGCAAGTTAACATAAGCTGAACTAATGACAGCATTTTCTCAGTTTTTGCTTTCCTTTGTATGTCAGTTCAGATCACAAAGAAGTTTCTTGGAATGATAAAGGGGACTGCACTCTGTGAAGAACAAGATTGACCAGATCCTCGTTGGCGTCCTCACAGCTGAGGAGGGAGCAGGTCTTGACGTGATGGCGGTGGATCACGTGAAGTCAGGCTTGTGTTGCTCCCCTAAACGTCTTCTATGTAGACTTTTGCTGTGGCGTGGACACAGGACAGAGCAAATTGTAGGCAAGGTTTGTAGAGTGGCCTGGTCTTACAGTCAGGCTTGACATGTGGCTTATCTGTCTTTCTGCTGCAGACAGAGAACCTGTGGAGAGGACACCACCATCTGCCCTGCAATCAGCTGCTGCAGAGGCTCATGAGAGACAGAGAAGGAGACCTCCGAGGCCCCCCTCTGCTTTGAGGGTGAGGATGGAACGCACCTGGCATGTTCAGCAGTGACACGTCAGGTGTATTCAGGATGTGCCAGGGATGAACCTATACACTCAAACTGGCACCACCTACAAAGGGAGTATCATCCACACCAGGTGGAGTCCTTTCATTTGCGCCAGCAGAGTTTTATTCCAGGTTGGTTACAGCTTAATCTTTTAAACATTTTTAAATCTGGCACGACTGATTATTTTGACTAAACCACTGACATTCCTATCACTCTACTAGGAGCCAGTGCCAGCAGCTTAAACATGCAGATGTTCCTACAGGAAGGTCTCAGCACCTCCTGACCGATGCAGGGAATGTGGGTCACAGCGGGAAGGTTTTTGGACATGTGACCAGCCCTCTGTCAAATACACAGGTAAATGCTGTTACTATTACAATTAAAATCATGAATGAATGAATGAATGAAAATTTATTTCAGACATGTGAAAACAAAAACAAAACAAAACAAATTTTTGATTAGTTCAAATGTGTTATCATCTATCTGCATAAGCCATATTTGTGGTTTTATTTTTTAATTTGCACCCTTTCATCTGCAGCAGAAGAAATAGATGTGGACTACATGCTGAGGCGGACAGGACAGCCTTCACTGGAAGTTGGTCTAGACTCCAAGGATATTGAGAACTTGCTGCAAGACTTAGCAGAAGATGGTGGAGAGAAAGATAAGGGCTTTGAAGGGGACAATACACTGAACCCAACACGTTCAGGTCTTAGATCCACCACTGACCGGCACACAGACTGGAGTGGATTCACACGGGAGACACAGTCTGCCAAGATGCAGAACAAATAAAACGGAAAATTCTTTTATCCCAGGTGTCATCTGCTTTTTAAATATGCTAAAGTAATTAGCCCTTTTTAAAATCGCATTTGCTATTTATTATCTTACTCTGGCTTAATGTTTTTCTTTGTGTTCCTTCTTTTTTATCTGTTTTTATAGTTGTTTTACAGTTGTGGATGTAAACTACTGGCAGTGTAATGCAAGACATAAGAGAAAACAGAAGGGCACTTGGCTCAAACAAAAAGAGGACAGGATCAACACCTGAGGAGGACAGTCCTAGGCAAAGTGCCCCTGCCTCCATGGTGCTGTTTGCTCAGCCTTACCTTGTGACTGAATGCTACCCGACTGAAGCAGCATATCTTTTTTGGGACTTTTTGATCTTCAAAGAAATCAAAAGAGGGAGACAGCCTTTGTAACAACGTGGTCACTCCTAAAGACGTGGCAGCTCATCTTTAGTAGTGGTTCAGTAACGAGGGACACATCTTTGCTGTTGGCAGAGGTCAGTCAGACGTCAGTCATCCAGTGGCACAACTGCTGGGTCAAGATGAAAGGTTTCTGTAACGGGCGATCAGTGTGCCCTGGTTCCTGTGACTGTTGAGGCTCTATCACCAGCTAGTGTCCATCCTGCTGTTGCTCCACAGCAGCTGAGACAGCATACACATATGATCTACACCAAAGGACTGCAGGACAAGCAGGTACTAAGAAGGAAGCCACTGCCGTCCCCTCTAGTGCCCCACCTGCTGTTCCACGGAAGAAGCAGCTTCTCCCAAAGCCGTTCTCCCCAAACCGTGCCAGATTTTTTGTGTCAGCCTCTAGTCCTCCTGTTGTTCTTAAGTATAACTACTTTTCTCAGGAAAGTCTCACTGTCCCCTCTGCAGTTGTTGAGATGGAGCCAATATTTAACTGTTCATATACAGCTGGAGCGCAACTGTATGACTTGTTTCAATAATGTTTTATATGTTGGTCTTTTTTTAATATATCTGTATAAATCCATTAATTCTAAATCATGATCACAGTTAAACAGAGCTGAAAGGGAGACTTTCACATCTAGTATCTCACCCACAGTCCAGATTTCAAATTGATTCAGTTCATTGGAATTCTGTTGTCTCAACATTTGCTGGGCTATTTTTATTTTTTTTGGAAGAAGGTCTTCACATTCTGAGTGCAAAATCTCGTTTTATAGAGTAAGCTGTATTTTTAATAACATTGGACTGGGGAGAAATTTACAATATTATCATAAAACTTAATTCTGTCCGTCAAGAACTACTGGAGCCTAAGGTGACATCTTCAAAGCATTTATTCTGTTGTTACCGTTCCACTGCCTGAGACAATTAAATTACAATTTTGATATCAATACTGTCTCTGTTCATGTTCATTTTAATAGCAAGTTTTAATTTAATTACACACAGAGAGGTGGAAACCTGCTATAATTTAAACACATTGCATAACTTTTCTCCAGTACATGAAAATTTAGTCAACCAACATTTTGGACTTGCCTTCATGAAATTGGTGTCCAAAGCCACATTTGGTTTCAAAATAACATCGTCTTTTACAGCACGGCAATTTGAATTTGAAATTTTTTTATTTAATTTTTTTTCTTTAAATTTAAGAACTGCACATACTGATGTATAACAATGAGCATATATCAATCATGTAGAAATCAAGAACTATTGTCGAAATACAGAAATGTGGTTTGCTCTTTTCAGACACCACTCAGTGGGTCTGGCTTCACTCATTGCAACACATTAAGTTTTCACACTGCACCAACATTCATTCTCAGCTCAGTCTGAAACCTGCACGTCCTTCTTGTCTAACGCTGCTGTCAGCTTCTTTGCAGGTCTAACAAAAAACTCCTCTCAGACATTTCAGATTTAGGGTATATGGTCTAAAGACTGTACTATAGGCCTACTCTGGTAAAATTTGCAGGAGCTGACTGTATGAAGCACTGTACAAGTCTAAAACTGACATAGCACAACTACTCTCACAATTATAATATATATTTGACATTTACAGGCTCCCTGTTCATTCCCTGAGAGCTGACACGCCATTATCAGCCATCATCAATACTGCAAATACGTCTCAGAAGGTATGACAGTCAACGCAAATTTTAATAATTTATTCAGCCAAAAAAAAAAAAAAATCATGAAACATACACCACTAAGACATGCTTCACATAAGAATAGTGAACAAATATGAACAAAGTCATTTAATTTCAAGCAGTGTGAAGTACAAAAACTATAAACTACCAAAAAAAAAAAAAGTAGCAGAACGGAGACAGAACAGACATAACAGTGGAATGAAAAACTAATTAATTTAACTGTTCAACAAACATGAAGACCTCATTTCTGATAGTGTGGTAGTAGTGTGGGCTGCAGCTTAAAATAAGAAACATGGCTGTCAGTGCAGACAGTGTCTCCTTGTGATGTCAGTCAGGCCTTTCAGTCCATCTTTGAAATATTCTGGCTGATTATTATCAGCACTGTCAGCATTAAATCCATATTTGCTGACACCAAACGTCATAATGTCATAATCAGATTTACCTGTTATTTAAGAGAAGTGCGTGATCCCTCCGGTCACTGCTCTCCACAGCCTTTCTCCCATCATGTGACGCTTCACTTAAGTTTTGACACATTTTACATAATTAAGCGGTCAACCTGCCAGCCAGGTTTCAGTAGACATCACACACCAAATGCAAGGAACATTTATAAACAGGCCACATCTGTATCAATAACCTGGATATTTGCTGGCATTAACGTTAGCTACCATAAACACAAAGCAACTCCGCACAAAACAATACTGACATTAAATATGACGAACTGTCTCGCAGCGAAAACACGTCATCATCTCTTGCTCTGTACATACGCACATTAGCGCTGTTTGTATTGGCTACTTACATCAAGAGCACATATTTATTTATTTATTTATTTTACCGATTTACCAACGTAATCCTAGTGTGACTTTGCCTTTTTAAAGATAAATAAATAAACAAATAAATAAACACATTTAAAAAAGAATAGTCAAGTCTATCCTCCGGGCTTTTATTTTGAATATATATATATATATATATATATATATATATTCAAAAGCCAAAGTTAGACCGCTATTTGAATTTTTTATTTTTTATTTATTTATTTATTTATTTTTTTCTTTTCGTTTTTTCGATGCAGAATCCAAACACCCTGTACTTCCGTTTTGTCGTTTTTTGGTTCAAAACCGTAAGACGACAATACCGCTGTTTTCTTGTTGCTTAGTTTACTGGTTTGAACGAAAAATCAAACGATCAAAACGTCCACGGACCAATAACAACGCCGGTACACACTCCATGCCGGATGGTGGCGGCAATGAAGCAAAACGTTGTTTGCCAATAAACACAAGGGAGAAGAAGAAATCGCGGCATTTCATTTCCGGGATGTGATGTAGTTGCTAATGTTAGCTGTGAACGCATTCGCCCGCAGTAGCGTGCTGTTTTTGTGACAGTGTCGGTAAAAGACAACCCTTTCTCGACGTTCAGAATCGTGATATGTTTAAAGTGTTGACGTGAGTCCGCGCGCGCCGCCTCCACCGTCAGCATGAAGAAGAAGAACTCGGAGAAAAAACGCCATGTGGTCGCATGGGTCAACAAAGCTGAGTGGGATCAAATTCTGGAGTATCTGTACTCAAGTGAGTCCGCCTTACAGAGGTATGCACTGCAGAGGATCTCTGCTTGGAAAGGCCGATATGCCAACAGCACTCCCGTGGCAGTGGACTGCACATCGGACCTGGTTCGATGCCAGGTGCTGGACCGGTCGGGGCAGCTGGACGGAGATGAACTGGTCCTGCTGTACGGCGCGGCCCTGATGAGGTTTGTCAATCTGATCACTGAGCGACAGCAGGGGAGGACAGCCCGTCCACTCCGGCGGCTGGCCGGGAATTTAAACATCCCAGCGTGGGTTGTAGACCTGAGGCATGACTTCACACACCGGAAGCTCCCTACCTTGAAATGGTGCCGGAAGGGATGTAAGGTGGTTCTGGAGTGGCTTCAGCAAGAGTACTGGTCCCGGCAACTGGGAGGAGGGTCTGATGAGAACTGGGAAACACAGTCAGATGGAGAAGATGAAGAGATTGACCTAAAACAACAAGACGACGAGCTCCTTGCGAGGCAAAAAGAGATGGAAGCCTACAAGAACGCACGGGATCTTCTGATATCTTTTGAAAAAGAGCGCTTCCATGCTTTCGATGGACTTCCTGAAGACACTGAGAAGAACTCGTGGCCAGCCCCTTTTGCAGACATGAGCTGGTTACTGGGTGAGATCAAGCAGTTTGCTTTGGAGTCGAGTGATTTGTTGATTGATGTGTTACTGGAAGATGGATTTCTGGTTCCCACTGTTGAACAACTGGAAACATTTGACTGTGACACTCGACACAGTGCCAGTCCCACTGAACCCAGACTCCCTCAAACCTTCCTGCGCTTCTGGCTGCCCCTTTTGAAGATGCTCAACTCCCCGTCCTTCATTCACCTCCTCCTGGAGAAGCTGTTTGTTGAACTGAAGCTGCTCGTGAATGAACCAAACGGTCACAGGGCTTTCTACATTTCTGCTTGGATTTCAGAGGTCGTCCTCTGTAACAGCAACAGATTCGAATACCATTTTGAAACAAAAGTACAGAAAAAGACCAGAATGAAGGACAGGATTTTTATAAATCGCATCCAGATGAGGTGGCAGCAGCTGCTCGCAGCATGCCTGGATGCTCCCTGTATCAGCACACCTCACTTGCTCCAGTTAATCCTGGATGACATGGAGCATCCTCTTCCTCTGGAAACTCGACAGAGGCTTCTCCAGCTCTGCTCCATCTACACACAGACTGCACGCTCAGAATGTGATACTCCCCTGGAGCGAAAACAGCAGCCCATATACACCCTGGAGAGTTTGCATGAGAAGCTGCAGCATTCATGGAGCCACAGTCATTCGTGGCGTTCCACGGCTGCTGCAGAGAGGAGCGAGTCTTCCCACGAATACAAAAGGGCGGACGCTCAGGCTGAGAGAGCAGCCCTGCTCAGAGGTTCTCCGTGGCAGGTGTGTGCTGATGACGTTTTGTGGAAGAACTATCCTCTCGGTAAAGTCCCTGGACAGTCAGATGACCCTTCATGTCTCATGGTGGAAAATTATTCAACAATGTCGGTCTTTGACCAGCCGGTGGAGCTGGAGAGCAAAACGGCACTCGGCAACCCCGCAGCGTCAGCACCGATGAGAATAGCCAACGGCCTTCTGTGGAACCCAGGTGAAGTCAGCAAGTTGAAGTCTGGATTGCAGCTTTTCTGAGTCACGTTGTAATGCTCTGAACCACAGACCTTCAGCTGCAGGCTCCTTATCGAACCTGTGCTCTCTGTTGTCAATAAATGTGTACATTTCAATACTCCACAGAGTTAGTTGGATAAAACATAAATGTAATTAGATGATGATGATGAAGCCATTTCCCTAAGTCAAACACGTTGAGTGCTAAACATTCAGCCGCTCCAGCCTCTTACATGAGCCGATATGATGCTTTCTTCTGTTTTATATCAACAGGGATTGCAACTAAAAAATTTTTTTTAATACACATTAATTCTACTTAATTCATCATAAGTATCCGAAATGAATGGATAATGGCCACTGTGACCTATTCGTATCACCGTTTTTTCTTCACAGCTTTCTAACATTTTATTCCCAAAACAAGTCAGTGAAATAATCTTTTCAATGTGACAAAAAAGTGACATGTGGAAGGTAGAATTGGGATCACAGAGCACAGAGTTTTTTTCCTTACAATGTCATGTACATTAACTTGTGATTTTAATATAGTTGTTGGACCCTGAAAAGGGTTTTGAAGAAGATGCCTTACATTTGAAAACGCTGAAAAAAAAAGATATTATAGCACAAGGTGATTTGTCTAATACTTTCATGTACTTATGTACCATTAAACTTTATGCTTCTGAAGAAGTTTGAGTGTGTTTATCTTTAATTAAATGGCATATTTTATGATGCTGAATTGCAGCACATTGTTTCAGAAGGAATGTTTTATGAAAAGGTTTGCAGTCTGAGCTTGACTTCTGTTTATGAGGATGTCAGACTGGAGATTGAGGAAATACAGTTACTACTTCAAATAAAGAGGAAGGAACTTATAACCACAAACAGTGGTATAAAAAATCCAGGTCTAGGCACTCAGAATGGTTTGCAAGTATAAAAGGCCTTTAATTCATAGGGCTAGAAAAAAATACACCCACGTGTATCGGCTTGTACCTTCTTCAGAGCACATGTATGTACAGGTCAAAGCATGCAACATCATCTTCTGGCCTCTAGAGGCATAGCATGGTAAACATAACAGATACAAGACAAAAATTACTATAACAGGCCCTCATCTCTGAATAGCTTACATATTTACAACTTTGAAATGTTTCAGAAATAAATTACATTCTGTCAATATAAGCAAAGAACAACTGCACAACTCTGGTCAGGAGGAGAGGTGGGAGTGTGGGTGTGTGTGTGTGTGTGGGGGGGTGAACCATTGGTAGAGATTGGTAGAAGTGCATGAGCGCATTATGGCACTTATTGTTTCTACAATGGAGTTAATATATTAAGACTTGTTATGTTTTATTATTGAATTGATCCATGAACTTTTTAATTTCTGTATGTTTTTTAGTGTTTATGTGTGAGCAGCTGACCACCACTTGAATTTCCTTCGGGATTAATTAAGTTTTATCTATCTATCTATGTAATCCAACAACAAAATATGAGAAAGATGAGCGGTCAAATTTCAGATCAGGGTACCGGGTGCTTTTTGGGGTTTGGATCCAGTCTCTCTGTTTGAGTCCCCACCTCTTGCATCAGAGCTGATGACTGTTGTACCTGACACTTCTAGAGTTGCATCACTGCCGTGTTGGGTGTTTATGCAGTGTTTGGCCATGGGATAATTCAAATTTCTGGTCCAAATGGGATATCTATGCTCAGCTACTCTGTCTCTTAGCCTTCTTTTAGTGAGGCCTACAAAGAAAGAACCACAACTACATTCAAGTCTGTACATGATGTGGGTGGTATTACGATTAATGACACTAGTGTTAGGATAAGATAGGAGTGCTAGGATACATATTTTGTTGCTAAACATCTTTGAAAATGTCAGTTTTCACCATATTTTCACAATAGTTACATTAACCACAACAAAAGTCACACTTTGGTCATTGGAACCAAATGTCCGGTTTAGGAGCAGTAAGATAACTTCTAATATGTCCTTCATTGTAGGGGCCCTTCTAAAACTGATCAGTAAGGGTTCAGTAAACATTTTGTGTAAGGAGCTGTTGCTCTCAGTAATGTCCCAGTTTTTCTTTTTGATGTTCTGGACAGCCTCTTTGCTATAACGTGTGACAAAACAGAAGATGAAGAAAGAAAAGAAGAAGAAGAAGAAGAAGCCAAAAACAAAAGAAGAAGAAAAAAGAAGTCTACTTCTTTTTTTTGGGGGGGGGATGTGTCCGAATAGCATACTTTTGCTTCTTACTTGTAGTACATACTGTTGCGTGCAGTATGCATACAATTAGGACATACTACTCCGTCATGATATTGCACCTTGAACTTTGTCTCTGATGCTCCTACATCCATTGCAGCCTTATTGCGAAAAATTTGGAGTACAAGTTGAACAAGAATGCTTTCTAAGCCGTTTTAAGGTAATATTCATTCAAATGTAACTTAGCTTTCCATTGGCACTCATTTGTTTACTTGTATTTGTGCGCAATGGTATATTAATATATGAATTGTTTGTAGGAGTCACAAAACTTACAAAGTGCACTTAAGTGTGCTGTCATCTGTCTTAACTTTGTTTATATCTGAGCGACACAGTGTGATGTGTGTGACTTACCCTGCGTT
The DNA here is from genome assembly GCA_029822935.1 of Naso vlamingii. Classification (NCBI taxonomy): domain Eukaryota; kingdom Metazoa; phylum Chordata; class Actinopteri; order Acanthuriformes; family Acanthuridae; genus Naso; species Naso vlamingii. Next base: position 1,485,858 of record JAPQLA010000002.1, on the reverse strand, counting down.
CCAGTTCCCATACTACCTTATGATGTAGTATGCGAGAAAGAGATTTGGTATGTCCCAGTATGTAGTATGTAAAATGCAGTATGTTAGAAGTACCAGGATGTTGTACTACATTCAGCCAGATTTTGCAGTATGCAAGCCAGCATGCATTTCTGGCCATTCTGACCCACAATCCTTTGCGCAGCAGAAAATATGTCACATACGTCACGTTGTGTTGCTCAGATATGAACAAAGCTGAGACAGATGAAGGATGATTGACAGAACGACAAGTGCTGCAATGACAGATGACAGCACATTTAAGTGCTAGTAGGTTTTGCGACTCTTGCTTATAATTAATTAATATATTAAAATACTGTTGTGCATAAAGCAGAGTGAATAAATGAGTGCAAATGGGAAGTTAGGCTACATTTGAACGAATTTCACCTTAAAATGGCTTAGAAAGCATTCTAACTCAACTTACATGCTCAATTTTTGTGGGTCCCTGGACACTCAGGAGTTGAAGGGAATGGAATATCTGACAAGTTGGCAAAGGAATCTCTTTCAAAACAAGCAGCTGATTTGACGGTTTTACTGGGAAAAGGTGAATGTTACAGTAGAATCAAAGAAAAGTTAGAACATCAGTGGCAGAGGGAATGGGAAAAGGAGCAGAAGGGCAGACATTATTTCTCCTTACAACCAGTGAAGAGGATTAGGTTACAGTTAAAAAACTCTTGCAGAAAAGATGATGTGCCGTGTTAAGATTAAAGTTAGGGCACTGTAGTTTAGCAAACTATTTGAAAGTCAATGGAAACTATGTTGATGGTTTGTGCCAATGTGGAAATACAGAAATGGTTCAGCATGCAGTTTTTGAGCGAAATAAATATAGCAATGAAAGGCGGCAGTTGTTCACAGAGTTGTCTGATCAGGGTCCTACTTCTTTTTTCATTAAGTCTACTTTTTCTTGTAGTGCGAACTTTTAACCTGTTGGAAGGGCAGTTCTAAGGTTTCTGCAAACCACTGGCTTGTACAGTACAGGATACGAGTTAGACGTTTACTCTTAGACAGTGGAGGGAAGCTTTATGCTGAACAGCGTACAGCCTGCCAGAAATCACTGGAAGAAGAAGAAGAAGAAGAAGATGAAGAAGAAGTCAAAAAAAGGCTTAAATAAAAATCATGTAGAGGTGGCAATCCCAATAAGTAAAGCAGAAATTAAAGTATTTGTATGGAATAAAATCACCATACAGTGGCAGAGAATATGGAACACTGAAAATAAAGGAAACCATTTATATCAGATACAGCAGAAAGTGAGAGAGGGACCGTCACTGGGGAAGAGCAGAAGAGAACAGTGCCTACTTAACAGGATAAGACCGGGACATACATTTGCATGTCATGGGGAAGCATCCAACGGGACACTGTGACATTTGTTAGTGAAATAGAGATGGTGGAGCATGTCATTATTTCCTGTCCAAGATATGAGACTGAGAGACTGATACTAAAGAATGGACTAGAACATGAAGGAATTCAGCTCATGGATAATAAATCATTGCTCACAAATGGAAAGTTGGTATTACAGCGTTTTGTCCCCTTTCTGCAAAGCAGTGGACTAATCTCAAGGATTTAAGAACATTACAGCAAAGGAACAGTAGGTGGCGACAATGTCCCAGCTAGAAACACCTCACCATTAAAGAAGAAGAAGAAGAAAAAGAGGCAGAGGAAGAAGAAGAAGAAGAAGAAGAAATATGACGAGATACCCTACAGGAGTGGATTGGGGAGTTGATACTGCAGTTCTGAAAAACTTATATACAGCTTTAATACGATCAAGACTAGACTATGGGAGTGTGGTACATGGATCAGCAGCAAAATCTGTGACTGCAAGGCTGGATGTTGTACAGTCTCAGGCTCTGAGAGTGTGTTTAGGAGCAGTGAGAACATCTCCAGTATGTGCTGTTCAAGATGAGGCGGAAGAAATGCCACTGCAGCTCCGCAGGAAGCAGCTCATGGTTGTTGTTTTTTTTCTTTCCAGAAAAACTTTATTGAATTAACAAAATCTGGCTTACAGACTTTTCAAGTTGTAATACAGCACAACACAACTGAGCGTATACAGAATTTTGAAGATACATAATGCCAACTTCATAGACAACTGAGAGAGAAAAACACACAGCTAAGAGAAAAATAAATAGATTTAAAATGAAAAAAGAGGTCTATTCAGAAAATAAATTACATAAATACTGACAAATGTTGAAGGCTTGTTTGGTTTTTATGTGTTTCAATGTTTTACCAAAGTTCAAGAGTTCATTCATGAAAATTAAAAATAACTGTTTGGAACCAGAGAATCTGCACCTATGAACAAATTGTTTGGCCATTAAAATTATACTATTATATAACATTTCTCTCTTTTTGTCCTGCATAACAACACCAAATTTAATATCATAAAATTCTAGTTTGGTGAAAGATTATCTTTGTCATTTATCCACTTCTGAAGAAGTTCTCAAAAGGATTTTGTACAGGTACAGTTTAAAAAAAGATGCTCCAAAGTTTCGATATCAGAATCACAAAACGCACAGCTATTTTTTATCAAAATTAAATCTTTTTCTGAGAAACTCGTGACAAGGATAAATATCATTTAGAATTTTAAAGTGAATTTCTTTAGCTTTGGGAGAAATGGGAAGAGAGAGGTATCTGGATCTCATTTTTTTCTTCTGCTCCTCAGGAACATCTTTCAATAGATTTTTTCTTTCCAGTGGTAGAGGGAAGATCTTACAGGTGAGAGTATTTCCAAAGACTTTGTTTGTGCATTTTTTCTCCTTAAGGTCGAGTTCATCAATACAAAGTGAGGGCAACTGTGGGACTAATGTGTTATAAGGCAGCATTCCTTTGATCATATTTAACATTCCTTGTGAGATTGCCTTAATAACCACTTTGCATTGTTTTTCAGTACACTCCAACTTGAATCGATCAATAAATACATATAGCAAATGTAATAAAGACCAAACACCTTTTTCAACCCAGTCATATACCGATTGTTCCATATCAGAGATCTGTGTGGAGTAAAATTGTGATTGTAGACCAGTTTCCAATATAAGAGAACCTGCTGATGAAATGTGGACAGCTTCATGGGTAATTTATAGATACAAAAGTCACAGCTTAACAGAAATGTAGTGCCGCCACGCTTCAGAAATATTTTAGATGGGAGATAAAACCAAGGATCCCCATAGATTTGTAAGAAATTTTGTATCCACTTTAACTTTATCATTCCGTTCATTGCTTCATAGTCAATCACATTTAGACCTCCATCTGCTATTGGTTTTACCACATCCCCTTCTCTCAAATAGTGATGTTTGTTTTTCCAGACAAAATTGAATTTTTTTTTGATTAATTGATTTTATCAAGTAGTCGGGAATGGCTAAAGAAAAGGTGGGGTACATAACCCTAGAGAGTGTCTCAATTTTAGTCATCAAAATTTGTCCAAATATCAGCTCATGCTTAATTACTGGATAAATCTCAGGGGACATAAAGGAAATCATCCAACTAAGAAGGTCTTGGAGGAGTGTTGGGAGAGGGGAAGAGGACAGACGACAAACTTTGGGTGGGTAGGAGAAGAGCTAGCAGAACAATTAAAAGTCCGTAGCATTGAATTTCTTTTACTGTGCTGTGGCCAACGAGACCAGTCTGGATGCTGCAAAGTACACGTGTGGATATGGAGCTTCTAAATTTTAAACACAGAAACAGAAACTCAGATTTAGTTCAGGAATATTACAGTTACAGAGACACAGGAAGTACAGTGGATATTTACAAATTTTTACAAATGGCTCAAAGGACCCACTGACAGAGACAACAGGGGCAGCAACAGTGATTCCCAGCCATCAGATTGGAGTCAGTAGATGGACAACTGATTATTTGTGTGTGTGTGTGTGTGTGTGTGTGTGTGTGTGTGTGTACGGTTGAGTTATTTGCAGTTGTATTAGCATTAGAGTGGGCAGAGGATATGCCAGAAAATAAAATCCTCATCTGTTGTGATTCAGTTTCAGCACAGTCAAGTATTAAATCAGGAGATGCCAAGCATCACTAGGAACTAATATATGAAATAATGTTTATCAATTCAAGACTAGCAAACAAGGGGAAAAATGTAACATTCATGTGGGGTTCCAGCACATTGTGGTGTGCTGGGAAATGAAAGAGTCACCATTTCTTTGTCAGAATCAGAAGGGAAAAGTTTAGTGTGGAAAGTGATCAGACAGCAGTGGCAGCAGTACTGGGACAACACAATGAAGGGCAGACAGTTACACTCAATCCAAAATAAAGTAGGCACATTTAGAAGTGGAGGAACCAAACGGAAAGAACAGGTGATAATGAGCAGACTTAGGATATGACACAGCAACCTCAACAGTTCACTGTTTATAACTGGAAAACATCAGACTGGACTGTGTGAACATTGTAATGAGACAGAAACCGCAGAACATATTATCACATCATGCAGAAGATTTACACAAGAAAGACAGGAAATGATGAGACAGTTCCAAAAAAGTGGCCACATCCACAACAATTTAAAGAGTGTTTTGCAACAGGGGGACCATGCAGAAGGACGCAACAATATACTCAACTTTTTAAGAAGTACTGGACTCGAGAGGCGGCTTTAAGGGGATGTAACAATGCGTCCCTGTAAAAGCCAAAAAATAGTTAACATGGGAGCCCGAAAGATGGCAGTAATGCAACATCCTGGATGCCAGCTGGCTTAAAACACCAAAGAAGCTGAAGAAGAAGAAGAAGAAGAAGAAGAAGAAGAAGAAGAAGAAGGAAATAGTAGAAGAAGACGTCTTCGTCTCTGTCC
>JAPQLA010000002.1:1461603-1474345 GCA_029822935.1 Naso vlamingii | reverse complement strand
GGTGGTTAGGCTCTGCTCTTCTCTTCCTTGTTACTGCACACACAGTCAAGAGAATGGCGGTGTCTCCTACACATTCATTTATCTGCGGCAGCCCGCCACAGTATCAACACTATCTGCCACATATTGATTTTATATTTCTATTTGTCTTCCTTGTTACTGCACGCACAGTTGAAGGTATGTTATGTATCCTCTTGTCTGGAGCTTGGGAGGGAGGCAAATAAAAGGGAAAAAACAAATGGGTGTATTCCTTTAAGTCATGAGCCTCACACTTGTGATTCCTGTGTTGACTTACTTCTGATCCTGATGTTACTGCTCCACATTAAAAGCTTTGCTGGTAAACCAACACAATGCCTTGTTGAGAAGAAATTACTGGAAATGCAGTGCTGTTGTCAGCAAGGTAGTCAAGCATCAGCGGTGTTGTCTATGTGTTGTGCTGTTCAGATCAACCAGAAAGTTAGTCTGAAATACTGTAGGGAAGAGGAGCACAAAGCTGCTATTGGAGTAAGAGCTGCATGCATCAGAGCCATGTGGTTTATGACCAGCGCACTTACAGCATTATAAAGGTAAACATTACCTTTGCTGTCTGATGCATAGAAAAAAACATTGTCAAGTCCTCGGATCATGGGCCTCATGTATAAAACTGTGCGTAGAATCCATACTAAATGTTGGCGTACGTACGCCAACAAAATACCCAGATTTATAAAGCCTTGCGTACGCCTGTTTATGCGCAGCCTCCTTTAACAAATCCCAAATCAACTGTCTTCTTGCAGTGTGAGGAGGGGAAGTCATACATCCATCAGCATTACACACATGTTGCAGCACAGTATTTGATTATTTACAGCAATCAGACTGATTAACCGGCTGAAAAGATCGCGATGACCAGCGATAACCCTTGTCCTGTCGCGAATATATATGAAAAGGGAAGTTTGATACGTGTATGTGTTTTATTTAAGTTTTGTTGAGGTGAACTTGGCCTGAATTAAGATGAGGACTCATGATGACGAAGTTGTGTGAGGACGGAGTGAGAGCAGCTGCTGGCTTTATTTACAGGCTTTGATCATTTATAGAGTTCACGTGAAGGTGGTGTGTGGCGCGTGCGCGCCATGCAGTTGTGCTCCCTGTAGTGATTTGACCAGCAACACCTGCGTGAAAACTAAAATCATACTTGCTGATTAATGCTTCCTCCTCATAGAGGCTGATCCCATCATACCTTTACAAACACTTGATGTACTGGCTCAGATTACTCATTTATATTTGAAAACTGATACACATTTTTATAACAGGTAAAACAGATGAAGAAAAATAAATGCATGCATTAAAGTTCCCGCCTTGCTACTGTGACATTTTAAGTACAGTAATAAAATGAATGAGTCCGTTTTTCTCAGCTGTTTACATTTTAAGGTTCTCTTGTGTGCCCTGGTTCACTATCAGATTAGTAGTGACATCACGTGAATAACCTGAGCCTTTTTTTTTTTTTTTTGTAATGCATTGTGTTTTCCTTTTGTCTGCACATAAGTCCTGCATTGGTCTCACTCATAAATGTGATATCTCAGCCTTGTGATCATATCCTCACATTTGCCACAAATATCCGCTTGATTTCAAGCGTGAATTAATTAGATTTTAAAGGTCAAAGCCACTAAGATGACAGAGCTGCCCCATTCTCATGAGTCCAACATTACACGAACACCTGGAGGGAATACAGTCACATCTGAAGTAAAGGCTAACGACCAACTTGAGCTGTTTCTTCCAAATCAAGGATTCTTCCTGCCGAGGTGAGGTAAGACGCCTTTCCAGCATCCAAAGAACACATGAACGAAACAGGCATTAAAAATGGTCATGTCTACATATGGAAAAAAACAAAACTGAAAATCAGCACAGAATGTCACCAGAGTGACAAAAAGTGGAACTAGGAGCCATGTTGTCTGCTAGTGGTTCAGCCATTTTGTTCACATATAATTTAGTTATCCTACCAATGCGTCTAGCTGGTTATAAATGCATCAAATACCAAGTTTGTCATTACTTTGATGATACACATTAACTGTGACATCAGATTTAAAGTAGAGACAGCTGGTATTTACATTTAAATGCACATTCTGCTGATGCAGGTGTGGTGGTTGTGGTCTTGTTAGCCATTTGGTTTTGAAAGAGCTGGTGCTGGAATGTTGGTGCTTGTGTGGAGGAGTCAGTCCTTTGAAGGGTCCTCGTCACTGGAATAGCATTAAATGACCTTTCTTGTAACAAGGGGCTTTCCTTGGCGTTAAACAGCTCAGGATTGGTGGATGAACTGATTGCAATTTGAAGGTCAAAGGTCAGTGTGACCTCACATATATGTTTCTGGCCTAACTTAAGAGTTTGTTTGCGAATGATTACATTAACTTTAACACAAATGTCAAGTAGGACAAAATCATAAAACATTTTCTACCCAAAAGATCAAAGGTCAACCTGTGCGACATAAAGGTCTGCAAATCACTCCTCGCGTTCATTCAACATCATAACTCAGGAACAGTGGCGGAGATTGTGACCATATTTCACATTTCAAACACTGAAGTAGTGACACTGATCTTTGGTGTCCAACTTCAAACTGTGTTGATTATTCAGATCTTCTGTGCTGATAGGATAGGTTAAAGATTTGTGTGAAGCAACATTTTAAAATTTGTGGCTTTTTTGCAGCAACATCCATCTTGTAGGACACCAAACACACTGGTTTTGTCGATGAGCTTCAGGTGATCGTTGCACCACGTGAGAATGCCAAAGATTGCCAATTATTTACACAAAGTCCCCTACTGTACGCTGTGTCAGTGCCGTGAAATGACACACTTCCTGTCTCCTAGGTGGGCAGAGTTCTGTCTCCCATGGAGAGTTAAGAACCACCATCCCTCTGCCTTGTTTGAGTGTTGTAACATCATGCGGAAGGATTAAAGCAGAAGGATTTTGTGTCACATGATATTAGTTTGATGTAAGTTTTAACTTTTAATTCATGGTTTCACCTATGAGACCATTTAAATGTCCGCTTATGTCTGTTGTGAAGCAAGGCCGAAAGCACCAGTTCAGAAATCTCATGAGAATGAGTTGCTAAGACAGAGACAGGTCTGGAACGCAGTTCATTTTCAACTGATTTGTGTGTCTGAAAAATAACAGTTCTGTGTCAGAATGTTTAGAAGATATGTGTCTTTGTGACGATGGGGTGACAGAATTGGTCATAATCTGTGAACACGTTCATTTCTCCCATAAGAATAAACAAACTAAAGACTGCTTCTAGTCTCCTAAAGGGGTGTGGCCGTGGCGAAACCCCTGTGACACTGATACAGGAAATGATCGTTCAGTGAGACGTCTTGTTCTCTATTAACTGTCTCTGATAATGCTCTCTTGTCAGTCCTCTGTGCTCCTCAGCAGTCAGTAAAAATAGTCCGCAGGTAAAGACAGCTTTTTCTCTGTGTGAATTATTCACTTGAATCATCTGTCTGCATTTATTAAAATCAAGACAGGGATGTAGCCTGAAGCTTTGGTTTGGTCGGACATACAACTGTGAGGGGAGAATTGTAGTTCCTTACAATGACAAGTCAAAGTGTCATCGGTATGCAAACAATAAAACTCCTAATGGCAGTCTCCACTAACCATTATGGCAAATATGTGGGGTACAAATAACTGGTTGAGGGCATTGCTGTGCTTTGCTGAGATATTCTCTGGACAGAGACGCCACCCACTGGAAGATCGTTGCAAGTGTCAAAGGTCATCCTACCAAAGGTAGGGTTAAAAAAAAAAGAAAGAAAAGAGCAGTATTTCAGATTTAGTCAGCCACCAATATTGGTTTGATGACCAAAATGAACAAATAACCGTAGCCTACCTCTTCAGATGCTGTACAGTTTTTTGACCAAAGCCAAATCCATTTATTGACAAGTGGAAAATAAGATTTATTTTAATGATTTACACTGCAATATTTTTTATTTAGCTTTAAAGGCTTTAGGTCCTGACAAAAAAAAAAAAAAAAAAAATCTGGTTCATTAAGGATCTCAACACAACAAAGAAGAATAGTTATAGCCAGTGGTGGCAAAAGCACACACAGTCGTGTATTTCAGTTGAAGTACAGATACTTTTGTAAAAAAAAGACTATTGAGGTATTGATTCAACTTCTCTACTCAAGTAAAAGTAATAAAATACAGTTTCTGAAATGTACTCAAAGTATAAAAGTTTCCCTCTGAAGGACATTTCTAAAAGTCTTTTCGGTGGAAAGCTGACTGAACCTCACAGCATATTAATACAATGCAAAGACTATTAAACTTGAAGGTAGAATCAGTAGGATTTGTCCGAGCTGTTCCTAAACGCAGAAAATTAGTTGATTGTTGAGTCTCATTCCAAGAAATTCAAATGGCGACATTTTGGGTTGTTAAAACGTCTTTAAGAGCGGCCAAAAAGACAAAAGCATTCATAGTAAAGTAACTAGCCTGTTTGGAAAAAATGTAGTGAGGAGAAAGTTCAGATATTTGTGTTCAAATGTAGAGGGGAAAAGTCAAAAGTTCTCAGAAAAATAAAACTCAGAGTACTGATAGGCCTACCTGAAAAATCGACTTAAATACAGTGAAGTATTTGTACTCTGTTACATCCCACCTCTGGTTATACCTAATTTTCTTGGGTTGCTGTAAGCAAACAGTTTGAATTGATTTAATGTCTTTGTATGATGGTCTTTTTGTCAATAAAAATTCTTCATTTTTATAAATGCACTGCAAAACTCCAAAACATATTTACAAATGACCATGACAAGTGTTACTGCCACATGGAGAGTGTTGTTGGGCAGCTCAGTGACATGTTGTTGAGTGTCATGCTGCTTTTCAAGCCAGCCTCGAATTGGCACACCTTGCTGAAATGCAGTCTATATTCCAGGGCCCGTATTCACAAAACATTTCTAACTCACCAGGTTTCCTGTCACTAAAAGTTCCTAACTCTCCTAAAACCTTTTCACGAAGCTGCTGAGAGCAACTTTTACTGAGGAACTGGAAGAAATCTTCTTATGCTAAGAGAAGGGGCGGGGTTGACTCTGTTGCTATGGGTGATGTCATGTTTCACAAGGCTGTGATTGGCTGTTTTGGGTCTCTGTCAGTGAATGCAGCATAGAAATACTGTAGGAGGTATGCAGCCAAATAATCCAAATAAAGATTTTGAAATAAAATGTTGACTAATTTAACATGAAACAAAAATAATACAGTCTACTTGTATTTACTTTATTCACCGATTTTGAACATTTGATAGTTTTATCTTGCAGATTTTTAAAAAAAAAATTTGTTGCCCCTTTGCTTTTATTCTTTATTATTACTTTTTATTTTGATTTTTTTGTTTTCTTTGTGTCATTTCAACCACTTTGGGCTGCATGTTTGTATGAAAGGTGCTATATGAATAAAGTTGAGCTACTGACGAGTCAAATGTGCAGCTGATTGTCAGCCTACATGCAGCTTGTTGACAATCAATGTGTTTCCATATAAGAAATCTCAGTGTTTAGACTGCAGTAACTGAAAAAGGCAAAAAAGAAGCATGGCGAAACATTTGCATGGGAGTAAATGCTGCCTTCCCACTTCTTCAAAGAACTGAGGAAGAGTGTGAAAAATGCTGGTACTCTCTACAGACTCATTCAAGGGCTGAGATCGCTGAAATCAAACTTCAAATAAATGCCACAGGGAGGTAAAATGACATTAGGCCGATTGTTTTCCATTTCACTAGACCACAGTGTTTGTTCTCCATAATTCAACGGGCAAAATGAACATAAATGTAGACATAAATGACCCCTGCAATACATGAATTTGTATGTTATATTACCATTTAATCTCTAGTAGGAAATATTCACTGCATTTATTAGGAGACTCTGTCACCCAAAGCCTCACTGGTCTGCAGCTTCCTCAGACACGAGCATAACGAGGCTGGAGGGGAGCATTGACCCAACAACAATCTAAAAGCTCAGCATCATTAAATTTGTCTAAAATGTTGACCTGAGTACGAGGCAGATTGCCGGTAGCAGCCATTTTAGGTTCCTTTGTGATTTGCTCTTTGTTGCTAAGAGTCCTCTTGAGGACTTCTTTTCAGAGGTTTAGGAGCTGGTTTCAGTGCTAAAATGCTTAATGAAATATTAAGAAAAAATTTAGGAGTCCTAAAATTATAACTGACACTCCCATTTTATAAGCGTTGCTCCTAAATCAGCAGGTAGGAGCTACTTTTAGCCTTTAGATGTTTTGTGAACACAGGCCCAGTTGTTCATTACACCTGTCTTGATAAGTCCAAAAGTTTGCTGTGACAAAAATCTAAAACAGAGTTTATTTGTCACCAACAGCTTCCCCTTAACAGGTGTACTGGTTTGGCCAGCATGGAGTTATTTGAGGGTATTTTCACTTCAAAAATGTAATTGTAAGACTTGAAAACTGCACCTTTTTTGGGCTCTGTTTAAGATTTAAATGTGTTATTTTATGTCTTTTTAATGTATTACAGTCATGTAGCTTGTATTATGTTTGTATGTATGGCTGCTCACTGTTTGTTAGTAACTTAGTGAACTGTGCTGCTGCCTTGTCTTGGCCAGGACACTCTTGAAAAAGATTTATCTCAATGAGGTTTTCCTGATTAAATAAAAATACAATTTTAAATAGGTAAAATGGTCAGGTTTACAAAAAATTATCTGAGGCATTTTGATAAGAACAACTGCTGCGTCTCTTTCAAAACAGCAGGCCAGGTGTCATTTTTTCACCTGTTTAACGTGTAAATGTTCAGTCTTGCACCATCGGAAACAAACAACACAGGACCACACAGACTTTGTCAAAGTTATTATTGTAGAATACTTTGATGTATTTTTTTCTTTCATACAGACAAAAGGTGTTGGACTTAATTCCCATTAAATTCTCTTAGATTTCCATACAGATTTAGTCTACAGTATACAGGTGTGTTCTTTCTCATATATAGATATTTATTCGCTTAAATAACAGGCAGGTAACTCTTTAATATATTCAATAGTCTTTATGTTTTGTATGTTTTTTCATTTTTTGTTTTTTTGGTCTTTTTCATTTCAGCACAGTTAAGGCTGCATTTTCTGTCTGCAGAACAGCACTGCATTGTGCAAGAAGGGGTCCATTCCCCACACAATATTTACAACAGTATGTAAAATGAATAATGTAAAACCTCAAGTTCTTCCCGTCATAACATGACAGTAAACACTCGTAGCAGATCTAAAAGAGCAGCCTAAACAATGCATGGAAGCATTGCACTTCTGCAGTCTCTAGCTCTGAATCTCCTTCCAGTTCTCCATCCTCCCTGCAGCCCCACTGTGTCAAGTCCTTCAGATCATAATTACGTACACTTGTATCTCCTGTTCTTTATTTACAGAGGTGGTGTCTTAGTGTCTCCACACTTCTGCACACTTCAGGGGCTGTTCATTGGACAGAAAACACAGCCCTCAGAATATGCTCAGGAGAATGTGCAACTGTCTTTTTCCATCAGTGGGGCACTGGTGGAGAAAATTAATAATAATATTAATAATAATAGTAGTAATAATAATAATAATAATAATAATATACAAGCGCTTCCATTTTGTTGTTCCTCTCTTTACAAAAAGCAATAGGATTAAAAGAAACAAAAACAAAAATAAAAAAGTGTAACAGGAACATAGTACCTGTAAAACAAAGATGTACATGTGCACATTTGGGCAGCCTGTACAGTAGTGGTGCAGTTGTACAATTTTTAATTTTGTTAAACATAATATATTCTTTTTCACATTGTGTTTTGCCTTCTGTGAAACGGTCTCACAACATCATGATGTAACGCAGCTGGACAGATAGACAGATGGCTGGAACTGGACAGTCAAATCTACACCACTGTAGTTTGTTCACCTGTTGTTTGATATGTGTGTGTGTGTGTGTGTGTTTTTGTATACTGCAGAAAGCATTTAGAGCTGTGCTAAGAGGTGCTGAAATAGAATAGATTAGACTTGAACAGGATAGGAGTGTGTGTGTGTATGTGTGTGTATGTGTGTGTATGTGTGTGTGTGTGTGTGTGTGTGTGTGAAAGAGAGAGAGGGGAATAGCAGATGTGGAGAGATCATAGCACACAGTAGTGACAGTAGTCTAAATGATTTACTAACACATAAAGAGTGACATTAATGATACCAAATGCATGCTTCAAAACAGACAGACCAATACAATGTCACCACCCGCCTGCTCCCTCAGGTCAGGTCAGGGTGGTGGCGATGGAGATGAGCATTCAAGAAGACAGAGTTCTGTACAGGTAAGGGTGTTCCCAGAGAGCCCTGCGTGCATCCTGAAACAGAACAAGCAGGACAGACATGTTCTCTCACTGTGTTGTGTTATCGTCTCTGCGTGTGATCTCATTTCTGCGTACAGGTGTCGACATGGCAGTCTGTTGCATATTGCCTGCCCTTGACTTTCTGTGATGCTGGGATCAGTCAATAAATCAGGGGAGTCAACAGGAGACAACCTATGGAAGAGGGGAGGGGGGCATCCTATTTCGTTTTGCAGTCAAGCTCCGAGGCAGCATGAAGTCAGCGGTTCACCCACACCTAGTGCAACATGGGATACAGGAGGGCCCTCTCACACCCAGTCTGGAATGTGATGCAGTTGTTTGGAATGTATGTTCCATGGAATGTTGAGGTGGAGTTTGACAAGCTGAGGGTGGAAGGTCGTGTCATGAGCGCTATACCCCTTGTCCCATGGGTGGCCATTCGATATTTTTGCTCAGGTGCTCATGACGTGTGTTTTAAACTGGACATCTTGAACATGATATGTCTTCAAGTAATAGTTAAACATTTTGCGCTTCTTTGCTTTCCTGCAGAGTTTCAAGATGAGATTCCCAAAAATCTGGAAAATAATTAGTCCAGTTGGATCAAAAGTTACAAATTCTTCTACCAGCACCTGTAAAGCTCACAAGTTAATATATTACGTCTCATTCATTTAATTTTAATCTGCACCAAAGCCAAAGAGAAGAAACATGGTTTTATGTGCCAAACTATTATGACAAGGCTTTAGGGAGTTATTGAGCAGCTTTGCAATTTTACAGTTTCTGCAGACTTTTAGTCAACACAGAAAGTAGTTTAAAGCCTGTTTCACTATCGTCTTTGTCAAAGTGTGACAGCAAGTCTCAGAGTTATTTATTATTATATCCCAAACTATAATTCCACTGATGTAAAGCATTAATTTCTCAAGATTTATTTAATAAATAAGAGTTGAACACAGATAATCAGCTTAAAATGGATCAGCCCAGTGGTTCTCAAACTTTTTCTGTCATGCCCCCTTTTGAGGAAGAAAAATTTCCAGGCCCCCCACCCTGCCCCAACGAGACTGCAACAAAAAAGGTCACGTTTAACATTAGCTTTTTAAAGAATAGATAGAAACAAACTTTTTAGAACATTAACGATGTGCTGTTTTTTAAGCAATTTTTTCAGCTGTCTGCTGTGTTAATCAGGTTTTCTTACGACTGCTCTGCCTCAACTCTGTGATTCACGGAGGTTCTTGAAAGCAGCATGTAGGCTGCCTGCAGACTGAACCTGCAGCTGCAGCAGCGGGTCGTTGTTGGGGACAGCTCCGCTAAATAAAAGGCTGCAGACAAACAGAGCAGTCATAGGACATCAGAGGACATTTTCCCTGTAAAATATGACCCGGTCTTTCTAAAACTGCTGTTTTGTGCGACATAGTGGCGTTGATCATTAAGTTTCTTTATTCAAAGCCACGGGTCGCGGTCAAGGTTACATATTTTTGCTTTAGAACTCAAGTGGCTTATGATGCGAGCGGGTCGCTGTAAGTGTCCTCTACATTTGTTAGGTTGCACACTGTCAGCTGTCAGAGTTTTCAGACATAAAACTCACCAGGTTTCTCTTCATGTCCTACCACATTCGCTGTGAACCCAAGAACAAGATATGCGTAGGCATTTTGTTCTTGACTTGGATGTTGGCGTTTGATTAATGGTAGTGTCGCCCGACTTTGTCTTGTTTGTATCTAAAGCGTTGCCTGTATATATTTCTCTGTTTAGCAAACCTGGATTCTCTCTCTCTATATATATTTGAATGAGAAATCACCATGAAAATGTGTTTTGTTGTTGTTGTTGTTGTTTTGTCATTCAAAAATGAATCCAGGTTGTCCAACGTCAAAACATTAGTTTCTCATGCTACATTTTCTGAAAATTAAACTAAAACAAAAAACCAGGAGTAGTCACGCAATCCCCCGCCATGTCGCCACACCCCCAACAGTTTGAGAATTACTGGATTCGCCAATTAAGAACAATTCACTCAAATCGGGTTTTTGCTAAAATCTACAAATGCCCAATATAACATAAGCTTCCTCGCTTCTCTAACTGGACGACAGGTAGTGACGGTCTCTGATCTGAAGGTGCTCACTGAAACTCCAATAATGTGAAGCACAATGATCTTATTTACTCCACTTTCAAAAACAATCTTATTTTTGACTCACAAGCAAGAGAAAATGTTTTACTTTTGTTGGTTAAATTCAAACCTCTTACTGAGGTACCTGAATTCAGTGATTTTGAAGACTATTCAAGACCTGCAGGGACCCTGATTTTTTTCCCTAAATGTACAAATGAGATATAACATGTAAGTGAGTGAACTATGAAATGCTGGATGGAAGTGTCTGCCGGCTTCAGGTCATTATGCTAAGCTAAGCTAACCTGCTGCTGGCTGTAGCTTCATATTCATATCACGGACAGACGTGAAGGTGGCAAGAAAATGAATATGTGTATTTTTTAAGGTATCCCAATCAACTAATTGTACCATGTGATGATGGGGAATGCACAGTACTGGACAAAAGGACATGACACATGAGCTCTCAACGGTTGTACCTGATTAATCTGGCATCTGGCCTAAAGCTAAAACTGAACACTGACATTGGACATGAGTCTGATTGCTCGAGTGGTTGATTGTTTTTCTTCTCTGTAAAAAGGAGTGGATCGAACATCAAAATCTCTCCGTCCACAATATTCATGTCATGGAGAGGGCACTAGTAAACGATGGAGATGACCCAATGGCACGTGAGCAGGAGAAGGTTTGAATGACTGTACCTTATTTTTAAAGGGCCATCGCCTGTGCATTGTGTCTTTGATGGTAATTAAAGGGCTAATGCTTCGCAAGCATTCAGCTTTAAAAAAAGCTGACACACAAACACACATCGAGGGCGAAAGAGCAGAAGGGATGAGTCGAGACAGTGAAGTGAACAAAGGAAATAACAAAAGGGACGGAGGAACAGCAAGAGAGAAGAGGATGGAACACGGATCAGAAATGAAAAGTCCAGAAGAGGATGTCGCCCAGGAGCTCGCCCCGCGTGACGTCCATACGTATGATCCATACATACTTATCAATTCATCAACATGGCAGGAGGCTGTAAATTATATTAGTCCTGTATGGTGCTTCTGTACGTATACATGTATTACAGGTAACAGGTCATGGGGACTTATGGGGAGGGTTGGGCAGGTCGGGCTGGAGAAAGAACATCGATGAACATAAAGAGATCTGTTAGTGCTTCTCAAACATTCAAATTATATATACATACACTCCTACCGTATGTATATATATATTTCCCTCGTTTTTTTTTTTTTTTGCAGCCATTCTTTTTACTATTAGGTTTAAATGAACAGTATTTGTTTGCAAGTTCTGTTTTTGCTGTTTTTTTTTTTCAGAAGAGACAAGACAATACATATACACATTAAAAGAGAGATAGGACTGAAAGAAAATATGTTGAAATAAAAATATCAAAGAGAAGAAAAATAAATAAAGCAATGTAAAAGAAAGAAATGAATGAGCACCATTATGATGAGAAACAAATGAATAAGAGGATGGAATCACTGAAGTCAAGCGTTTTCCTTACATCAAAGCAAAGTGACTTAAAAGTGGCTGTAAATTCTAGCCTGAAAATCCATGGTGGAGGTGACTATGGTGCCATGGCAGGTAGGTAGGTAGGTGGGGGTGTGCGTGTGTGTGTGGGGGGTAATGACAACAACACTAATGATGAACATCAACAGAAACAGTGAGTCAACCTCCGGCTCTGACATGGCCCTGTTCTAATGAAGCATTGGGGGATGCATGTCTTTTTTTTTTTTTTTTTTTGTCCATCCCCCTCCCTTCCCAACCCACTGTCGCTCAGGACAAAGCAGCGAGAGCAGTCCTGTGCATGTGTGTGACAAGTGTGCGTGACGTCAGGCAGGGTGAGGTGCTTCTTCAGGGAGGGTGACAGACGGGGTGGTGGGTTGGAGAGCGGAGGGGAGCGGGGGTGATGGTGTCAGGGGGTCAGACTGGAGCAAAGGGCACACAGAGGGAAAGTCGCAATGTTCTCAGAGAGTTGCGAGCAAGAGTCTCCAGGCCAGTCCACTCCCTCCTGTGCAGTACCTCCCTCCCTTCACTCCCCCCTGTTGGCTTGTTGTAAGGGAGACTGGATGAAAATGTCATGTATGAGTCCTTAGCCCTCTCTTCCACTCCCCTTTCCTCCCCCTCTCCGAGACACCGTTCCCCTTCTCCTCTCCCCTGACCCACGTTCAGCTCAGTTATAAGGAGGTCTCCACGCAGTAGAGATGGGCCAGGTGAGGGGCTGGTGGTTTCACTGACCTGTGCCTGCCATGATTGTGGTTCACGTTATGGAGGTGTTGGTGGCGGCTGTGGTGACTGGGGCTCCAGTAGTTGGGAGTAACTGCGTGGGTGCTGTTTTTGTTGCTGTGGGCGACTGATGAACTGATGCTGCTGCTGCTGCTGCTGCTGCTGCTG
>JAPQLA010000002.1:1442402-1461503 GCA_029822935.1 Naso vlamingii | reverse complement strand
TAACTGCGTGGGTGCTGTTTTTGTTGCTGTGGGCGACTGATGAACTGATGCTGCTGCTGCTGCTGCTGCTGCTGCTGTTGTTGTTGTTGTTACGGTTGCACGGGGTAACAGGGAGGCTGTACTGGCGATAGGGGCGGTTGGGGCGGGCGCGGGCCGCAGGCTGGGTCTGAGTGGGAGGGGGCGGTGGCTTACGGAGGGCCGGGTGCAGGTGCTGGTATCTGCTGAGCTCAGATTCGTCGTCTACGTCAGTGTCATCGATCAGTGGGATGTTGTGGATGAGGTCATTGATGAGGAACTCCGGGTGAGCCATGAAGTTGTGGATGGAGTTGCGGGATTCTGGTTTCTCCCGGCCCTCGTACAGCGAACTACGGAATGCTTTCACCACTCGCATCTGCCGAGAGGAGGAAAGACGAGGGAGGGACCACAAAAAAAAGAAGAGAAAGTCAGACATGGAAAAGAGGAAGAAAGAGACAAGGGAAACCCAGAGACAGATAGACGTGTGTCCTCCAGCAAACAAACAGAATGACAGATGGAGAGACAGACATTCAGGGCCAGGTGGCTTTTGTTTTGTTTTTTTTATAAAAGATAATTTTCATTCCTTACATTGTTGTTACATAAAATATGTATATGCTAATATAAAAATGTTTTTGACTCAGCTGTTCTTACATCTTAAATAATCTTATTGGCTGGATTAAACCTAAACAGGCGAAGCAAAGTTGTCCAAAATCCTTTAGCGTACAAGCTAAAATATAATTTTACAATTGGAAAATTAAAGCTAGATGAGAAGATGAGCAGGATGCAGTAGAAACAGTTGGCCTGGCTCTTCAGGAAGTAACTTTTCACCTATCGGCATCTCTTCAGCTTCATGCCATGGTATGTATTGTATCTGTACAAAAATCAAAGGTTCAAAAACAGCAAGATAAGATTTCACAGATGTGTCTGTGCTAGAATGTTGCTGGGCTGGCAGTGTTGTCGTCTATTAGAAAAAACTAAAATTTAAAAAGTTTGACTAGTTCAAAACTATTTTTGTGTATCAATCATTCACCCTTAGATGTCTTGAATTGAAGAATTTTCCAATGTTATTACACAGTAAACAGATTTTTTCCAAAAATGTGAGCCACTCACTTTAGCTGCTTTTGCTGGCAGTCTGCAGAGATACAATTTCAAAACAACAAAACTATCTAAAAACGTTCATCCAAAAATCTCTGCAGCTTTGTGTGGTTTAATCCAAGACTTCTTTATCCTGTCATAGGCTTAATGCTTCTGAAACACTTGTACTTGGGTTAAAAATCTATTGAGTCCAACATACCTGGAACAAGGCTCCCTGTTGTGTGCTCGGTCAAGGGCGTGAATTAGATAATGGATGTTTTGGGTTTAGTAGATCTTTAGTCGAAATAACAGTGTTTTGAACCTACAACATGATAAAAAAGACCTGAATTATACCACAAGAAGCTGTTAAGTTCTTTGGATGGATGTTTTTAGATGGTTTTGATGTTTTGAACATGTATAGACCACTGGCAAAAGCAGCTAAAGTGAGGTGCATGATTTTTGGAAAAAATTTGTTTACCGTGGAAAAACGCTGGAAGGAAAAACAAAAAAATCTTCATCTCAAGACATCTAAGGGTGAGTAACTGATACACAAAGAACAGCTTTGCGCTGAAATACTGCTTTAAGGCACAAGGATACGAGAGTGTGTCTGTCGATATCTGCACATTGCCAAAACTGACAGTCCATCTTTTTCACCTGCATGCTGTGATGGTCAGTTGTGAGGTGGAGGTAGGAAAGTTAGGCAGGGTTTGAACTTCTCTCTGGCTCATTTTTTAAACTTTGTTACACAACTATTTTGTAGGGATGCACAATATTATCGGCATGTTATCTGTATCAGCCGATATTAGCTTTAAAATTAACGGATATCAGCCAGCACGCCAATAGTCATGATATAATAACAACAGGCTGCTGTATCCATGATTAAACGCTGAGTCGATGCCATGTTTCCTGTTTCCTGCGGACAAACGTTCTGTTTTCTTACTTTGTCACCTGTGAAACAGGCCAAACTTGTCCTGGTTGTGGGTTCTGTTCTAATTGTCTCAGGAAGAGCATCATCCAGTTTTAAGTAGGATGTATCTTACTTGTTTGTTTAAAAGCAATAGTCGTAAAAAATAAATATGACATGTAAGTAATAATGTAAGTTCAAGCATTTTTCTTCTTTTGTACAAGGAATGAAAATTACATTATTTTAGCTTTTTATTTTATGCTACACGGTATGAGTATGCATAATAATACTGCATGTAAATTCTACTACAGAGGAGACTTGATGATCTCTGCAATTAGTGTGGGTACATATTTACATATATATTGGTAGTGGCATTGATTCTCTGCAAATGAGTTGTAAAATATCGGCATATCGGATATCGGCAAAAAATCCAATGTTGTGCATCCCTACTGTTTTGGTGTACTAAAGAGTGCATCATCATAAATGTTTTCCAGGACAGATGCTGGTCAGTCTACACTACTGATATCTTATTTATTAACAT
This sequence comes from Naso vlamingii, assembly GCA_029822935.1. Taxonomy (NCBI): domain Eukaryota; kingdom Metazoa; phylum Chordata; class Actinopteri; order Acanthuriformes; family Acanthuridae; genus Naso; species Naso vlamingii. The sequence goes on along the minus strand of JAPQLA010000002.1, from coordinate 1,458,969 downwards.
ATAAAACTAGTGTTGCCACTGCATCATTTCAATATTAAGAAGCTTTCTTTTTCTGATATGGCTCCTATTAATATTTTAAGAGTTATACTGGATTTTGCACAGAGTGCATGACCTTATTTGAGATATCAGGCTCATTTCTCAACCGCTGCAGTTATAATTGTTTGACCTTGCAAACACGAATACTTTGACTGTTTCAGTATCAACAGAGCATCCACCTGATCCTGTATCTGCAAAAGACAGAAAAACAAAAACAGGTGTTTCAAAATGAGTTGACTAATGACATGTTTTGTCAGTTCTCACACACCAACCAGACGTCACAGGAGACGAACATTCAGCGGCCACTATCACAAAGACCACAGAAGCTGCAAACACGTCACGTCTCACACACTTGTATATGTTTGTATATATATATATATGTATATAAGCATGTGTGCGTGTGTATGTGTGTGTGCGTGTGTGTACTTTAGTGACACAGCATGAATGGAGAAACACTTGTACCTCAGCACACTTAACGACATGCATGCACATACAAACAGATGAGGGAGGTTGTTAGGCACAGATGGAAAAGAAGCAAGAATGATTTGTGTTAGTTTAATGTATAATAAAATAAGAGACTGGCAAGAACCTATAGCAGTGACCCAACACACACGCACAAACACACACAAACACGCATGCAGAGGTAGTGTAACTGAGTGAATCAGCTGAGTTGAGTTTCCACGTTATGCAGCTTGGAGGCTGACATCTACATGCACTGGACAGCTGTCAATCATGGATGCTGTTTGTTAAAGAAATCTGGTACACACACGCAAACACTTCAACAGCCAGACAGTGAGCTCATCTCTCAGCATTTTTACACACACACACGCACAAATACACACACACGCACGCGCGCGCGCGCACACACGCATGTGTGCAAATGTACTGCAGCCATGCAGCGGTGGGACATGGAGGAGAGCAGAGTGATTGAAATGATGATGATGTTGATGATGAAGTTGCTGCGGGACAGAAAAAAAAAAAACAAGTCTTGCAAAACAGAAAGGTGACATCACGTAGAATCAGCAGGTTAGAACAGAATGTGATTGGTTAGATTACTTGAAACAGAAGGTGATTGGTTCAAAGGCCAGAGCGAAGCTCGGGTGTCAGCCCTGTCACACATACAAGAGGCAGCCAGGTCATGCTGAATCAGATCTTTGTCACGTATGCTCTCTTTCTGTCTGTCTCTTTCTCTCTCTCTATCTCACACACACATACACATGCACACACACACACATACACACACACACACACACACACACACTAACAACTATGAGTGTACTTCAAGGTGGATTATGCAGTCGATGGTGTATGCGTGCGTAAACACATTCCTTTGCCATAGCAGTTGGTCCATGCACCCTTCCCCCAAGCCCAAACAGAGGAAAAGAAGCAGCATGAGCTCAAAAGAAACAGAGACGACAGTTCAGTGCAAATTTACTGACAGGCACAGGCAGCCAGAGCCGCACATAGAGACAGTTTGGCTAAATGAGATCAACGAGGAAGAAGAAGCTTCATGTCGACCACCAGAACCACTGGAGTTCAAACTGTGATGATGACAGGTGGATGGTCAGGCAGCTGAATGGAGATCAGCGCTGCAGGAGGCCAAACTTGGAGGAGTCTCTATGTATGACTCTGGCATATATGATAGACAGACAGACAGACAGACAGACAGACAGACGGTCAAGCAGTAGGTTCAGTGCTTATCTGTTTTTCCAAAGAGCCTGTCAGACAGCAGAAAAACACCTCATGCAGACTGAGAAGGTTTCAGAATGTTACTGTCTCACTTCGTCAGCGCTCGGTTTGTTTTCATTTGGTCTCCATGGAAAGAGTAAACTTTCGAGTATAGAACGCCCACAGTGTGACCAGCAAGGCCTGGAGGTCGGGGCACTGCTGTGCTACTTATTTGTCTCACCCACTTTCTCTCTCTCTCCCTCTCTCCCTGTCGGCTCTTTCCGCAGTGCTTGATGGAAAAACGATGATGGTTAAAGTACGAGGAGGAATAGGAGCTGGAGGGGAGAGGCCGCTGTGTGCAAAACAACTGCTCATGAGAAGAAAACGCAACAAAAATACAAGGAGAAGCTGTGAGGTACATGATTGATTATTGGCTTCCATTTCTCATCAGGTGGCGTAACTCTGAGCAGCACCCACCCTCTAAAATGTGATGACTGAGCAATAAACCATACAAACTCATCAGCGACACCTTCCTCAATTCAGTGCACATTCTTTTCATGTCTCCTGCTCAGATTATTTTTAAGGAGCAAAACTAAGAGCAAAGGCTGTAATCTTTTTTTGTTTGGTTGTTGTTTTTTTTGTAAATTCAGAACTTTAGCAAAGAATTGAGGAGCTAATAATGGGTTTGAGATATGGTCCAACATCTTATTCCCCTTTATCTTTCATTACCAACATAGAATCTCACATTCTCTTATCTCAACCTGACTGTTAGTGCAGGTAGAAAAAACTGGCTCTGTCTGTAATGAAAACAAACTGGATCCATAGATCGGGTGCAAGGATCCAGAGGGATCACTACGGTCCAGCACAGCTCAGGTGAATGAATGCATGAAACAGGGACATCCACTTAAATCGTCTTGATATCTTTGCTTAATATTTTGTTTCTTTACCCAAAGATGGCAGATTTGGTGGTAAAACTCCACATTGGGGCACAGTACCAAGCCTGAGGGCGAGGTCAGCTTTGCAAAGAACTCTGGGTAGTGGATTAAAGCAATGACCCCGTAGCTAACTGTGGACAAGCAGCAGTGCAGGGGACGAGGACTGGGACACACATCCTGCGTCTGCGTCACGTCGGCAGCACGTCTGCTTATTTTTTCAGCACCCATTAAAACAGATCACTGCAGCCACGCAGCACACGGGAGACGCACGTCAGATGCACGTCAGCAGCGACGCAACACTTCAGCTCAGGAGGCTTGGTGGTTTTTTCAACAAGACGCATGCGGTTCTCTGCTAAAATAGACAGAGAAATAACCTGTTGCCAGTCATATTGACATCATACCAGCAACATTCACTAAGTTTCAACATTTACAGTGTGTGTTTCAAAATAAAACCTCTCACAAGTGCAGAGAATCTCTTCATTTAAAAATTTATCTGTGAAGCATTTAATTGATTTTGATGTGTAAACAGTTTTTGTATTTTAGGATAAAAAACAGTCAAACCAGAGACCCAATGTAGAGAAGTTTAGTTTTGCCTTTTAATTTAGTTTGATCACAGACTTTGGCTGACGTTATCTAACAACACGGTGCATCGTACCTGCCTGCAGTGGAAACACACCCGCAGTGTCTCAACAGGAACAGAACGCAGCTTAATACTTAAAAGCAGCAAATGACTTGCTTTAACTGATATCATCAGTTTGCAATATGAAGAATTGTAAAGTATCATTTCCATGAGGCTGTTCAGTCAGAAAGTGACGGAGGAAACAAACTTGGCATGTCATCCTCACAGCCCCCCCCACCCCCCTTATAAATCTCCTTTCCCTTTTTTAATTTGCCATTCTCATCCTGTTTACATTTGCAGCTCAGTGCGGTAGGGTTCTTCCTCAAGTTCAAAATCACTCTTAGTATCAGCTTTGGCCATGATCGTTGTGTTGTGATGCTTAAAGATGTGAAAAGCACGTAAATTCACTTGGGAACTGCTGAGTTTTTTTATATCAGCAAAGGCTGAGAACAGCTAGTGCACATCGATCTTAAGAGACTTCCTGTTTGAGACCAAATCCTTTTTTTTGGGAAAGTGATAATTACACAAGCAGAACACAAACCGCATCTTATTCATTCTATAAATATCATGCTACGTTTTAAACCTTTAATTTGAAGCGCATTATATGTTACTTCGTAACTTTTCAATTCAAGTGAATGTGGAGGAAAATTCAAACCCCTCCCCTTCGTCACAGAGGCACGTAACCTTAGTGAGTCCATTTTAATATTTACTGAACAGTGATCACTACATTTTAAGATATATTGAATCTTGAGAAAATATCACTTTAAACAACGAAGCGGACGATATTCTGGATTCCTGGTTTTGTCATCAAATCCCAAGAAAAGAACAGCGGCGTTCACTGACGTGTGGAAGTCTTGCAGCGTGGATTCATGCGTGTCAGTGTTGCTCAGTCAGTCCACAGCCGAAATACTTCAACAAAAATTCACTTTGGTGATGGCCTGACTTTCTCTTTACTGCCACCAGCAGGTCGAGTTTAAAGTCTCATAACAGACATTTCATTGGTCCCCAGTCATGGTTTGTGTTTTGAGTAAAATTTCTCAACAACTGCTGGATGGATCATGACCGGCAGTGCAGGCATCCTTGTTCTCCTCTGGATAAATCTAAATAATGTTGGTAACTTTTCATGCAGCACTTTTATGAGGTCATAACATTTAGATTTTGTCACTATGACCGGCATAACGCTCACAACAGGCTCAATTGTACTTTGTGTTTAGTCCTTTTAGCAAATGCTAACAGACTATGAATATCAGCATGAGCTGCAGACTCATGTTATTAGCTGGGACAACAATGGAGCTCTGTGACAATGAAATAAGATTTATTTGCACTGCAACACACACAAAAGACAGAACTTGGTAGTAAGATACATTCATTGATGGTTTTGGTCTTTTCATGGGATTTGACAATAAGAAAACAACGTCACCAGACTGTATATTATACTTTATTCTTTGCATTGAATAAGATGATATATTTTTTCTGTGGCTGGAAGTTTATTTGACACAATCTGAATAATCTTAATTCCGTTTTTTGCCTTTTTTTGACCAAAGGCTGCCTCCATACAACATTAAGTTGACTCAAACCTTTAACTCAAAGTTAATGCTTGCTATTTCACATTCCCTCCTTGTCTCATTTGTTTGTCCTAATTCATTCTGCGTCTAAGAAGGACATAAACCACAAGAGGATGACCTCAGAAAGAAAGTGTGTGTCATACTGCTGTTTAATAACAGAGCGCAAGACGACAGCTCTTTGAATTAAAGAAAGAATTGAAAAAGCAAGCAACGAGGTAGCAGTGGACGGGCCTGAATCTTAGTTCCACACTTTGACTGTGCATCCCTCCGGCTACACCTTCAACATATTACCTGTGTTTTTCTATCAACCAGCCAAAATTGCAGCTATGCCCAGCCCTGATTATTGGTAAAATACATTTTATTGGATACTGTCGCAAAGTGATGGAGAGACGGATGTGGTTCAAATGTATTTAAATAAAGCTCAGAAAACTGTGGGTCTGTGCAGGATGATCAGAACAACGCGGTGTCTGCAGCACCGAATCGGGCCTTTCTCTTTCTACACCTACGTACAGGTGATGGAGCAACGTGGGGAGGAAGGCAGCGTGGAATGGAAGGGGGGAAGGGAGCAAGGAAGGGAGGAGAAGCAACTTAGGAGACGGATGAAGAGACAATCAAATGAAGAGACAGCACAACCACACACATGCACACACAAACACACACTCGAGCATACAAGCACATTCAGCAAAAAGCACTCGCACACTGAGAGAAGTCAAACTACGGCTTGGATATGCCAGCAAATGCACACACATTAACACACTTGCAAACAGACACGTGCGGAACTGACACACAAAAAAATCAAGAGAAAACATGAGGGGTGGACGCTACTCTAGTTCGGAAAATGGAGGATGACAAAAAGGGATGAGGTAAGGAACAAAGAAAGACAGAAAAAAAGGGAAAAATGAAGAGAAACTTACTAAAGAAATCTTATCAGTGTGCTACACAAGAGCCTGTATTTAGATCAGGTACAATCTAAATACGTCTACAAAAAAAAAAACTCTACCAATGAAGAACAGTAAGAAAACATTTCAGAGAATATTTCTGCAAACTGGGAACCTGTAATATCTCATAAATATAGAGAAAACAGGAGAAAACTGTGATAGAGAGAAAGGGGAAAAACAGAGAGGAAAGAGAGAAAAATCAGGACTTTTCGGAGACATCGAGGGGGCCAAACTTGTGACGTCAGAGCTGGAAATACTGTTACAAAAATAACCAGTTGATCACAATTGCAGCACCGGAGAGAAGAGTGAGAGGAGCACAAGAAGAGGACAGAAAGCAAGAACGACAGAGGAACAGGGAACTTTTTTTTTTTTACTGGTCTGTAGAAACAGCAGTGTGTGTTATCGGGCTTTTATACTCGAAGGTTTACATTTTAGAGAACTGCAGAAGCCACATGAAAGCCATTTGGTAATGAGCATGAATTCTACGGCACTGAAATCTTATCGTATTTTCTACAGTATTATAGGAGTCACAGAATTGTTATACCATACTGTCTTGGTTTACAGAGAAAAGAAATGACAACACTCTAAAATACATGAGAGATGTTTACAGTGGGGGTCAACCACAGGAACCACGCTTGACCTCATTCACAGACAGGAAGTAACACATGGTGCAGGAGAAGCTGCCATTTGCTCTCTGAATTTTAGGATGCATCCTCGCCTTGTAAATCCACTAAATCAAACTGTTCTCATTACATACAATCCCTCTCTCAGTCCTTTAAGCATGAGTCACCCTCCATGTTTACAGACAATGCTGCTCCATTTCTGTCAGGACACCTCAGACAGAGAGCCAATGGCGAGCCATCCGCTGCACCGACCAACACTCAACGACAAAACAGACTCTGCACTGAGACTGGGACTGGATTTGGACCAGACCAGATCAGAACAGAGCAGACCAAAACTACACAGCCGCTCTGGATTGGGTGCTGTTTGAGAAGGAGAAAAGAATAAAGGAAACATTGCACAAACACGAGCAGCGAGCGAGCCAGAGGGGACACAACCAGAGAGTCAAATACTGCAGTCCACGTGCCGTGCAGCAGTGTGTGTTTGCTTTACAAATGAGTGCAAGAGAGGAAGTGACTGCAGGTGTGTATGTTCAGTAGGTCTGTATGTGAGTGTGTGTGTGTAGGTGTATGGTTGTTTTTGTGTGTTTATGTGTGTACATGCGTTCGGCGGACTCACTCCCAGGGGCTGGGCTGGTATTGGCTGTTGCAGTGGAGAGAGCTACGTGAGAGGGGGTAGAGATAGTGTTTACGTCGTGGAGCTGACTGAGCACGGAGGAGCGCCTTCTCACCGCTCCCTGAAACGAACCGCTTCGCTTGAACGTACTCACTACCTCCATCTGCAGGACAAAGACAAAACAGCAGCACTCAGTGAGGGCAGGAAAGGCCAGTCTGAGTGTGCGTGTGTGTGTTGTGGTCACTATAAAACACTTCCTGTCACAGCAAAAATGATAGAAATTGCATTTCAACTTGTTCTGATGGGAAATGTGCATTAGAGATTACAACTGCTGCTCTGAGGAGCAAATGTAAATAATGACTGTATGTGTGTGTGTGTGTGTGTGAGGTTGTGTGTGTGTTTTCTGTCTGCACACTCAGACCAAACCCTCCAATTGAAAAACTGACCACTTTGCCTAAAGGCAGGCACTTAAGCAGAGAATGTGGATTTGCTGCTCAGGAGGCTGTTAGCAGACACTTGTTCATGTCGAAGCTGTTTTGCTGTCTTAATATCCCATTCACACACAACGAAGTGCAAGAATCAGTCAATTAAAGCAATCAAGCAAGACAACAGCCTGTCTACTTTGCATTAACCTGTACCCAAACACACACACACACACTCATGCACGCACGCACACACGCACACACACACGCACACAGTCAGAGCAGAAAAGTTTGCTGTGTTAAAGAGAAAAAACTGGAATCATTATGTTTGGCACAAGTCGGAAGAGCAGAGGAGAGATGATGAGAGGTAAAAACAAAGCAGTAACATTGTTTCAACTTAACTAAAACTGCAATACAATACAGTACAATACGTGTGTCAAAGAAGAGTCGTTAAAGTGGATCTCCTTCTCTCTTTTCAAAATTCTTTGTTGTGAGAGTGTAAAGGTCATGACACCAGCAGATTGTTTAGGCAATGTCATGGGAAAATTCTCACAAGTAATTAGAATTTTATCATAAATTACATGTTTAAAGGAGAGCTATTATGCTTTTCTGTCTTTTCTGACCTAAAAATGTTGTTACAATGTCAGATACCTGTTTTAAACAATGCCAAAGCGTCACATAATGAGGTTCATGCATTTGGAAGTGCGCCCTGCAGGCTGTTTCATTTGGCTCTGCACACTGTGTTTTACAGTGTTTTTTTAAACAGTGTGTTTGCAGTGACATTAATGCGTGCTGCACTACCTTATATGGGCATGCCAGCTCGTGCACACAGCACTGTGTCTGCCCTCTCCCCTGCTCTGCTCAGACACTGCTGCATTCTGCTCTCTGCTTCACAGATTACCGTCAGTACTTTGTTCAGATGGCTCCATTAAAGTGCTTGGGTTTTTTTCGGGGTAAAGGAAAGAACCGTTAACTTTGTCAAACCTTCCTAAAGTGGCAAGCACCAGACAGAAGTTGATAGCGTTCCTGTTTCTTGTGGATTTATTCCATTTGGATTCATTTACTTCCTCAACATGAGTCAGATTAACGGCTAAACTGTTACTAAAGGACCGCATGTTGCTTTGTCTTGTTGAAGAGTGGGAAGCGCGAGCTGTCAGTAACATTTTATCAGTGTCCTAGCTGTGCTTATTTTGTGTCAGTAAAGGGGTTGTGAGTATAGCCCAGCCCGGAGGCACACATGAGAGAAAGGAGGAGGAGTAACCGACACAGACCATTTTGAGAGAATGCAGAAAATACAAGGAAGAGAGAGGGCCCGAGTCACAGTTTACTGAAGATCTACAGAGTTTACTGTTCAGTCAGTTGTGTTTAGCTGCTCTATAAGCGTCCAAAATCAAAATGAATGACCAGAAAATTGGCATAATAGCTCTCCTTTAAACACATGCTAACATCGGGTATTCATGTTCAGATTTATTTCACCCTTAACAACCTGCTGGTGCATAATGAGCAGATGAAGTGTCTGGCTGAGGCTTTGTGGCAACTTTGTGTCTGTGTGTTCCTGTGGCAGAGTTGCATTATGCCTTGTTTTGTTGCTCCAGTCAAACAGTACCTGGGTCTGGATGCGGTTGAGACCTCTGAACCAGAGGATCTGTCCACGGCGCAGCTCTCTCTCAGCACAGTCAATCTCCTCCTCATCCTCTGCCAGCTCCTCCCCTTCCTCCTCCCCTGGCTCCAGGCCAAGCCCAGCCTCCTTCAGGCAAGGCAGGCGCTCTGTCGGCACTGTGGCGATCACCTGAAAGCCAGGTTTCTTACATTGTAATTTGACCAGAAAACGCTTGTGTGTTTTTTACTGAGCAGCCACGAGTTTTTCCTACCATCATACACACTCGAAGGATTGCATAGTTCCTGATTATTCCTACCCTAACGTAAGCAAAGATCTTATTAAAGTCAGTCTGAAAATATTTACTAAGCCTCAACTCAGAGGAACCTCTGGTAAACCAGGCCTGCCAGCCTACACTTGCTCAGTGTGGCTTGACTCAGCAGGCTGAAGAGCTGCTTACCTGCCCCCAGAGCAACTCTCCAACTCCCACGAACAGACACCAGAGCCACTGCTCCACGTTGAGAGGGGCACAGCTGAAGGGCTTCCCTCCAAACTGCACAATCACGATCTGCAGCACAAACACGGAGAGAAGCATCATTATCATCACACATGCAGACACAGTGCTGCTGAGGCAGAAACATTTTATGTTTGAGTGCTGAATTTAGTTATTTATGAGGTAAAGATAGATGAGAAGATTGATACCACTCGTGATAAAACTAACTGCATGCTCTTCACCTGGTCCCATATGAAAAGTTCTTTTGAGTTTACCATAGATACAATTAATGGGACTGAAATTTAAAAAAAAATTCCATGATTTAAGTATGTGGTTAGACGAAAAGTTAAAACTCATGTTGAAGAGTAAAAAAAAAGCTTAAAAACTGTGGTTTAAATTAGGATTCCTTCTAGAAATAAACAGTGGCTCTCTTTCAGTATGGGTTACAGATTGTGCAGGTAACATTTGTATCAGTGTTTGATTTGGCAGATGTTATTTACATGCATGCATGCATGCATGTTGTGTATCATAGTTCTCTCAGATTTATCACAGGTGACAGTTTTAGAGGTAGGAATGGCCTTCACCTGACACTCAGGGAAAGCAACCATGTCTTTTATTTAGGGCCGTCAGCGTTAGCATATTAATTGCAATTGATTAAAAGGCTGCGATCAACGCATAATTTTTTCACTTGTGTGCTGCAATTTTCTATCTTCGATGCACCCTAAGTCAAGCTGCTGTAGCAGTTTCCTGCTTCCTACCAGCAGAAGAAAGACAACAATACGCTTCTGAATGACTCGATTTTTATTTTTGTTATTTGCCTCCCTCCTGAGTTCCAGACAAGAAGATAGATGCCATTCTTTCGACTGTGTGTGCAGTAACATGGAAGAGACGGGCAGAGCTCGCCTACCGCTAATTAGCTTAGCTCAAACATCGGTAGTCAATGGGAAGTGCTAGCCTGCCTCCACCTAAAGTCATTCGATAAACTTTCCAACAACTCTAAACAGTCCTGTGTGCTTGTTGTGACTTGTTTATTTATCAAGTTATATTATTTTTAGACTCAGATTAGCAATTCATGTGATTTTAGAATCAAATATGTACTGAAAGTAAACCGCAGGGCACATGCGCAAAACTGCGGATGTGCTTGTAAGTAGGTAAAAAAAAAAAACCTGTTAAAAAAAATTTAAAATTACATAAAGTGCTAATCTGAGCTTTGCCTGTCTCTCTCTCTTTGTATTTATTTTTTGCCCGTCTCTTTCTTGCAACTGCACTAAACTTATGCAAGAGACCTACTCCAGTTACACTGGTAAGAATTGTTTTATACTGTTATGGACTTAAAAATTGTTGTGAAATGCAAAATAATATAATTTTGAACATGTGATAAGAATGAGATTAATTGTGTTTAACTACTGAAATTCTGTGATTAATTGCAATTTTAAAAAAATTAACCCTTTGACCGCCTTACTTTTAAATATTTACAAAGCTATCCCTAATGAGTTACTGTCTCACTTATCATCACTTTTAAGTTTTGTCAGTAAAGGACTCCACACTCGCTCACAAACATGCAATGCCTTGGATATTCCATTTATTTACAGAATTAGGAAAAACTACATTCACCTACTGTGCTCCCTATAGGGGCAATAGGCTGCAGGAATTTGATAGGCTGGATTAATTTTTTCACTGCAACAGCTTAACCTTCTGTTGATCAGTGTTTTCTGAACACACTGTTTCGAGAAATAATTTTATTGAATACAAAATTAATACCTACACAAGTGCAGGATGAATCATCAATACTTTTAAACTGTTTTCCAGGAAATGCTTGACTGTAAAATAAAATTAATCAAAACTGCAAAACTACTTTTTGGTCATTGTTGGCCACATACAGTCATATAGGCAAGGATAGGACCAACACATATCTGATTAAAAAAACCTAAAAATCGATTTTCATTTCTTGGGGACTTTAACATCAAAGCCCAGTGATGCCAGGATCCTGCAGTCTACCTGCCTCAGTAGCGACAGCATTAAATACAACAACATGACCTTTTACACGAGGAACAAGGCCAATGAGAGCGACACGATCATGTTGACACGAAACTGCGAACAGTTTTCTCTGGGAGTACGATGCAAAGTATCACATACAGTAATCGTTACTTTCTGCCTGGAGGAGGGATCCATCTTTTTTACTTACTTCCCTCTTTTAGCTCCCTCACCTCTCTCAAGCTGTCTCAAGTCTTCAGCTATGTCTCATCTCTTCTTTTCCAAATCTCTCTTAACTGTCTTTGTTGCTCTCACACTCCAGATCACTGCCATCCCCCTCCAGCTCTCTCTGTTATCTTGTTTCTCCCAAGAATACCACGAGAACTCAAGCCCGTTGGAAGATTGTTTTTCTCTGTCTCTCACTCTGTCTTTGTTTGTTTCTGTTTGTTTTTGTATACTCAAAATTTCTTGCACAGTGCATTTCAATTATTCTGACTGTGAGTCGATTTGACAAACAGTCCTCTTGTTGTTGATACAGTTTGGAATCTTAGATTGGGGCTTGTGTTTGGGGCAGAATAAGCTGCGGAGGTCTGAACATGTTTATATTTTCACAAACAAAGTGCAGCAGTGAGCTGTAGAAGACATTCAAGCCTGTATGTATATTCCATTAGTAAACAGTACAGTACCAAAGATTAGAGCTCAGGAGTTACATAACCACAAGAACACAATAATAATCTGTCTTTTGTCTGCAGTGTTCTCCCCAGAGCTCTGCTGGTTTGCAACCTACCTTCGACCTTCACCACTGAGTCCTACTGACAGTTTGAGTAAAATGATACATAAGAAATTTCAAGGTTTCTTTTTTTTTTTTGCACATTAAGCCTTACACTAAGGATATTTTTAATCATATACACTATTTTACAGCATTATTATGACAAGTGTTGTAGTCAAGACCACACTAACTGAGACCAGAATGTGTCGAGACCAAGACAAGAACAAGACCATAAAAATTTTGCGACTGTTTTCTCTTGTATGCTGTTTTCCTTATGAATTCTCGGTGATTAGGGTAGCCAAACTTATGCAGAGGTCAGACTACAAGATATCTCTGTCTGTTAAAATGTTCACTGTGCCAGATTAGGCGATTAAAGAGTCATAAATTCTTGCTGTGTCGTGGCAGAGAGACATGACAGACTGCATGCTGCTCCCCGATCAGTCATTGTTTGCAGGTTACGTGTGTGATGTCACTGGCAAGGAAGCGCTCGCCACTGACTCCTACTACTGACAAGTCATTGTGGGAGGCAAACAAAAAATAAAACATGCTAGTCTTTCAGTCATGAGGTTGTGAGGCGACAAGCTACATGAGATGATACGATCGACTGTCACGCCCAGTGCTCATCGACTGTTTCCGAGCCTACCCGACGTCTTCCGGGTTGGGGTATTATTGGGCTGATACTGTGTAATCTGACCTTGGCATTGGACCAAGACCAGTCTCTAGCACAACAACACTACACTACAACATTATGAAAAACAGCGCAGTCCTGAGGGCTGGAGCTTGTTACTGGCGTCACCGCTAGCTATAACAACAGAGGAGGCACTCAAACAATCCGTCGAGAAGTGCAATTAACGCTCGTTTTAACAGACAAAAACTCACTGAATGTTAGTGGTGTCCCGCTGATGTTCCAACTCTGAGGCACTAAGTTAAACAACAGCATATAACCGGGAAACAGTTATTTCAGCTGCTTCAGGAAACAAACAAGCAGCTGTTTCCAGGTTATAAGCCGTTGTTTTACTTCATGTTTTAGAGTCGGAACATCAGAGGGAAACCACTTAACATTCGGTGAGTTTCTCGTCTTTTTAAAACGAGCATTTATTGTGTTCTACATCAGTTTTCCTAACCCTACCCCTTTGATCGTAAACATCCCTTTTATAATGCTTATTGTGCAAAAAAATGAACTTTCATTTTAAAGCTATTGTCAGACTACACGATATCAGCCCCATAATACACCGACCGGAAAGACAAAGGGCATCAGGTTGGCTCGGAAACGATCAGTTTCAACTTGCTTAGTGTGTCATAATGGATGACAAACAATGCCACATCTAGAACACCTCACGTCAGAAAGACTGGCATGTTTGACGATTTTTGTTTACCAGTAGTAGTCAGTGGTGAGCGCTTCCATGCCGCTCATGCACGTCCTGAACTGCAAACGATAATTGATCGGGGAGCAACGTGTAGTCTGTTAAGTCTTTCGGCCACAACATGACGAGAATTTATGATTTTTTAATCACCTAATCTGACACTGAACATTTTAACAGACAAAAATATTATGCAGTCTGACCTTAGCATAACGGTACCTTTATCATGCATGTAAACTGTAAAAGATTTGCATGTTTTTAAACATTTACTAAAAAGCTGGCAGCATCTATCTGATGGTATTCAGTCAGCCTTTTGAAACTAACCACCACCATGTGCCAAGAGTTGAAAATCTTATCCTAACACAATTAACACCAAACACTAGAGAGGGTCCCTTTGATGTGTGTCATTCCCCTCACTCTCTCTCTCTTCTCCTCCCTCGTCTGTATTTCTTCTATTCATAATCAAACTCATGCGCTACAGTGTCAACATCACCTGCACGGCAAAGGTCCCCAGAACGATGGAGCAGAAGATGGGGTTGGAAAATATTCCGTCAAAAACATTCCTTTCTCCGTGGATCTTGCGAGCGTTGATCTCATTGAAAAGTTGCATGAGGACGAAGGTGTTGAAGATGATGGTGTAGTGCTCAGAGGGAGGCGAGTGGAGGGGAGCGTTGCGCCCACTGTCAATGTTGAACATGCGCTCGCCTGGATGGTAAAGAAAAAAGCAGATGAGGTGTGACCAAAGGATGAATAATCTGCTGTGTTGTTCACATACAACACAACACACTGGTTTTTAAGGCAGCTGTGTATTTGTGTGAATGTCTCTACCACCAATGCACCATGTTTTCTTGTTACTAAGGTTAAAGCACACTGAAACATAACCTGACCATCCTCATTCCAGAGTCAACAGCCCAATCCCATTCTCCACCCTCATGGACTCACAGACTTTTAGAGGTGCGTCCCTGGGAAGTCCGCGAGGGTTTAGGGCTGTCCCAATGTCAAATCGTGAAGTGACTGAGGGTTCATCTCAAGCCCTTCATGGCCACTTTCCATTAGTCTGCATCTCTGCAGACTTTGCCTAAGGGAATTACCCACAGTTCATAGCGTAGGCGGGTAAAAAAACAGGATTACCAGAAGGCAAGCCAGAGAGAAATGTAAAAATGAAGAGAATCTACAGAGCCTGAGAGGTGACATGCATGTGTTAATTCTTTTTTTTTTAATCGCACACAAGTTTTCTTTTTTTTGGGCGCGTTTTATAAATTGCATTGCATACTTGTTTTATTAAGATGTGTCCAATTCATAAATGTGTAGGTGAAAAAGAAAACTCGAGGGCACTTAAAAGTCAATCAATCAATCAATCAATCAATCCATATCTGGACTCCATAAGAATCAAACAACCCCCAAAGAAACACACATAGCTTAGTGGTGATTTATAATCAGAGGTATGTGTAGTAGTCTGTGTCTGTAGCAAAGTTGATTAAACAACTTTGCTTTTTGTTTACACACAGTGAGTGAAGAGCAAACACTGATATTCAGCTGAGAACAGAACATGAGGCTCAGTATTCTCATATAAAGTCACTAATTACCTATGAGACATGTTGAGTAATCTATATCATGTT
Source organism: Naso vlamingii (assembly GCA_029822935.1). Lineage (NCBI taxonomy): Eukaryota > Metazoa > Chordata > Actinopteri > Acanthuriformes > Acanthuridae > Naso > Naso vlamingii. Next base: position 1,443,737 of record JAPQLA010000002.1, on the reverse strand, counting down.
TTACAATAATAACGTAGGCCTACTGCTTGTCTTTCTTGATTTCTTGCTGTTAATTTTAGATTACCTCAATTCTAAACCTATGGAAATAACTCAGAGTCCGTGGTCTTGAAAACGCTAAGAAACCCGAAACCCACAGTGGTACGACACATGTTTCACCTTCGTGCTATCCCATTCCTATTTATAGGCAACATTTCGAGCCCTTGCAGCCTCTGTCACTCAAACATCCAGGAAGTGATGTCAGCAGAGTCAGTGAAGGTTCAGGGCTTTAAGGGGGGAAGTTGGGATTGAGCCATTGTGTTGATCAAAACCAACCATATCAGATTTTTTCAATAGCAGATGAAGCTGCATGCTCGATTTCTGCGTGTGTGTGTGTGTGTATGCACACCTATGAACAGCAGGGTGAAGATGATGACCAGCTGGTACACTCCATGGCCGAGGATGTTCTTCATCATGGTCAGTGAGATGAGCGGGTTGTTCCGGCCGTAGGGTTTCCGTAACAACAGGGCCTCTGTCGGGGGCTCGGTTGCCAGGGCCAGAGAAGCAAATGTGTCCATGATCAGATTCACCCACAGCATCTGCACCGCCTTCAGAGGAGAGTCCTGCAGGCAGATTTCATTGCTGTCATTGGCTTCACTTACCCAGACACTGTCAAACGGCTGCTTCCCTCTCTTTTCACAAGACCCAGATTCCAAACAAAAATTTGAGTGCAACATTTCAATCTGTTCATTTATCAGTAAGGTCAAATGCCTGAGAGAACACAGTTTTTTTTAACTGCATAGATGAGAGCAACGCAACGTCACGCAAAACCACACACCCCCTTCACGCCACATTTTGAGTGAAAACAAAGGGATCTACACGCTGGCGCCAGCGGAATCATTCCTAAAAGCTGCTGCGTCGTGGTGTGTACATCACACAATAATTAAAAAAAAATAATAATTATGATTTAATTTATTTTGCAAAAAAGTTTAGTGTCTTAAAAATGCACCCTTTACAGCGTTAATTAGGCAGATGAACACAAATGAGACTTAATGTGATACATGCAGATCACTGTAATACTACTACTAATTACTGTTAGAAGTCTGCATGTGTATGCCATATTTGTATCAATCTGCCTAGACAGCGCTGTCAATGAGGCATTTTTAAGGCATTCAACTTTTTTGCAGTAAACGGTGGCTTCCTTTTGTTGTTTCGATTTTTAGGATGGAATTATTACCGTTGTCTTTATTCACAGTATTCAATCACAAACATCTTGGTCATAAACAGGTGAATCAAATCAAACAGCAGCTGATTGTTAATGATAGTTATGGCCATGAGCTGTGGCTCTGTGCCATATTA
>JAPQLA010000002.1:1408407-1425082 GCA_029822935.1 Naso vlamingii | reverse complement strand
AGATCATAGGCAAATCAGCGAGTGCTCCCGTGAACGACGGTCAGCATGTGTGAACTGTTCAAGGATGCGATCACGAGCTCGCGGACAGCGTGACTGAGTGTCGCAGGATTTCTAGCATGCCAAACATCTGGCCCAGTTGCAGATGTGCAGTTCCCAGTGACCTGACCTGCTAAACAACATGCAGGCAGGGGATTTAAAAAAAAAAAAAAAAGCCCAATATTCTCCCAATGCACGTAATTAACACCAATATTCACACACCAGCTCCTACAGTAGCCTACATGTGGCAGGAAAACAAACAGCAGTGTGAGAGTCCAGGGGTGTTTATTTATACTCAACTGCTGTGACCTGATCAGAAAGTAACATTTTATTTGTCTGATTCACTGGCTTTCTCGCTACCACCTTTTATTTTCCTCGTTCTTGTTCGACCAGTGTTGCTCTTAGCGCTGGGCAATAAATCGATTTTGAATCAAAAGCAGAATTAATTTGTTTGGAAAATGTTCAAAAATGAATATCGTGAAAATTAATTTTCCCTTTAACTAAGGTAAATACGGTAGCCTGTGGCTCTTTCTCAGTTCTGGTCTTATTTTTTTAAGTGAAGTTTGGTGAAAGTTAGGCTGGCATTTTATTAATCCCTAATTGGGGGATTCATCTTTGTTTGTTAAAGCTAGGTTTGCACTTTATTCCCAATAGGGAAATTCAGTTTTTGAAATAACTCCTTCGTCTTTTGTAGTTTAAAAAAAAAAGGATTAAAATCGGAAATCGATTATGGTATGAAAAAATTGGGGATTTTATTTTTAGGCCATATCACTCAGCCTTAGCTGCTCCCTCTCTCTCTCTCTCTCTGAGCACACGCTGAACCTAATAAAACACATTTTAGGAAATATTTTACAACGACAACAATGCTCATTAGTGCGGACTTTTCAGGTGGTATGCTACAACATTAACATTGTACTGGAGCTATATTTTAAGACAGTGTCACAATATTTAACTACACTGAGTGACTGGGGGCCACATGTTGTAAGCAGAAGGATCTTGAGGTTTGCACCTGCTCGTCAGTAATCAGTCATGTCGTGTGAAAGCCTCAGTGACTGAAAGACTCCTGATACACGACAGACAGCCGAATAGTTTGAACAGTCAAGAGACCTGACGACTTTGCAGGTTGATTAATGGAGATTATATCACTCATGACACCATGCAGCCCATCTTTCAAAATAAGAATTAAAAAATAAAATGAGTAATCAGGGCATAAAACCAATGATCCTTGACTAGATTTGACTTTTTAAAAAATGGAATTCATTTGTTCTTGAAGAAAAACAAAACAAAACAAGACTGAGAATCAAATCGAATTGTGACCTTGTAATCAAAAATCAAATCAAATCGAGGATTTGGAGAATTGTAACAACTCTAGTTATTAATCATCTTGAGAGAAAAGCAAACAAGTGGCTGCACGCAGCCACAACCACCTTTAACACTGAAAACATGGAACCCTCCATATGACTCTGCGTGTGGTCTGATTACTCAAGTTTAATTTTTACATGGCATCTTCTCTTTGTCTTCTCTTCTCTCTGTGCACGTTGTTATACGGATCAAAGTCTCAACAGCTCTTAATTTTTTCATTTGCTAGTATTAAATAAAGTTAAGGTGTGGCTCTACCTTGACAGAGTAAGCCAGAGAAATGGTGACAGCAAGAGGTAGGCCCTCTGGGACAGCCACTACCAACACAGTCACTCCGATGATGAAGAACTTGACAAAGTACTGGATGTAGACCGGAGTACACTCTGTCAGCCATGTGTGACCTGCAACAAACAAAACACTATAATGAAGCCAAACAAACAGTCCACTTGAAAGAGTGAGTCATACTCAGCATTGTGGAAAAGATTTAACATCACATGAAAAGACTGGCAAGAGGAAAATGTGCCAGGAAGTGACAGAGGTTCATTCTGAAATAGTTCATGTGTTTTTTTAGGAAGTCAGAGACAAACTGACCTTCAACGACAAACGTGTTGATGACAAAATACAGCACCAGAATGATGACGGTGATGGCTGACATCACCAAACCTGTGGGGAGAGTCCAAGAAGGGAGAATGAGTCACTCAGTCAGCCTCTGTTCTGACTTTACTTGAACTTTGTTTTTATATTGTGTCTGAAGTAATGCATGCCCATTACAGAACACTGTTTTGATCACATTTCATCCCAGTCTAGATCTCTGATGAACATATTCTTTAGGTTGTCTCTGCACTGTTGAGTGGTCACCATCTTAATTCAAAACAGGAGTCTTTGCACTTCCCTCTGTAGGTGTTTTCAGACCGCAGCAACCATTTCTTAGCTCTAGAAACTTAGCACTAAGAACCTCCCACTTTATTTAATCTGCACTGCAGGAACCTTGAACTATCACAGCTCTTAGAACTACATTTTGAGGAACTTTTTTAGCTCCAACTCCAGAGTGGGTATTTTCACAGCACATGAGAAACTTCAGTGATGTGAGTGTACAGTGATTGGCCAAACCCGGGAGCTAACAGCAGCAACTAAATGTATGGATGGGGTGTAAATTATAGAGACCACTTTTCATAACATCTAAAGATAGTGAGTTGTTAAAGGTGCATAATAGGTGATCCTATTGTCTTAGGAAAAACAATCGTTATCCGTCCATTCAATCACTAACTAAGAATTTGTTTGCCAATCTGAACAAGCCTAGCTGTAAGTACGATGTATCTTACTTGTTTTGTTTAAAAGCAATTGTCATAAATAAATGACATTTTACATCATGTAAGTTCAAGTGTTTTTCTTTTTCGCACAAGGAATGAAAATTACATAATTTTGACCTTTGTATTTCATGCCTGCATTTGCTGACACAATAAGAGTATGCATAATAATACTGTGTGCAAAATTCACTACAGGAGAGGCTACATATAAATCAGTATCAGTTATTGGTCAGATAAGTTGTAAAATATGGGCATATAGGATATCAGCAAAAAATCCAATATCATGCATCCCCAGAAGCCTTTGTGTGTTGTCGTTGTTGTTATAAGTACCACAAAAGTAATGTTGTAAGTCGCGTAGAAGAGACGTCAGTACACCAACTGCTGGTCTGTTTATGTATCGTACGTTCCTGCTGGTGGTTAGGGTAAGGGTCAGGGTGTCAACAGAAAAAAAGCCCTCAAAGGTGTTAAGTTCCACAGGAACTCTGCAGTGGACAGTTCCTCTGAAAAAGTTCCTAGAACTGTTTGGTCTGAAAAAGCCTATATGTGCAAAGTTTCACAAACCTCCCACAAATCATTTCTCATATTCAGGACAACTTTGCTGCACATCTTTACCACAAAAGCTCTCTGGGACCGACAGTCACAGAATCTCTTTTATGCTTTATGTGTTTATCAAAGACCTTAAAGACCTATAGGAGTTCTTGCCTGCTTTGCCAATCTGAACAGCCAGTTTGGTGAGTTTCCCCTGCAACACACTCTTTTCTTTCTTCGGAACGTTGGTCTTCTTCTTCTCTCTGTCCTCCACCTCCCCTCCTTCAGCACTCTTCAGGGGTTGCATCTCCATGGCAACACCCCCATCCTGCTTCTTAGCTAAAACACATACACATAAAAAAGCACATATTCTTGTTTTGATACTGCACATTCAAGCCAAACTTCACAAATACACACATTCACACATGTTGGGAGTTTTTACCTTTGTTCTGATTGTTCTCCACAGCTCCATCAGGTTGTTTTCCTGAGAGGAAGGGATGGTAGGTTAGAGGAAGGTAGATTTTTTTATATATACATATATATATATATATAAAAATAAGGGGATAAAATGACAAACTGTTATGAAACAGCAGCATTGAAATATGTGCACATATTCATAGTCAGCAACAGTTCATATTTCTGATCTCGGGATCACGGCCAAACACACACCTTCAGACACAAAAGATGACAGAGAAACAATACTGAAGGAGAGAGTCATAGAGGTACACACGTCTTCACACACTGGGTTAAGAGAGTGAGAGACATTCTTATACATGTTCATCATAGGCACAAAGTGTATTGGGGTCCATTCATTGGCTGGGGGAAGGAGTGGAGCAGGGCACACAACTTTACGCTCACATACCATTGGTGACTGTGCTGTAACTGGCATCTGCAGAGATGAGCAACTGAGTACTGTCCTCTGTTTGGGCAGTGTGTGAGGAAAGAAGGTTTTGAGGGCACATGAGAGGATTTGGCAAAAAGGGAAAACAAAAGAGCAAAAAGGGAAGAATAAAAAACTTAAGTAGTGAATGTGTTTGTATGCATGATGTACTAGCAGAATGTTTGTAGGTGAATATATAGAATTTTTAACACTAGAACTGCCAAGAGGGGTAATTTTTACCCCCCTGCCTCAACAGCATTTCACAAAAATGTATTTTCCCATAGCAGTAAAGTTGTTCATTTTCATATTTTAGTAAGTAGTAGTAATACTTGACAAAATAACTATTATTGTTAATTTTACATTTGCTTTAGGTTATTTCATTGCAGATCAGGCAGGTCAACTAGGTTTCAAATTCATCAATAGACTGCAGACTAAAACAAACAAACAACAAAATAATTAACACTTTAAGTAATTTAATTATTGTAGCCTCTCAGAAGACCATCAAGCAGAAGTAATTTAATTATTAGAGTAAAAACGTGTTGTTTTAGTAATGCTGCTGGTAACAACGGAATGGAATGCTTTCTACTCACAATTGTTTTTTTTTACAAAGTTGAAAAGTCAAAATATATTACAAGTCATCAAACTGTAGGCTAAAACAAACAAACACAGCAACAACAACAACAAAATAGAAAATGCTGAAATAGGCTAATTTAATTATTGGAGAAGAAAAAAACTAATTTTAAAATGATTTACACATCGCCCACTGGAAATAAAGAGCTGAAGCTCTCTCTCTCTTTATCTATCATTCTATCGAGTGTATCAAATCTAGCTACCTGTAGTTCCCGATATGACAGCCTACGTGTCAAATAGGGGGTAAAAATGACCCTTTAGCGGTTCTAGTTTTAAAAAAAAGTAAATGACTCTCTCGATGAATGCAGTGACTGCATAGCTAACATTTTGCAATTAGACAAGAACATCAAGTGATTACAGTTTGTTTGGTTTAAAAAAAAAAAAAAAAAAAGTAGCCTATTTTCAGCTAATTTCTGCTGTCCATTTCAGTTTCCCAGGATGCCACGGATGAATTCTCCTTTTCAAAACCATAACAATAATATAAACATTCCCATGCAGAAGAAGGAAGTGCAGTGGTTTAGGCATGGATCAATGCACTGGTAATGATATTAACTTTAAGTGCTTCTGAGAGAACGTCTAGCCTCTGCTGCTGTGTACAGTCCTGCTGACTGCAGGGCCCATCCAAAACACGTCTGAGCATAGACTAATGCTTTATATGTTGACCAACACTCTTCTCTGAATCTCTCCGGCTGCCTCGCTCATCCCTGCTCTTTCAATAATTGATTCAATCTGCAGCCTCTCTCTCACAGATTATGAGAGGGAAGGAGAACAGGAGTAAGCAAAGGGGAAGATTCGGAAGTGACATGGGGCAGAGGAATGAAGTAAACAAGAGACAAAGTGAGAGAAACAGAGATGGTTAGGCAGAAAAAGGAGGCATGAGAATGTGAGACAGCGGGAAGGAAATGGGGTGGAGACGAGGATGCAGAGGATGTGGGCTAAATTATCGATGAGGTTAAACTGGTGTGTTTCCTGCTGAAGCTCTTCTCTGAAATCATATAGGCACCGACTAACTCTAAACACACATACACACACGCTGCAACTTTAATTTGTAAGCAACAGACGCAAGACTGAGAGAAACAAAAAACTACAGAGTACGTTAACTGTAGGTCATAGTGTCTTTGTGGTTGTTCTGTGTCTCTGTCATACTGCATCTTCTTGTTGTCGCTCTCCGTCTCTGTGATTGTTTGCATCTGTGCGGATGTTTACTTCTCCTCATCGTGATTTTGCACCTCTGCGGTTGTCTTGTGTCTCTTTATAATCTTTCCATTTTTTCCACTGTGGTTGCTGTGTTGTTGTCTTTGTGGTCACTTTGAGTATCTGTGAGTTTGTAGTTTGTAGTCTCCACATGCTCGTTTAGGTCTCTTTAGAACTATTGGCGGATATTTGAAGTCACTTTTCTACACAGATGTGTTTCTTATTTTGAAAACACAAGTGTGTTTTCTATTTTGCATGCCTGTTTTATTAAAATGTGCATGCAATTTGTAAAATGCACGTGCAATCCATAAAATGTGCGCGCAAAATACAAAATGCACATGTTTTTAAAAAATAAACACATCCGTGTCACCTACTTTTTCTCTCTTTGCATGGTCGTTTTGTGGCCCTTCATTGTCATCTTGTGTTTCTATATTGTCATTTAGTATAATTCTTATTTTTTATTTTGTGGTTTGCATTTGTCTCTTTGAGGTCATTTTGCATCTCGTTTTTTATTTTATTTATTTATTTTTCTTTGGCTGGACCACGGGCGTGGGCAGCCCAACAAATGCATTTGTCACTGAGTGAGTGAGTGAGTGAGTGAGTGTGTGAGGTGACCAGATTTCAGACAGCCATTACTCTGTCCTCATGGTTGTTGCCCTTTTAAAATAAATCCGCCAGAACGTCCGATGGGCGTTTCGCTTACTGTGGAGTGAGTGTGGAGCAATGTTGCTGAACGAGATAACCGAAAGCCAGAAACGTGCCCACAAGCTGTTTATAATTACCCAGATGTTGTTATACTGTGTTGTGATTGAGATTCTGTCCTACCATGCATTGTGGCAAGAAAAAAATAACCTGCTTGACTCAGCGGAGCCCTGAAGCTCCTTAGCAATGCATCCACCATTTATGAGAAGGAGAAATGCAGAGAAGAAAAACGAAACTGAAACTAAGAGCGTTTGTCTTTAAATCCGCTTTCAAACAATTAAACATGTTGTTTTTTTCTTGCATTCAAACTTTTCACGCTGGCTCTTCTCTCCAGCGCGCTGTCTCTCTGTCCGTCACTCACACGGGGGGGGGGGGCGCGGAGCAGTGCGGCACAGCAGCAGCAATGACAATCATCATCACATTTTGCTGCAAATATACATATCAATATGTCTATATATCTATATATATGTGTGTGTGTGTGTGTGCGCGCGTATGTATACATCTGTAGTACCAAATATATTTTTATATTTAAGAACGTAATTTAATTTGCTACCATTAACCACATGACATGAGGTTTTCACCTTGTCTTGTTTTTTCTTTGTCATTTTATGAGTGTTCCTGGTTGCTCATTTATTTTTAAATGTTTTGCATCTGTCAGCAACAATTTCCAAATTCCTTGTAACTCAGTTTAAAAATGCCAAAAGCTTGTGTGGTGGAAAAGCCACAGAAAATAGAACATACGATTTGAGGAAATTTGGACGATTCTTGGCCAAATAATCAATCATAGCTGGTCCTTCAGAGAGGCTGGACGGAGGGTCCAACCTGTTTTAGCTGCAGCACTGTGGCTTCTCTTTCAGACTTTTTCAGATTCAAAGTAGGATGTTACTGTGTGCTACTGTTAACTCAGTTTTATTTACAGTTTTAAAATGCCATGTTGCTTTTTTCCCCTTACCAAGGCCCAGATAAGGGCTCATTGGGTGAGCAGGAACCATCAAACCCTGTGATGGTATACATTTGTTTTTCTGTATCCATCACTAGCAGCCATGACTGTTACTCACTGCTGGAGTAGATGACACAAAGTAGCAAGTTTCACTGCTGCATCTCTTTCATTCTTTATTGGCAGTTTTCGACCCACTTTTAAAACAAAAGGTCCCAGCTTTAAGTCTGCTGTTATTGTTCCTGTGCCCAAAAAATCTGACCCGGACTGCTTGAACGACTGTAGATCTGTAGCCTTAACATCTGTCATTATGAAGGTCTCCGAGTGCCTCATCTGTAGTCACCTGTCTGATATAACCCTTGAGCCTTATGACAAGTCAATTTATTTCTACAGTGTCAAATCACAACAAAGTGTCTCTGGGCGCTTTACATGTAGAGCAGCTCTAGATCAGACTCTATAATTAAAACATGTTAAGTTTTTTGGACCCAATAACTGAAAGCAGTTCCCTCATGAGCGAGCACTAGGCGACAGTGGTGAGGAAAAACTTCTTTTAACAGGCAGAAACCTCAGAACAGACCCAAGACTCAAGGTGGGCGGTGATCTGACAGCACCGGCTGGGTTTTATAAATATTTAATCGTATTACTGCTTACAATAATTATAGTAATACTCACAGTAGTTTTAATAACGATAGTACTTATAATACTACTACAACTACTACTACTACTAATAATAATAATAGCAACAATAATAATCATTATAAATGGTTTTTAAAAATAATGATAATTATGATGATTAGCAAAAAAAATTACTGGGTGATAAAGCTGCACATTGAAATTTTCAGGTCTTTATTTTTATTTTGTTAATAAAAGTGATTGAAGTGAGGAACCACCATGAGCCTGTCACACCTGAGCCTCACCTGTTGAAACTCTGTTCTGATATTTCATTTAAACTGCTTCCAAGTCTGCTTTTCACCTGCAGGATATCCTACATGAAAATGAATTTCAGCTTCAATATGATTCAGTTTTTACCTGTAATATCATAAGTGTGATTTGTTATCAAATAATTACACCACATTCAAAGTGACACATCTACTTTAGCAGCAGCTCTCTCTCCTTTGCGCTCTTTGCCTCTAAAAATACATTCATACTCACCGTATGTGTGCATGTGGATTTCTAATTCCGCGGGAGAAAAGTAGGCGGAACTCTTTTTGTCCACTGTTGCCATGGTGAATCGTAGTATCGGGGTCTGTGAATGACGGCTTTTTATTGTCGTGGTGCACACACACAACTCAGAGTGAACTTACTCAGAGTTAACTGAACGAACTCAAATCATCTTTTCTGGAACCGCAAACTCAGAGTTTCAAAACTGAGGGTAAATCAGCTCAGAGTTCAGGGTTGGACTCAGAGTTTGTTGAACCTCCTTTGCGAAACAGACCCCAGGTGTCCTACAGCGATGTATTTCGTCTCTTCTGTTATACTTCCCACTCACTGTCTGCTCAGATGTTTAGGTTTGCAGATGATACCACACTGAATGGACTGACTTCTAACAACAGTGACACAACTCACAGAATTGAGCTTTTATCATTTGTGGACTAGTGTGCAGCCGACAACTTGGTGTTGAATGTCTCCAAAACAAAAGAAATCGGCTTCCTAGTGACTTTCTCCCTCTGGTCATCAATGGTCAGGATATCCAACAGGTGGAGCAGAACAAATTCCTGGGAAGAACAATTGTCTTATCCTTCACCTGGGAAGTCAACACTACTACAGTGCTGAAGAAAGCAGAGTAAAGGCTCTTCTTTTTAAGACTGCTGAAAAAGTTTTCCATATCATGGAAAGAAGTGATGCAGTTCTACCGAGCTGGCATCCAGAGTATCCTCACCTTCAGCATCACTGCATGATTCAGAAACTCTTCAGGACGAGACAGAAAACACCTGGACAACGTAGCACATGTGGCATCAAAACTTATTGGACACCAGCTTCCATCTTTTACAGAGATCTGCAACCCCTGACCTCAGAAAAAGAGTCATAACATCTTTCAAGACCCTTCCCATCCACCTTCGCAACCCTGTCCTTCCCCTGAAAAGGCTGAGGAGCATTAAAACCAGAACAGGCAGCAGCACTTACCCCGGAGCTGTGCGCTCCCTCAACTCTTACAGCAATTATTAGTTCTTTCGTCTTTGTTCAGTATTTATTTATTCTCTGTTTTCTGTCTACATCATGACGTTTTCTATTGTGTGTGTGTGTGTGTGTGTGTGTGAGCGTAGGTCCTTGTTGTCCTCGTCTCGTATGGGCTCGTCAAACCAAATTCCTGTAAGCTATGCTGAATGGAAATAAAGTTTTGAAAATCTTAAAATCTTGTCTTGTTTTTCTACATTTTCATTTTGTGTCTTCTTTGCGTTTATGTTTTGTCTCTTTGTAGTTGTTTTGTGTTTCTTTGTGGTTGTTTTGTGTTTCTTTGTGGTTGTTTTGTATCTCTTTGTGTCAGTGTGGGCCATTTTTTTATTTCTTTGCCACTAGTTCATGTCTCTGATTTTTGTTTTTAGTCTGTGTGGTTGTTTTGTGAATGCAGTGAATTTGCATCTACGGTCTTTTTGCATTTGGGTCATTTTGAAACTAAGTTACAGTTTTCACAGGGGAGTTGACCCCAGTGCCCTCGAGCTTATGGTCACCTTAACCCACGTGTGCAGAATACAGTATGTCAGCCGACACAAGAGCAGTCTGACGTAATCATCCATGCATTAGTGGTGTATAAAAAAGACTCTCTTCTGGATTTTTGTTAGCATCTGTTTAATTCATCTACTGGTTTGTTCTTTTCAAGAACAAATTATTTTTGCTTCTGATTTGTCACTAATATCAAGCCTGTTAATCTTGCTATACTACCAGATAAAACTACAATAAAACTACAGTATATTTCTTAACATAATTTATCTCTCATTTCAATTCTAAACAACATTTTGTGAATTAAGCGTCTTTTCACCGGATCCTCTCTTTAACTCTTCAACTTACCTTTTTTCTCCTTGCCATCTTCTTCCATTTCTCCGGCGCCCAGCAGGGTGAAGATGATGCCTGTCTGTGAGTTGACACCTACAGCTGTCACCAGCATCCGGCCTGAGCCCTCCATCACATGGGTACCTTAGCATCCAACAAAATTACATGTTTAGTTTCAATGAAGATTGTAGGAAGAACCAGAGTGGTTACAGATATGGTCATGCAGGCAGAGGAAAGAGCAAAACTTACAAAAAAAAGCCCTGGACCCTGACTTTAGGATGCCATATCAAAATGAAAAGTGGCTCAGATAAAAGGAGTTACATCTGAAGTTCTGTTTCAGTTAAGTGGTAACTTTTGGTACTGACAGAAACGATAAATGAAACCTGACTGGCCAAAAAAGATGCAAGGTGTCTAATATACTGTTTGCCTTGAATCACAGTCAGTCTCTAAGGGAATAAAACAGGAAACACCTGTATGTTAACATTCATGTTTCATTTTCTAACATCACAAGGCTATTTTATTAAATATACTAAACAGTTGCTTACTTATACACATCTTGACGACAAAGATCAAAATAACCATCTTATGAATTCAAGTCCAGTATTCAATCCCCCTCTCGGCTCTGTTCTGGTGTCTAAATGCTTCACTCTGTTCTCTAGCTAGATGCAACATTTGCCTGCGTTAGTGCTTGGCGAGTTTACCAGATCTCTCTCTGTTCACACAGCTGGTTGCTACGGCTGGAGATGAGATGGATAGGAATAGTGACACTGAACCAAAACAGTACCAAAACCAAAAAGAAAAACTTCAAATACAAGCCGAAATGATCCAAGGGCACTCAGTACGTTTACATGCACAGTTCAGTTGAGCTTCAATTAAAGCTCAATTAGGCATCTAATTGGACTACTGTCCTTGTCCCAGTACACAAGCACCAAGGGAATCAATTTCCTGTTGGACTCCGCTCCAGAAGACGGCGATATGCCCCGTTCAGCTGGTTGCTATCGGACCTTGTTCTGGTTAGCCAAACAAGCTACAAACAAGTTAGCAAGCTGCTAACAGAATCCATGTCAAACTTTGAAAACATGGACAACTTTTCATCGCTGTACACTTGTGCTTGATTCTTGTTTTCTTCCCGGCTTTCTTCTACAACTTTATGCTGTTCGAGTTGAGAGTCAAAGATGCCATGGGGACTATCAATAATACGCAAATTACTGAGGCCAGTCCGAGTCCGGTTAAAACGTATACATGCAGGAGTAATTCGACTCCCAAACACATTACCTGGGTGTGTTAGCTCGACTTTTAGAAAATCGATTTTGTACGACTTTAGTCGGACTAGCATGTTCACATGCATTTGAAAAGTCCAGGTTTCAGCATGACTAACACAATAAATTGACCTTCTCTAACGTCATGTAAATGTACTGACTGTTTGTTAGCACTGTTGCCTTACACCAAGAAGGTCCAGGGTTCGATACCCAGCTGTGGTAGGACCTTTCTGTGTGGAGTTTGTACGTTCTCCCCGTGAATGCGTGGGTTCTCCCCTGGTACTCCGGCTTCCTCCCACACTCCAAAGACATGCAGGTTAATTTGTGACCCTAAATTGCCGGTAGGTGTGAATGTGAGTGTGAAGGGTTGTTTGTCTCTATATGTCAGCCCTGCGATGAACTGGAGACTTGTCGAGGGTGAACCTCGGCCTCGCCCAGTGTCAGCTGGTATGTGTGTCTGTGAATTTGGCACTAGGACCTTTCACATTATACATATTGCAGTCATTTGTGTAATTGTCAGTACAAAAAGAATTAGTGGATTCTAGGAGTGTAAGGACACACTGATGCATCCATTTATGTTCCTACAATTAAACTACATCCATAAGTAAACAGCAAATCGTCCTTCTTGTGTGACTTGTTTCGATCTAAAGTCATTTTTGAAAGCAAAAATCGAATGTATCCATACGAAGAATTTGTGCCTTGTGTCTAGCACATCAAACGTTATGATGTATTTTTTTGGTTAATAGTTGTAAAGGTTACTCCAGTTCATTCTGCAATGTTCCGGTCATGTGTATTGTGTCAGCAACGTCTCCTCAGATAATGGTGGATCACGGCAGGAAGCGGCAGGAGAACGAGAGAGTTTCAGTCGGTGTTTGTGCTCCACACAGACTGAACAGAGGCCTTGAACTGAATCTTTGTGTAGTTCAGTGTATCAAAGCTTTTCCAGCATTTTACCTCCTCTACTGCTGCAGAGAAATAGACATTTTCTTTTCTTGTATTTTCTAGGGCTGCAACTAACAATTATTTTAATAATCGATTAATCTGCCGATTATTTGTAAAATTAATCCAGGGGTCTCCAACCTTCTTTAGCCCAGGGATCCCTTATACGACACAGAAACAGAGCAGGGACCCCCAGATTAAAATAGTAATAATAAATTAGAAAAAGAAAAAGTGTTGCATTTTAAGACAAGCCACCTGTTTTTAACCTACTTTATATTCAGTCGTTATCATATTTGTAAAAAGAAGCTTATTATTGCCCATTAATATTAGAATTTACTTTTAATTAAGTTTACTCAGTATAATTTTTATCCAATTTTTTTAAAAATGACCAGATATAAATTGTTTTGCTGACAAATTTCAACTATTTTGGGGGGCCCCCTGCAGCACCTCCACAGACCCCCTGAGGGTCACGTCCCCCTGGTTGAAGACCACTGGATTAATCGATTAATCGTTTACTCCATGAAATGTCAAAAAAGTGTGAAAAATGCTCATCTCAATTTCCCCTTGCCCAATGTGAAGGTTTCAAAATACTTATTTTGTCAACAGCCCAAAACACAATGGCTCCATTTTTATAATCATAAATGACAAAAAGCAGCTAATCCTCACATTTGAGAGGCTAAACCAGCAATTCTTTTTACTTATTTATTTTAAAAATGACTAAAACAATTAATCGATTATCAAAACAGTTGCTGATTAATTTTCTATCGATCGATTAATCGATTATTCGATCGATCGTTGCAGCTCTAGTATTTTCAGCAAAAAGCACTGCTATATTGATTTCTAGTCACTGAATCATATCATATCGCTCTAAATGAGCCCAAATCTTTCTTGTATCTCGTATTGCAACCATGTATCGTAATACAGAAAGAAACGTTGAGACGTATCGTTACACCCCTGGTAGATTCAGAGACATTTTCAAACAGGTTTTATGTTTAAACAGCTTAAAACTGTGAGCTGAAATGCTGCTAGCATGGGCACCAACTGCTGAAGCTATAAAAGGAAAATAATGACTCAGCTGGTGCTGAGCAGTACAACTGAGAACACCTCTTGGCATTTTGCTTTGCTTTGGCTTCACCACCTTTTGGTCAATAATGGATCTCCCAGTAAAGAGTTTGTTTTCAATCTGAATACCTCTCAACTGATGCTAAGCTTCTCTTTTCTTACTCTTTAGGTATCTAGTCTGCACATTAATTCTGAGCAGCCTTTACTTAACCAAGTTAAACAAATACTACCATTTAAAACAACCTTAGAAAGCGCTGCAGTGAGGATTTTGGAAATATTAAATCCCCCTGCAATACCTCAACCACATAAGAAAGTTTGAACTAACTACAAATTTAACTCAAAAAACTTCTGAGAATAAAAAAAGTCACATTAATGATAATGGACCGAAGAGTTCCACACCAAACGGTGAACAACAGATATGGGCTCACAACTACAGAGCAGACAGGTTAACACTTCAGAAAAGCATATCATGTTCCCATCTCTCTGTGTGCTGTGCCTGCGATTCACCGGATAAAACCAGTGATCAGCTGCTCAGTTCCATGTATCAACATTCATGAGGTCTGGGCCTACGGCCCGCGGTCTGAAAACACCTACTGAAATTTCAACTGACACAGGACAAGAGGCGCTGTGAGACCCTTTCTAGATCACCAGTCAATCACAGGGCTGGCACATAAACACAGACAACCATTTATGTACACAGTCATGCTTACCAGCGATTAACAGC
Organism: Naso vlamingii; assembly: GCA_029822935.1. Lineage (NCBI taxonomy): Eukaryota > Metazoa > Chordata > Actinopteri > Acanthuriformes > Acanthuridae > Naso > Naso vlamingii. Next base: position 1,410,537 of record JAPQLA010000002.1, on the reverse strand, counting down.
TGCCCTAAACTACCCTAAACTGCATGTCTTTGTAGGGTGGGAGAAAAACTACACAGGCAAAGGGAAAGCATGCAAACTCCACACAGAAAGGTAGCAGGTTCAAACTCAGAGCCACTGGCCCACCACGCAACCCGAGCAAAAGAAAAAAAAGGTGATAACACACCTGAGAGCAGCATGGGGTCCTTATCCACAGACTTGCGTACATGGTCTGACTCTCCGGTGAGAGAGCTCTCATCTATCTTCAGGTCGTTGCCTTGGACCAAGATACCATCAGCTGGCAGCAGGTCCCCTGGAAACGAACACGCACAGATCAGAGTTTGGGTCACCTCGTGGTTTATGTCCTTTTCCGCTACATGTCAGAGTACTGCTGCCTATCGGGGACATTTATGTGTCTCTTGTGAACATACTTATTAGGTAAAATACCACTGCATTTTACAGAGATAAAGGTATAAAGGGTATGCACATGATGTCATCGTCGGCGTAAGTCACCACGGATACGTGCACTGAGTGGCAGAGGGACACTGAGTGGCAAAGAGCTGTGGTGTGATTGGCCGCACAAACAGGTTTAACAAAAAGTCAGATTTTTTTTTCGCAGACTGCTGAAAGCTACAGAAAAAAGAAGCAAATGTGTCGCTGCAATTCACAGAAACAACTAACGTTAGAGAAACATGGTTGTGTGCTGGACAGTTTGATTTTAGGGTAGAATCATAGCTTAACTCATGTTCTGTGTAACTGTAAAGTTTTCGTGGACGTTAATCCGAAAGCATCATGATGAGCCTTGTGTTCTTTAAACAAATGGGGAACGGTTCGATTACATTAGTGCAACAAACAGTCAAGACAAACCTTGTTTTCCTCTGTAAGGGGGTAATGCTGCTCCACAAAGCAAGTTTAGACAGTCAACTAGATCACTTTAAAACTTTCTACAAAGTCTGTTGAAATTATTTATTATTATTGTTTATTAGCGTCCGTATTGGTGGCTGACATCCAGACTTCCTTCAGGCTTTGTGTATTTTCAAATCAAATCATGTAGCCTAACAATAATTGTCAGGAAACCCGAATTTTGGCTGTTAACGCCCATGACCCACCTTACCTGACCAATTACCTGCTTTGCTAATTTGTAAGGATCACTGTTGAGTCCAACAGCTGTTACTTTAAGCAGATAATCGTTTGTTTTACTCTCGGTTTCACTGTTTCTACCACTAAACTCTGATATGTTGACTGATGTTTCGCCACCCAGTCCGACTGTGGGGAGGTGTGCTCTGGAGGGGAAGTGACGTCAATGCATACCCTCTATTGCAGGAAATACATTGTGGGAAATACGCTTATTCAAGTTTTTTTCAGAGATAAAGCTGAAAGTCAGTGTTTGTTGACACCACTGAGCTGTACGACAAACTTCATAACATGAACTTACACCACAGAGTTATGTAATGAACAGCGATGCACAATGTTGGATTTTTGCCGCTACTTGATACGCCGATATTTTACAACTCCTTTGTTCAGTAATCAATACCAATACTGATATAAATGTATATTTTTTCCTCACACCTAACTGCAGAGATCAAGTCTCTTCTGTAGTGGAATTTACATACAGTATTGTGACACAGACTCTCATGTTGGCCTGCTGGCACATGCAGGCATAAAATACAAAGCTTAATATGATGTAATATTCATTCCTTGTGCAAAGGAAGAAAAGTACCTGAACTTGCGCTGTGTAAAACATTTTTATATTTATTTATGACAATTGCTTTTAACAAAACAAGATACATCTCGCTTACAGGCGGATGATGCTCTCCCTGAGACAATCAGAACAATACACACAACTAGTGATGTCCTGATCCGATCATGTGATCGGAAATCGGGGTCGATCACGTGATTTTCAACTGATCGGGATCAGGTGGAAATGATCAGATTTTTTTAAATGTAACGTTTCGCCATATTACACAGTTTACGGCAGGCAGGGAGTAGACCTAATGCTCAGTTAATGTTAGTAGTAGTGAGCTGGTCACCAGCAGGCTAACGCAGAGCCAACATGAAGCAGGCACCTCAGGACAGAGAAAATGTCTGCAGTTTGGAAGTATTTTAAATTGGACAGTGAAGGCAGTGCAACAGTCACTTGTAATGTGCAAATTG
>JAPQLA010000002.1:1383258-1397477 GCA_029822935.1 Naso vlamingii | reverse complement strand
AGAGGTAATAGGTCTTGGGGGACATTACTGCCATACAACTGGCTTATAACTTATTTCTCAGTCACATATAAATACATCACCTCATCACCGTCCATCCTACCGTCTCTCTTTCACTCACTTACGAAACAAATGCACGTGTTGCCGATGTTATGCCGAGTTCTGCCTGCCTGGCACAAGCTAGCAAAGATCTTTACAGCAGTAGGTGCATGTTTCACTACCGCTTTTGTCCAAAGAGGGCGCTAGAACCAACAAAAACTAACAAGTTCCTCTTAGTCACTTTAATCGACAAATCATGTCAGTTCTAGGCATTATTCTTCATAACTCAGATGACTAAATGAATTAGAGCTAAAGCAAATAGCCAAATGATTGATAGTCAATCATCAAAAACTGCAAACTTTAATAATCGGTGATTATTAAAAAATGACAATTATGATTTGTTTCAGGCCTTTCACTGCATCTACAGTAACCACAGGTGTGCCACAGAGATTCTAGTAAATCCCTTTACTGCATTAATCCATTCATTGATTTACTGTGTTTGTTTCTGTCCACTGTAATCCCCTCATCAATTCATCAATTAATTCACGTTTTTCATGCATCCAGCCAGGACTGCACTCCATGAATAAAATGTGTTTTTGTTGTTATTTCATCCTGCATCTTTCTGTCTGAGATGTGTTGCACTGCAGTGAAACTGTTGCATTTTTAAAATTCAGTCTTCTTGTGTATTAATAATGCACAAGTAAAAATATGAGGGCTGTCTTGGTAAGTTTTTGGGATTAGAACACTTTGTTAGCATGCTAGTGTTGGTGTGGTCACAGAATGGTTGGTGTTCATGTGTCGTCTGTCTTATTTGTTTAAGCCAAAAGATGGCGATGTTTAAATCAGAGTTGACGTGAACACATTTAGCAGCAACGCCACTCATGCAGTAGAGTTTTTGTATAGTGCTCCCAAGAGTTTAATGTCATGGATCCTAAAGGTGCGTTCAGAACAAAAGTGATGAACGCCATGAATGCTGCAAAATTCTATTCAAAGTTGATGAAAAGGCGCGAAGTTGAAAATGTGAACTTTTCTTGCAACAACACGTGACACTGTGCTAAACAGTGTTGAGATTTTCCCAACGTCAATGTCATCCCGACGGCACGAGTGTCACTGGAATTTACTGAACAGACATTGAATCAGACATCACGGTCAGGATGTTGCTGTGTGTGAATACCATGGAGCTCCTACAACACGACTGTAGATACACCACAGGATTATTTTATGAACACAGACACGACATCATCAAGTTCTTCAACGTTTCTGGGACCTTTACAACTGATACTGTGCAGAGAGGATGATTAAATCGGCCGTGGTTATTGAAAGAAAATGGCAAGCCCCCTTACTACTGATGCTACTAGCTAACGCTGACTGTGGCTGACATGGAGCTGTGCGACACAACATAACGGGGTCCAGATGATTTTATTGTCCAGAGACGACATTGTTAAGTTTTCCAACCTGTGTGGGACCTCCACAGCTGATGTAGTGCAGAAATGATTAAGTTGGCCGTCATTAATGACAGAAAGTGACCAGTCCCCTCTCCTCTGAATGAGCTAATACACGCAGACTGTGTACATCACCTGAATGACAAATTAAACGACTGAAGCAATGATCAAAAATATGATCCAGTTATGATCAAGCTGATGCTGATGATGCTGGTGTGTCTTGCAATAGCATCACATTCATCGCTTTCCCTCTGAACACACCTTAACACTATCATTTAACATAAATCAGTGTACGGACCCATCTCCGTTCATCCTGTGCAGATCCATTCAGCCAGCAAGCCAACAGTCTGTCCACTCATTCATGTATCTACTCATCCACCCAACCATCCCTTTATCAGTCTATTTTTACAGCTGCGCTCTCACTCATTCATCCATCTACCCTGCTGTTCCTTCATTATTCATGTATTCATCCATCCACCGATCTGCTTTTCACCACTTTTACCATTTGTCCATCCATGCCTGCTCACTGGAGCTGCAGCCATCAATCTAATAATCAATTAATCATTTGACAGAAAATTATTGGCCAACTATTTTGATATCGATTAGTCATTTCAGTCCTTTTTTAAATAAAAAAGTAAAAACAATTGCTGATGTAGTCTCTTAAATGTGAGGATTTCCTGCTTCTCTGTGTCATTTATAATAATAAATGAGGAGTCTTTGTGTTTTGGGCTGTTGTTTGGACAAAAGAAGCAATTTGAAGACATTACATGGGCTCTGTGAAATTGAGATGAGCAATTTTCTTCTTCTTTTTTTTTGACATTTCACAGAATAAACGATTAATCAATCAATCGTGAAAATTATGGGCAGACTAATCAATAATGTAAATAAAGGTTAGTTGCAGCCCTGCTGCTCACCATCAGTGGTGCTGGACTGTAGTCTCTGGCAGAGCCCCTCTGTGTCTCCGTAGCTGTCCTGGATCTTCTGCAGGGCGTCTGTCCCTCGGAGCTCCATGAGCTCCCTGAGCTCCTTCACTGTGACCCTGAAGTCTCCCCCCGTATGGCTGCCATCTGCCCTTCCTCCTCCTCCGCCCCCGCCTCGATTCCCTTTGGGGTAAAACTCCACTGCACTGTTTGCCATTTCACCCATCGTGGCTGTTGTTGACATGTCAGTGAGTTTTGGTTTTTTTTTTCTGTTTTGGTCCTCCTGTGTCTGTCCTCAACTCAGTTCTCCTTCCGTTCGGTTGGTGGAGGGTTGTTCATGTGCTCATCAGTCAGAGTCTCGGTTCTGTCTGGATCTCTTACTTACTTGTGTGCAATTTTTATGACAAATCTGTACCTTTTTAATTTTAGTTCAGGGCAGTGAAGGGGCATTGGTTGATTTTTTTTTTTTCAAATCTTGGACTAGCCTTCCACAGCTCCTTCAATTCTCCATTAGAGGAGGAGGAGGAGGAGAAGGATGGTGAGGGGGATCAAGGATAGCGAGCAGGGGCACTTCAGAAGGGTGATATCTGAACGAATCCAGCTTTCTTTTACTGCGTCTCCTCTGCAACACTGCTCTTTCCTTGTTTCGGTCCCCCTCCCTCCAGTGTCACGGCCAGTCCATGGACGGACGGGCTGAAGGATTTATAGACAGGGATGGATGGATGATGGACGGATGGAGAGAGGGGCCAGCAGTGCAAAGACAGCTGATAAATCAGAGAGAGGATCCAGATCCAGTTCAGAAGTAGCTACTGCTGCACCACCACGACCTAAGAGAAAGCAAAGAAGAGATCAAGCATTACCACTGTGTTTTCCTAAACTCGATGAGCATCATTACATCAGATCACCTCTGAGGCAGACACAAGGCGTGCTGAAACCGGTTTCGGTTGTGGAACTTGTACGTTTAATGCACTGGCTAAACTACTAATACATTAGCCTTGATCTAAATAAATTCACATTTTGATTTGGTATACATAGTCATTTTGGAAATTGGGTCCAAACAAAGTAAATTTGACAAAACAACAGGCTGCATTAACACATTGCTAGCCTGGCACAGCCAAAGTAATTCTCAATTGAGAATCTCCCCTCCTCCCAGTGCCCTCACGTAAGAAAAATTGCAGCAAAAGTACCCTCTTGGATGCCCCTATGGTAGAAAAAACATGATGAGGCACCTTCTCGGGTGCCCTTCTAGTGGACTAAACATGGTAAAGTGCCCTCTAGGGTACCTTTCCATTGGAAAAAATGTGGCAAAGTGCCCTACGACTTTTTGTGTGCTGGTGCCCCACCACAAACATTAAGTGCTCTTCTTACTAATTTCACCCCTGCTCATCAAACATCCCGAGTCCACCAGTGATTCCAGGGGGCAGCACCAACGGACACAACTAAAACTGCCTCTGGATGAGACATGCAACCAACCAGAGCTGTCTACATACATATGTATGTAGACAGCTCTGGTTGTACATAAGCTTGTACACATGTACTATATGTACACATGTACATACAGTCGGCAAAAATTAATAAATACAAAAATAACCAAAGAATTTGTCGAGTTTGTGATATTTTTGTGTGGGTTCATCACTACAAGGGAGCCTTACTGTTAACGTTGGTTTGCATCATTCATCTTCATCACTGTATCTCACCAGAAAAAATAACACAATCTATTAAGACATTACTTTTGCTCCACTAATAATTAAACATGAGCATGATGGTATTTTTAAGAATAAGTCTCATTTTTCTTCTAATATTTGTTCAAGAACAACTGTAACAGGGTGCAGTTGTTCTGTATTGACCTTGTTGTCCAGAGACCCCATAAAAAGACCAAACCAGCAATGTTTTGGTCTTTCAGTTCTTTCTGATTCCAAACCTGTCTGTGACTCGCAGCTCCAAGCCCACTGACTCCCACTCAAGATGTTAACCTTTAAAAACACCTGGAACATGTGCTTTCACTCCTTACAAGGGGAAATAACTGGCCACTGTATAAAAGCGTTTGTGTTGCTTTGTTGTGTTTTTGGGGCAGCAAGGCTGGTTATCTGAGACTGAGTCAAAATACAAATTAGTGTGTGTGTGTGCAACATAACTTAATATCTCTTTTCTGTCAATAATTATCTAAGATAATCTGAGCTAGGTTTAAATTTTACATGGATCAGTAAGTTTTAGGATCTTCTATCTTCTCATTTCAGTGAGCAGCCACTGTCACTTTAGGTCAGACTTTCTAAGTTTACTTAGAAATCACCGACATGCAGTCAGCAGATGGACATTTAATTCAGAGTTTAGTTCACAAACAAAACAGTTTTACTGATTTCAAATCTTCAAATCCGTTATCATCTTTTGTTAAAAAAAAACTATGAAATCAATCAACTCTTTTCTTCTTTGTGCAGCTCTGTGATTGGCAGTTGAACACTACAGGAAACAGGAATGTCACTTTGGACTCTGCTACATAAGACAAGTCTGTTTCATCTACGTATATAAATAAAATGCAATAAAAACGGAATCAAACGTTTTCTTAAAAAGTCAGTTTTACTGATTTCATGTATGAAATCAGTAAAACTGACAAATTTATCTGTTTGTTACAATAGAGGCATTTGTGTGTACGTGTGTGAGTGCATGAGTGTGTGTGTGTGTGTGTGTGTACGTGTGTGAGTGCATGAGTGTGTGTGTGTGTGTGTGTGAGAGGTAGCTTTCATACTATTTGGACAACTTTGGAGCTCTATGGTGCAAATTTCAGTTGGTTTTGGTCTTTTCATGAGACTTTGTTGACTTTCCAAAAAATAAAGATAACCAGCCTGTTGTTTTCAGTTAACCTGTGGGGATCTTGCTTTAAAGGTAAAGTAGGTAGGATTTCCCCAAAAATAAAATATGGACTTGAACAAAAGGAATGCAGCTCAGTCATCACTTCTGGGCCTCTCTGCGTGTGTGGTGGTGACTGTGCATACAGAGCTCCGCCCTCTGCCTGTAGTTTGATGTTTTTGGTGAGGCAGGATGAGTCTGGGCGAGGAGTGGGTGTGTTTTCCTCAGCCAATGAGGGCGCAGATGAGGCTGGGAGCACAGCCACTGGACGCCACTCAGACTGAGAAAACTATGGATGTGGACATTAGGGCTGTGCTAAAAAATCAATACAACAACATACTGCGATATTTATTCTGGTGATACCTGTATCGTATCGTGACCCATGTATCGTGACATATATCATATTGTGAAGTCTTTGCCAAAACCCAGCCTCAAAATTCAGTGACACAAAAGAACACGTAAGCTCTTTATTTTCATACTTTCAATTTCAGTGTGTCCAGCTCAAGTGAAGAGTGCACTTACATTTCATTATTCATTTTGATGTTATGGCAGCTACATCAGCGTGTTTGGTATTTTTCCAACACCGTTCAAATATACTGGAAGGGAAGTTTTGAATTAAATTGTTTTGACTCAATTTGTCAGTTACATTACCAATATCATTAAATGTGATGCCGTCAGACTACCCAGATCGTACACAGCAACTTGCATCTGTTTTTACAGTTTGGGTGAACTATTCTGAAAATATATATATAATATTATATATAATATTACGATGAATCGCATCATGATGTCTCATGATATAATCGCATTGTGACCCACGTATTGTGATGTGTACCCTATTGTGAAGTTCTTGCCAGTGCCCAAACCTAGTGGACGTAGCTGCGAAGAAAAGGAAATATAGTCCTGTGAGGGGAAACGTCAAGAGAATAACGCTCATTCCAGAACGAGAGTGAATCTCGGTTTGGCTTTCAGCCACTTTCAAGCACTGACGGGGAGGATGGAGATGAAGAGTGACGAAGAGTTGTCCTGCTTTCTGTTGAACAGGTAGGTGCCAAACAGCAGCAGTTCGGTTGTTAGCTTGCTAAATTATTGACATTCCCACTAAAATAAATGTAATAATCCTACATAGCTTGCTGTGTAACATTAGGTACAAGCAGTATCACAGTAGTACACACTAAGTTCTGGTACTTCTGGTATGTTGAGCTCAGGAGGAGGGACACAATTTGATTATTGTGTTTACAGCTGCAACAAATCCTACTGACTCTGCCTTTAAAGCAGGTGTATCCATGCGTCACTATGGCACAAACATCATGTCTGGACACATGCACAGGCCTCGTCTGTGTGATTACCTCATGTTCCATTTGTTCGGTCTAACACTCAGCTTTTGAGACCATAAAGAGGAAAATTTCCTGAAGTGAGCCGCTCTTGTTGAATTTCCTAATCAGTGAATTAACATTTCAACTTGTCTTGTGAACTGATTTTATTAAAATACATCTGACACCAACAGCGTTCAGTATCACTGAGTAGAAGAGCAACTAGCTTCCTTACAGCTGCACTGACTGAGGCAAAGCTTCTTCCCACATGAGCAATTAGCACTGCGTGTTACTAAATATTCTCAGCATCGCACATGACACAACATATTCTGATTTCCCTATCAGGGTATTTTACATAAGGACGAGCATAAAAAACCGAACTGAAGCTCATCATTAATTCCGTTTTCTCCTCCCTCCTCTCCACTCTTCACTCTCCCTCAGCTCCCTCTGCTTCTTGCATCTTCTCCCTCCCCGCTCTGCTCTCCTCCCCGCCATGCCTCAATCCTGACTGAGAGTGTTAGTTTATGACTGAGTCACCCTGCTCTGCCTTTCAAGCTTCCTCTCGCTCTCCATCTTTTCTTACTTGCCTGCTCTCTTATCGATGTCTGCTCTAGCTATATGGGTTTTCTGTCTGTTTTATGCATGTCTCATTGCTTGTTATTATTTAACTTTTTCTGTTTCCCCTCTCCTGACTCCCTCATTTTGTCACTCTCCCTGTCTATCTGCTTCCTGCTACTGCAATCATTTATTTACTCAGCCAGTCGCACATTTTTTTCCCCAGCCTGGTCTCTTACTCACTGATTCTGTCCGATTTTATAAACCTCTTTTGTTCAACTACTACAACTAACTCTGACCGCGTCTTTCTGTTTGTCTCAGAGCGTTGATGTGCACAGTGCACATGTGTATGTTTATGCACGTGAGCCAGCCTTACATAATTTGCACCAAAAAAAAAAAAAAAATCACTTTGTTTCTCAATTTGTTACGCCTCTCTAACTCTCAGACACACACGCACAAATACTGTTCACTTTAGCTCCAGGATGCCCGCAGCACAAATGTACAGTAAACAAACAAAGACACTAACACTCATGCCCAGAGACATCACTTGATCTCTGTCATGACACACACACACACACACACACACACACACACACACACACGTCATGCACCCAACTGCTTTAAATGAAAGTAAAAGACAGACACTTAGCTGTCCTGGCTGAAAATGTGTTTGAACATGAAAAGAGTCGGATGAAAGGTCAACACAATCCTCAGCGGCCTGCCCGTTTATCCTGAATGCTAGCGCTGCTTCTCCTCACAGGCTCAGAGCAATTGTTTTGTGTGGGGTTTTTTTTTTTGTAATAATTTTATCTTTGGTTTTTCATAGGGGAGTACAGGTACAAAGTTGCACATGGTATTACCTTTTTAAAGCCCCCCACCGCACCCACAGCCCTTAACCCTTCCAAGGTCAACATGTAATCATGCTGTACATCAGTAGACAAAGATTTAACAAATGATGAAAGCATCTAGACTAGAGCTGTTCACAGACTCCTAGAAAACACGGCAGCTAAAAACAAAAACAATGCATATTACATAACATACATGAAAAATGAAAGAAAAAAGACAAAAAAACACATGCAAAACAAACAAACAACAACAACAACAATAAAAAACACTTAGAAAATATATATTTTCCAGATTAGCAATTGATTGACAGCCTATCAATCGGATGTCAACCAGCAGATGGATGGCAGCTGCCCCACCAATCACCAACTACTCTGGCTCTTCCTTTACAACAGACACTTCACACAGTGTAGAAATAAAGTCAGCATGAACCCAGTTTTTTGGGGGCCAAAGCTGATATCGATATTAGGGAGTAAGAAAATTCCAATATTCAATATACAGGCCGATATTCTATAACTAATATTTTGAAGGTGGCTGTCAAATAGGTGTGACAAAGACATGTAATGGAGGCAGGACATCTAATGAACTTAACTCCAAACATCATTGTACCAAACAGTAAACGCTTCACTTATGACCAGTTAAATAAGGGGCTGCCCTCTGCTGGATAAATTACGTTTTACACCATTTTAAATCACTAGTCCAAGCATTTTTTTTTAGCCTAAAAAAAAGTTTTAATATTGCCACTTATTGGAGAACAAATATGCCAGTGCCAATACATATCGATATATCTGAACTAGTCCGATATCAGCTGATAATATTGGTAAACCAATACATCAGTGGGGTCCTTGTCTTTACCTCACCAAAAATGGCAGTAAAAGAGTTGGGGTCCACCGTTTTACCACACACATACCATACCACACAAGAAAGAGAAATGAAAAGAGGTTTCCAAAAGTTATCTGATGATGGACGAGCCCAAAACATGTGGCCCAAGGTAGCAGGACTTTTAATTAACTTCTAATTTGGCAATTGAGAAGTGCAATCTATGGAGAACTTAAAACTGCGTTAGCCCATGTCCTACACAGAGTGGTGTCGTTTTGTTTTTAAGGAAAAGTGGCCTCTCTCTTCCCTCAGGTATTTTCTCTCTTTTGCGGTCGCAGTAAGGTCGAGAAGGGCATGCGGTGAGGATGACACAGGAGAGAAGGTCCTCGCAGGGTTTGAACGGAGGGCAGCACGTCCCTTTGTGACTGTGGCTGTGTGTTTATGCAGCTGGATGGGGCGACCCAGAGCACATTTAACCACATTCATATTCACGTCTGCACCTCCTGTGTACACAAATGTAGGGCTGGGCGATACATCTGAAAAATCTATCATAACAGCAGAGTTTAATATCAGACAATATCGATAATTATTGCTCATGTAGGTTGTGACTTACGACTTGTTGTGCATTCTAAGGGGTGGGAGCAGCTAAGGTGATAAAATGTGTAAAAATCATAATATTTTTGACCAAATACGTCGATGCTGAGACAGCACTGTAAGGACGACTACTGGTGATTTTACAAAATAGTCACCCAGTGACATTTTTTGATAAATATTATTCAGTAATGTGGACAGTGTGGTGAGTTCAGAAAAATCACATCACTTTACTGTAATGAAGCCTTTCAACCAGGAGAAGACAACACTAACACCACATCACGATGTAACGAAATCCAAAATCTGTCACGATATCTTGTCTCGTATCACGATACAATACTGATATATTGCCCAGCCCAACACAAATGTCATCCTCAGTGACTGTGTTCACATTACTGCTCTGTGCGTGTGTGAGTGTGTGTGTGTGTGAGAGTGTGTGCTTGTGAACTTTTCAGCATTTCATCCCCTCGCCTTCACAGGTTACTCTGGTGATCCTGTGCACCAGCACCTACTTTCTGACAGGCATCTGAAGGGTCACCTTTGACAGAGCCCTTGTATCTTGGCTGCTGCCTGCTGTCGCTGGCCTGGTGCCAGTCACACACTTCTGTAATGCCCAGTGGGAATAGCACACTTAGGATTCGGCACAGTCAGTGGCTGGAGCCATTTACGGTGGGCCGCCAACAGGGCACAGATATCTGCATTAATGTAGAGCACATTACAGCAGCAGGATGATGCTGACGATGATGAGGTGAGGATGATGATGGGGAGAGAGAACTCCCAGTTAAGACTGGTATGGGCCCATTCTGATGCGTCTCCATCCATCTCTCTTACATCTGAGGGACATGCACGTACACTCAGCGTCCCATGTCCCTCCCACATGGGCCACTATCAACCTCCACCCAAAGCTTTACACACTCACACGCTTAATTTTGTCAAGGAAAGGCCCCCTGCAACAGTGTGTTTCCCCACACAAAACGACCTTTCCTGGTCACCTTCAGACGTGCCTGAGCTTCATCCTGCGCTCATCCTAAACACACAGGCCCGTACGGCAACAACTGGAGATCTGATGAATGTCGGGAAACTAAACTGCACCTCTGCTGAAAATGCAAGCAGATAGACTGGAGCCCATGGTGCGACACTTGCCTACCCTGTGTCCCTCCGCAAGGTTACCGGCCCAGCTTCCGCCGGCCCGCTCTGCCCAACTCACTCCCACCCTGCGCCGGGCTTGCGCCGGACTTGTGAAGGTCCCCTCGGCCAGAGATCATTACCAGATCAAACCGACACCCCCGCAGCTCAGCGCTGCAGGTGCGACGCGCCGTAACCGACACAAACAACGCAGCTGATACCCAGTAGCCTCCAGCCTGGTACATGGCTGCTAGCGCCCGGGAAACCAGAGGCAGGCGGCAGCCCTCCATCACCGAGCAGGGCGCGAAGGGATGGATGGATGGTAGGATGGAGGGACTGATGGATACGTATCATTAGCTCTACACACGCGCAAACACAATCATTGGTACACGCGCGCACACACACACACACATACACACACACTCATCATGTCATAGCGCTGTTTGCCAGGATATTATGGTATGCCCAACTGTATAAGCTATTATTACAGCTGTGTAAGGCCTGTGAGGAGAAATCCCACATTAAATCTCGTCTCACATTCTGCAGGTGCGTTAACAGCCTCTCTACACAACCACAGCGCGAGCAGCACATCTAATTACCCCAATAAAAACTGCGCTGTGGCACCCGGGGTAAATAACAAGTCACGCACGCAGACACGCACGGACTCACCGACTCACCGTGCAGGCCGAGCTCAAGGACATCAGCATCAGCGCGCGGGCGGGGTGGCAGAATCCCCGTTAATCTGCGTGTGTGTGGAGCGGAGAATGTCCCAAACCGGATGAGAGGAAAGGCTGCAGAGGGACCGGGGCTGCGGCAGCAGCAGCCAGGAGTCCGAAGGAGCAGGGGGATGAAAGACGACGACGTTGCTGATGAATATTCCGCTCCGCGCGGTCACCTGACGGTTGGACGGCGGAGTTCTGCGGCGGTTGAGGAGAGAGAGAGAGCGAGAGAGGGAGAGAGAGAGAGGATGCGCCGGGCTGAGAGTTTAAACACCTCCGTTGTGGGGAGGGAGGCTAGTCCGTGCGCCGAGACGAGGGCTAGCTGCTGCCGGCGGTGAGGGCTGCTAATTAGACCGAACCTGGTTGACTGTTAAGGGCACTGGGAGAAAAAGAAAAGAAGAAAAGAAAAGAAACGCCACGGTGAGAGGAGAAGCTCATGCGACATCTTTGGAGGAGGAGGAGGAGGGGTTGAGCCGCTGCGAGAGCCCGCGCGCACAGGAGCTCGGTCGCAGCATCCGCGAGAACCAAACGAGGGAGGGGGTGGAGAACTGCACTAGACGTCACCCCCCACCTACGGCGGCGTGATGACGACACCCGGCACACCGCAGTGTACGCTTTCTGTGTAGGATATTATCAGTTAGAGCCATCTTTAAAAAAACACACAACCAAAAGCGATTTGAAGATCATCCCAGACAGGATTATTCTGCTCACTGAACCGTTTCAATAGGCCAAATGACGCTCATATAGACTTATGTCACAAATTCGAAATCAATACATTAAATCATAGCCTATAATGTCATTATCATAGGCTGCAAGATGAAATAGCCTATAGGCCTCCAAACTACTGTGTGTCCTCTGGCTAGACTACTTTAAAAAGCTTTCAAATCTTGATCCTGCAAACACATCCAGGAAACACATCCAGGAACAAAACACACATCCTGAGAATGTTCTATTAATTTTGCATCTAAAGATGGAATAACTAAGTGGGGAACTGAACAGAAAATAGGATTAACATGCAGATTGAAACAGTTTTATAAGTACAAAAAATTAATGGAAATGTTTATTTTGAATGTGTAAAGAACAAGAAACAGCAGACAACAAATAAGAGTTAAAATAACAAACAAAAATTAAAAAGAATAGCAGACAGACAGAAAAAAAAAATACAGAAAAAACATGAAGCAAAAGAAATATTCAAACACTTGATGACTGTTTACATATTCAAAAAGGAGTGAGAAGAAGTACAAAATGTATTTAATCCCACCCCTTTTCCATAAATCATTAACCGATAATAACCAGCATGTAAATATCAAAAATAGAAATTCATTATCAAAATATGTATATCAGTCAAAAGCACAAATTCATTATATTTGTCTGAAGCCATATTTGTAGTGGTACCTGGAGAAGTGGGTATACTCTGAATTTATGCCCCCAATTTTTTTTTTCAGCAAGGAACAAAGAGGAAAAAACTGTTATCTTTTGATTATGCTTTGCCACAAAAAAAATGGATACATACAACTTATCTGGGGAATTAGATGACCTACAGAATGAAAGACAAACTCCATGGGAAAAATCTTAAACCTACTGTACAGCAGGTGGCTACTATGGCCTCTGTTTAGAATGAGTCCTCTTTCTTTGTGGTTACTAACTAAATGTACTTTAAGTATTAAAAAACGAAAGTAGCGACACTCATCATTCAAAAAAGTGACTCCTTAAAGTGACATTATCTGACGTGACTATAGCGGTTGGAGATGGAGCTAGTTTTGACTTAATATAGTCAAGTCACATTTTATTTATATGGTGTAATCACAGCAAAGTTGTCTGAAGACAATAAGGTCTAGATCACCCTCCATTTTGAAATTTACTAGAACTCAACGAAGCACAACAGTGGCAAGGAAAAACTTCCTCAGGCCGTCAGTTAGGTAGCGCTGTCCAGTGGTTTGCAACCTGAGGGTTTGACCCCACCCCCCCACATTTTCTTGTGTGTGTGTGTGTGTGTGTGTGTGTGTGTGTGTGTGTGTGTGTAATATTGACTAATTTTACCTCTTGGTCCCCCGCCTCCACCAAAAATACTGACTATTGTCTACTGGTCATTCGCACATCTGTGAATTAATGAATCTATTTTATTAGCCTTGGCACCTTGTGTTGTAGCTGGCTTTTCATCCACAGGACTCTGACTGAGGAGTGGACATAGAGGTAGACAGAAGTTTTTTGTGAACTCGGAGAGCAGGCGATCGCTCAGTCACGATTTGGCAAAGTCGGCAGCTTCCCCTGATTCGGCACAGTTGTAGCTGTGTTGCTTACATCACATCAATGTCAGCCCGGCATGTTTTTACCCTCTCTGGTTTTCAATCTTAAATGGTAGCAATTCAGTTAAGAGAGAGTGGTCTGTTTGTTTGTTTGTTTTAAACTTAATATTCATTATTCATTCATTAATATTCATTACAAACTGGTATACTGGATGTGGTGTAGGTCTCTTGCATGATAACATTTCATTAACATAATATAATCACTGTGTCACCAAACCAAAAAATAAATAAAAGGATTAATAAAAATCAGACACTCCTGGGGGCCCCCTGCTGGTCACGGGGCCCTAAGCAGACACTTAGCTCGTTAATGCCCTGGCGGCTCTGCTCCTTTCCTTGACGGATGAACACATTGATGATTCAACAAGTAGTGAATGAAACATCAGTGATGTTCCAAACCACATACTTCTGTATTAAACACTTAATAATTTCAGTGCATAAGTGTGCAAAGTGCAAGGTAAGGTTATTTATATAGCACATTTCAGCAACAAGGCAACAAAGTATTTTACATTAACTGTAGAAGTGCAAAAGAAACACAATAAAATGACATTTAAACACAATATTAAAACAAGACATTCAACAGCTAAAACAGAGTAAAAGAGTTATAAAATTTCAGAATAAAAGTAACTGCAGTAAAGAAATAATAACTTAATAAAAGGCAGCAGCAAACAGAAAAGTCTTCAGTCTTTAAAAGCACTGAAGGTTTCAG
>JAPQLA010000002.1:1328875-1341865 GCA_029822935.1 Naso vlamingii | reverse complement strand
GTCGTCAGCAGCTCCATCTTGACTGTCAGAGAGGTCTCACTCTTCAGTCCATCAATGAACACTTCCAACGTGTAGGGGGCGCTAGAGACTCGCTCCCCATACACACCCAGCAACCACAGCAAGGCCTGCTTGCCCTAATGCAGGATAAAGAGAGGATTTAGACTGAGTTTAAAAGCCCTGGACAAAGCTGGGGTACACTTAAATTAAATGGGTTTGTACATGTAGTTTGACATGGCCCCACCCAAAGGTGGGACAAAAAGTTCAGCTTATGTTTCAAACTTTCTCACCTCAACACCTGGAAAATCCTCCCTAAAGTCAGCATATTCGTGGAGATTGTTGGTTTCAGAAAGTTACAAAATTTATCACATGCACCTGATTTTAACAATGGAAAGGTGTTAAACTACTTTCAGGTAGGATGTGCAAACTCCACCCCTCCGCTGTCAAAACCATTCACGGCGCAAAGCGGATCTGCACTGTGTAGTGCAGCAGGATCATATCAGACAAATATTGCTGACATAATATCAAGACACACCTTTATCTGGTTTCTCTTTGAGTTTTGCTTTGGAAAAAAAAAAAAACTCATGCAGCTTAACAACGTGTAAACAGAGGCATGGCCAGTGGTGATGCCGAAAAGAATATTTAATTTTTGATTCACAGAAAATCATCATACGTGTTACAGTGAGCACTACTTTGTTAAACTGATCTGGTCATTCATTAAAAGTAAACGGTGTAACCACCAATAAAATCTCTACTTTAACTTTGCTCATGTCTCCATAACAGCCTATAAGCTGTCAAACATGCTTTTGGACATGAAACTTATTTAACAAATGATCAGATAATGATTTACTGGGAACCATAGTCACAACCTAATATTAATATATTATTATATTATAAATAAACTGAACTGAACTATATCAACATTAGTTCAGTTCAGTTTATTTCAGTAATAACTGAATGTATGCACATTATATTGGCCAACGTAGGCTAAAGCTTAAGCTTGTGTTGCCTGTCCTTTTTACATATCATATCATATCATATCATATCATTTCATTTCATATTTTAGTAGTCTATACATGAACAAAACACAACAAAAATTAAAAACAAATGCTCTACGTATTCTAAAGCATATTCTTAAGTACACTTATGGGCTACTTTTTAAGATGTGTCTAATTTACATTGTGACAACAGTGATTAAATAAAGGATGTGAATGTTTTATGACATGGGGAAGTTTTTACATCCAGTCTGTTTGTATGTGTGGCAGCAGTGGCAGATCGGGACTGACCTGACTATCTTGCAGCATCTCCTCGCAGCCCTCAAGAGCCAAACACACGGTGTCGCTACACTGAGGACACACCCAGACCAGGTCACGCATTGTCTGCACCACAGCTGAGGGGAGGCAGTAAGGTACAGAGAGAAACAGAGACAGTGAGAAATGTTGAGTCAGACAACATGGTAAAACAGGTACGGGTAATTGTCACAGAATGACGAGATGGCTCTTTGTTCTGAAAGTCACTGCATAGTGGCAGAGTACAGTATGCGTGTATATGCTTGGGAGAACTAGTTTTACCAGAAGTGATGTGCTCCTGTTTGAGTGCAAGCAATCCAGTAAGGATCTCTAGACATCTGTCGCTGTAGCTCCGTCCAATACGACCTGACGCAGTCCACACAGGAAAACACAAAGAACACAGGATACGAGTAAGAGTCTGACTGTGGCCATGAAGAATCTAACACAAATGCTACAGAGTGACGAGATTTTGAAATGTGAACTGCTTCAGCACTTTGACAGAAACATATTCATACTCTGCCTTCACAAAGACTTGTTCTACATTTAAATGTCTGACATTGTGTCAGAATTGTATTCGACGAGTACACCCCGACAGAGAAAAGCTGATATTGGGGTCTGTAGTTTAAGGCTATGTCCACACATATACAGATATTTTTAAAAACAGTTTTTTTACTCCCTGTCCACACGAGGCATGTTTATCAATATTTTTCGGTCCCCATGACAATGCAGAAATGGTTGAAAAAGCCCAGCATGCCAGGCCAGTAGGTGGCGATAATGTGTGATCAGTCTGTCATGTCAAACACCACAGGAGAGCACTGCACACATGCATACTGAGCGTCTTCTTGAGCGAGCTGCAATTGTAAACAGGAGAAGAACAGCAAAATCAAAAAAGAAAGGAGAATTGTATGTCTGGACAAACGACGAGGTTATTGCTTCCTCTTACACTAAAATATAGAGTCAACAACTGCCAGGAGAATATCGACTGGAAGTCGTGCCAAAGCGAGCAGAACGATATTTAAATACACGTAACAACAATTGCAGTGTGCAAATTATGGTAATGACGTCAGCGTTTTTCAAAACCTCTGTTTCGGCTGTCCACATGAATACACACAAAACGGAGTTTTTAAAAATCTCCACCTTGGCAGGTGTTTGGGAAAACTTCTGTTTTCAGTGGCCTTAAACTCTGTTGGCGCGTGAACGGAAGGCGAAAACACAGGGGAAAAAAACTCCCCTATGTTATCAAAAATATCCACATACATGGGGACGGGGCCTGAGTTTGGATTTGACTGATGCCTGCCACACACCAGAGGATTTTCAAATCTTAACTGATTTTTTTTAAATGGGGGAGACCACAGACATAAGGACAGTTTCAACCAGTTTTTAACTTTATAATCTTCAGAACGCACACACTAGACGATTCGGCCAAACCACAAGACCACACACCTGCCGTCTGTAGCAACGGTTTCACAGTGGCGATTCCACAGACACGTGATCTTACAATAATGATAATAATAATAATAATAATAATAATAACAGGTGATGTGAGAAGTTGTTGCTACTTTGTAAGCATACGCCCATTCACACACCTGTTACATCCAACACCGCCAGTTTCTGCCTGCGCCTTTTCCCTGTCAGCCCTGTTCTAGTTTGTCCTGCATGAAACAGCACTCACGTTGTTGCCATAATTTCACAAGCTGGTCTTCATTTTTAATATTCCACTTCGGTACCCAACATCCAGTTGATGACGTGTCCCGATCTGCTCGCTCTCATTGGCTACTGCGAGTATTCCGTCGGCAGCAGGAGTCGTAAATATCAAACATCTTTAATATTTACGATTCGACACCAGGAAGGCTCCGACTTGATTGGGAGCAGTAAAATAATCCAAATGACACCACACACTTGAGGGTTATTTGGACAAATAGTTGATTGCGACGAGCCTCAAATCAGCCCCCCCGATTGTGTGTGGGGGCAAACTGGGCATTAAAGTGGGCCTAAAATCCTCTCTGTGTGGCCAGCCTGAGGGTGAGGGGGGGTTACAGTCAGACAAGTAGTGGTTATTGTTAGGCTTAGTTTTACTCCCCAGTTAATTAATTTTCCCAAAAGTGCTTTAAGAAAGTGTGTGTGTGTGTGTGTGTGTGTGTGTGAGAGAGTTTACCTATAGCTGAGATTGCAGCCTGTGCAGTGTCTGTGTTGACATCAGTGCAGTATCCTTTCAGCTCATCCAATAACAGAGCTACATTCTCATCATTCACCAGCTCCACCAGCACCTACAAACACAACAGAGCTAGCTTTACTTTTATCAGAGTGCAATTGAAAAATATTCATCATTATGAAGACATTGGCTTTCCACAATAACATGACCATGATCATACTGAAGTTCTAAAAGCATGTCCTGCTCATTAGAAATGCTGCTCTGAACTAACAAGCACCCACCAGCGGTGACGGAGTTGTTTTCTGCTGCACACAGCAGGCAGCACAAGTTTAAAGAACAAAACTTAGAGCAGACAGGCGAAATAAACATTACATGTCTTAAAGTAAAAGTTCTTGTTCCTTGAAACAATTTTGGACAATCCGTTTTTGTTTATACTTAACTTTTTGGAGATGTACTGTGATAATCATAAGCTACTTTGGGCTATATTGATATATATGCACATAGAGTGCAGTATAGGGCAGTACAGAGAGGATAGTGACAACTTTTGTGCTTTTGTCTCTTGACATCTCATCAATGGATTTAAAATGAAGCACTCATGACGTGATTTAACTGTAGACTTCCTGCTTTAATTTAGGGGGATAAAACAAAAATACTGCATTCACCCTTTAGAAAATTACAGCCATTTTTACACACAGTCCATTTCCACAGACTCAATGGTAATTGGACAAACCAACATAATTGTAAATATAGGAATTATTTTGAAAACTTGGAGGAAAATCCTCTGCATGTTTCCTCCCTTCAGACGTTTTGCCAGGACTTTACTGCAGACGCCTTCAGGTGCCGCTTGTTTGTGGGTCTAACTGGGTTAAGATCAGGTGACTGACTTGGCCATTGAAGAATTTTTTTATTTCTTTGTCTTGGGAAGCTCTTGGGTTACAGCATGTTTTTGATCTTTATCTATCTGCACTCTGCTATCAGGTTTGCAGAATTTGGCTGAATCTGTGTAGACCTGTTACAGTTTCTCCTGCTGCTTCCATCAGGAGTGACAGTATCAATAAACACCAGTGACCCAGTTCTGCTGGCAGCCATACATGCCCATGGCAAAAGGTTGCATTCAGACTAAATCAGGTGATCTGGCAAAAATGCAGGTTTTCACATTCATTTGAATGTGGCTCATGTGTTTAAGTCTGAGCCACAATAATAGTATTATTTTAAGTCTGAGCCTGCTCAACAAAAAAAAACCCCAAAAAACCCAGACATGGCTGACAGCGGCTCAACTTTAGGAGAAACACATCCCTACGTCACACTGCTGCAGTCAATCACGTAGAGGGGACGCTGGATTTGGGGAGAAATAGAGTACACAACTTGACATCACACAATTTGACGTGTTATGTTAATTAAGTCAGAGTCAAAGTACTTAATTAATCACAGTATTTGTTTGTTACAGGTGCCTTCCAGAGTGTAATCACTGAAAAAGTCCGTTATTCGGGTGTTCAGTGTCTAAAATCCTTTCTGCCCTGGCCTTGCAGAGCTCAGTGTACATGTCCTCCAGGCGGGGCAGAGGAATACTGATTATACGCTCAGCTGCTCTGACAACCCTGTGGAGATCTGTTTTGTCCTGAGCACTGCAGATGCTGCACCAGGAAGAGATGTTACTGGAGAGGATGGACCCACGGCAGCTGAGTAGAGAGTCGTCGTCAGTGTCATAGTGGACCTAAATTTCTTCAGTCTCCAGAGACAAAAGAACCCGCAAAGTCTTCTCTGGTCTTCGTGTTCTTCAGTGTTTACACCTTGTGAACCCTCTGTATTAAGATTCACAAAGGCGTCTCTTGATTGAACACTTTGACACTGACCCGCCGGCCTCCTCTTGACTCCACCTACTCTTGAACAGGTTTTTGTTCAAAAAGGAAAGAATTCTGTATCGTGATACGTATCATATTGTGAAGTTGTTGCCAAAACCCAGCCCTAAAGTTCAGGGACACAAAAGAAGACTTATGCACTTTATTTTCATACTATCAATTTCCGTGTGTCCACTGTTTCAGTGTGTCCAGTTAAAGTGTAGGAGGGCCCTTAAATTTAATTTTTCATTTTGATGTTATGGCAGCTACATCGGTGCGTTTGGTAATTATCCAATACCATTAAAATAAACTGAAAAGGAAATTTATCTGTTACATTACCAATAATATAATGAGATGTGATGTATAAAGATTACCCAGATCATGCACAGTAACTTGCATCTGTTTTTACATTTTCAGTAAACTACTTTAAATATTGCAATATACTGCAGTATGTTGCAATATGTTGTGATGCAATTGTATTGTGATGCATATCGAATCATGAAGTTCTTGCCAATACTCAGCCCTGGTGAAAACATCTTGTAGGGTTAGGGTTTTTTAATTCAGTGAGTTTCACAAAAATATTGCATCACAGAACAAGAGCCATTTTTATACACAGACCCTAATTTTTAATACTTAGGTCACACCTGACCATAAAACTGCTGGTAAGTCAACTGTTCAATTACGGGAAATGACTCCTTCTCCATTGCCAGTTGACAAGTACACCCTAATCCAGCACAGAGTAGCTGTCAGTGTTGTTGTTGTTGTTGCTTTTTCTATTTATTTTTTGGTGTGTAATGTTCATGTCAGCACTGCACTGGAAAACAGGGAACTGTAGAAAACAGTATGAGGTCATCAACAATGTTACTGCAGGTACTTTTGTAAATTCGTATATTTTAATCTATTCAGTTTCTTTCCAACCTAGAGTTGAATGTTAAGATATCTAAGCTTTTTTTTTTTTTTTACATTTGCATTAGATTAAAGGAGAGCTATCATGCCTTTCCATCTCGTCTGGAGAGTAAACGTTGTTACAATGTCAGATACTCGTGTTAAACGATGCCAAAGTGTCACATAATGAGGTTCATGCCTTTGGAAGTGAGCCCTCACGCTGTATTTTACAGTGTTTTTTTTTACAGTGTTTTTCCAGTGACATTAATGCGTGCTGGACTTCCTTATATGGGCATGCTAGCTTGTTCACACAGTGCTGTGCCTGCCCCCTCCCTTGCTCTGCTCAGACACTGCTGCTCTCTGTTTCACAGATTACTGCTGGCACTTTGTTAAAGATGGCTCCAATAAAAGTAGGGGGGTTTTTTTGTTTGTTTTTTTCGGATGAATGAAGGACAGTTAACTTTGTTAAACTTTCCCTAAAGTGGCAAGCATCCGACAGAAGTTGAGAGCGTTCCTGTTTCTTGTGGATTTATTCTGTGTGAATTTATTTACTTCCTCATGAGAACATGAGCTGGATTAACGGCTAAAATGCTGCGAAAGGACCGCATGTTGCTTTGTTGTGTTGAAGAGTGAAAAGCGCGAGCTGTCAGTGACACTTTATCAGTGTCCTAGCTGTGTTTATTTTGTGTCAGTAAAGAGGATGTGAGTACAGCTGAGTGCAGAGGCACGCATGAGGGAAAGGGGGAGGAGGAACCGACACAGACCATTCTGAGAGAATGCAGAAAATAAAAGGAAGAGAGAGGACGACAGTCACAGTTTTCTGAAGATCTACAGACTTCACTGTTCCGTCAGTTGTTTTTAGCAGCTCTGTGGGAGTCCAGAATCAAAATAAGACCCAAAAATGAGTATAATAGCTGTACTTTAAGATTACGTAATGATTAGGAATGACACATCTTCATTCAATCGACCTGAACTGAAAATAATCCAGCACAGAAAAAAACTATGAACCTTGGGTCACCAACACAGACACATTCTCTGAGCTGCAAGTGGATCAGTGTTAGAAAAAGAACGTGTCACATTGTGAAGTACATTCTCTGTGTGCTGCAAACACTGGCATTGATTTTCCGAGCAAAAATTAACCCATCCTCTCTCTGTTTAAAGTTTTTAAAGTTTAGAGTTCTGGTTTTAGTTAGAGAACAAAACTTTAACTTTACATTCACAGAAAAATTGTAACAAAGTTGCAGTGAAAGTAGAAAAAACTCAACATAATAAAGAGGAAACAATGAAAGAGGTTTCAGTTAATCTATTTGACTTGAAATGCAACATTGAACAGGCATCACCTGCATCTTTCTCTGCTTGATGTAGGCTGGCTCAGCATAGCCACAGAAGAATCGTTTGTAGTGCGCCCCCATCAGGCCAGGGAGAGAGCACAACAGCAACTGGAAGATCATAAAGACAGAACTCCATTTAACAAACTCTAACCATGCAAACAATGACACATAAACTAATGTCAACAATGATGCAGAACATACAATACTTTGTGTCTCTACCCACGTCAGCACAGCAACACACACACACACACACACACACACACACACACTCTCACACACACTCACACACACACACACACACACAGGCATCTGCTTCGGCTCTCTAATGTAAACATCTGTCTGATGGACAAAATAATTTTCAAATTCTAATTTGGTCTTTCAACATTTGTTCAGTGTTATAAATATGTATCTAATTCACATTCAACATCAACGAATAATAAAAATAAATGTTTTCTTATATCAAATCCACAGAGGCCCTGAAGTCTCAAAAGGTTTTCTTGTGTACACAAGACAATTATGTTAGGTGTTGCTGGTCAAACCGCTGCAGTGAACACAACTGTGTGGCGCACAACATGCACTCTGCCAAGCGAACACACACACACACTGCCTTCTTCCGTCACCTCACCCGATGTGTCTTCACCACTTGCACGAATTGTAAAAATGATCAAAGACTGGAAATAAAGCCACTAAAGCTTTTACGCGATCGTCATACTGCACATCGTCATCATGAGTCCTCAAAATAACTCAGGCAAAGTTCACCGCAACAAAATTTCAATAAATAAAACATGTTCGTATGTCATGATATTACAGGACGAGGGGTACTACTGCTAGTCATGATATTACTGGCGGGTTCATCAGTTAGTGTGATGGCTGTAAACAGATAAACACTGCCCTGCCGCACGTGTGTAATGCTGATGAAGGTACACAAGATAAAAACTTGTGGGCACAAGAAAAAAAAAAATCATCTTTTGGAACTTCAGGGGCTCCGTACAAGTCTTCAAAGACATAGTGGATGAATGAATAATAAATACAGATCGAGGCTAAAAGGGGTTTAAAAGCTCTGAGCCCAGCAGGCGCCGTCCTGAGTATTCTGCTCATGTTAGATAAGCTAGAAGGCGGCTCTGTGATGACCTCACAGATGTTCTCAGACATGTCTGTGTTTATACAAACTCACCTGTCACTTGATTACAGTCAAAACTATTCAGCTGCTCATTATGCAAATATCTCATTGGCCAATCATGTGGCAGAAACCTAATGCGTTTAAGCCTGTAGACGTGGTCTCCACATTCTGCCAAGTTCAAAACCAAGCATCAGAATGAGGAAGAGTGATGATTTAAGATATTTTGAATGTAGAATGATTGTTAATGCGAGACAGGCTGGTAAGATTTCACAGACAACCATATTTAGGTTTTTTAGAAAATCATCTGCATATATTGGAGCGATGTAACTCTACATTATTATTATGGGAAGAAGTTTTAAAAAGAAACACAATTTGTAATAATACAATTACAAAAAAATAACGAGTATTGCGTCTCAGCAATAGTATTGTTTGTGTTGATATGACTTGATTTTTCTGAGTGAAATGAGCGATAAGTTCACAAACCTGCCTCACCTCCACAACTCTAACTGATAGAAGATTTGCTACATTTTAGTAGCAGCTGAGCTGCTTGTTTATGAATACACTTTCTGGGAGTTTCTTTTTTTTCCCTCTTCCCTTCCAAAGGCCACAGAGAACTGCAGTACTGATGAGAGGCGTCAGCATCCTATGAGATATGATGCTGTTTTACAAAGTAATCCACAGAGAGTGTGTAAAAGATTTAAACTTTTTCATTAGATCAGTGGTTCTAAAACTTCTTGAGTCGTGACCCACCAGACCAATCAGCTGGTGTACATGACCCCCCCCCCACGTCAGCATTATCATTTTTGTCACAAACTTTATTGTTCTCCTGCTCGCTGCACACAAGAGAGGAAAGCACCTGTACAAACAGGGCGGTCAGTATCACAGTGCAGGGTGATAGGACTTAATCATTAATAATGAAATAATTATGGAAATTTAGAGTCTCTGTCAGCTCCTTTTCAAATGAAAGAATAGATAAACCGTTCAATCGGCCTGTGAGCAGAGTCGCACTGTTGCTTGTGACCCAGTTAACAGTGAAAAACGAGCGCTCCGCAGTGCAGCATGTAAACAGAAAAGTCTTTCTGAGAAGAAAGAACAACGATGTTAAGCTTTAGATCTACTTGGCACGGGCACAACGTGGGAACACCTGTGGCTAAACGCCTTTCCCTGTTTATTTAGCGACTGCGCCGATACATATGGGATGGCGTGGAGCCTGGAGAGCTGTGGAGGAGGGGGCGGCGGCACCGCGGGTGTGTGCTCCTTTTGGAGCCAGCATCCCAGCTCCAGTCTCATTAGATGGGGAAGCTGACGTGTCATTTAATGTTCCTCTGCATCGTAGTTTGCCACGCCATAAAACAGATTATATCACTGGTACAACCTATTTCATATAAAAACAATTTTCAGTCTAAAATATGTGATTTTTTTTTTGAACATCTGATTTTATATTTTTCTCCGGAATCGTCTGGTGACCCCTAGAAATTACCTCGTGACCCACGTAGGGGTCAGGACCTACAGTTTGAAAATCACTGCATTAGAGTTCGAAGTAGAAGTGTATAGTATAAAAATGCTTTATTAATGTCAAGTGTGCATGCTTTAGAACACTTTCACACCTTCTACCAATGAACATAATAATCTTACTAACCTGTATGTGGCAGAGGGCAGCAAACCTCATCTCTCTGGACGCACTCCCGCAGGCTGCCAGCAGGGGGCCATGGGCTCGCTCCAGGGCTGCCAGACTGACAGCAGGCAGGCCCGAGCAGAAGCTGAGGAAGAGGCTGAGGGTAGCAGCCATGACTTGGGGGTTGGGGCTGATCAGGTAGGCATCCAACAGGGACAGTATGTTAAAGAGCTCGTCCTCGGACTGAGGCCGGTAACGCTGAAGAATCTTCAGCACGTCACACTGACCCCAAACATCACATTCCTTCAACCTGAAACAAGGACAGCGTGTCAGCTGCTGAAGTGTCTCAAAGCAAAAGCTGACTGCCAGTATCTGCTCATCCTGTCAGCGGAAACAAATAAAAACAGCAGTGATAAATATTATTTATACAATCTGACTGCAGTACTTCACACATGGTCTTTCGTGTCACAATACATCACGATACAATGCATATTACGATATATTGCGATATTCCACACAGAGTACCGACAATGTAAAAATATCAGAAATACAAGTTGCTTTGTACAGTCTGGGTAGTCTTCATACATCACATCACTTCATAATAATAATGATTCAGCGGACAAATTGAATCAAAAAATTTTAATTCAACATTTCCTCTCCAGTTTATTTGAATGGTATTGGCAAATCACCGAACACACTGATGTAGCTGCCATAAGACCAAAAGAAAAATCTAATTTAAGTGCACTCTTGCATTTTAACTGGACACACTGACATTGAGAACAAGAAAATAAAGTGTTCAAGTGTTCTTTTGTGTCACTGAACTTTAGAGCTGGGTTTGGCAAGGACTTCACGATATGATACAGATATCAGGAAAATACTTATTTTTATACTTGACTGTATACTGTGGCTCATAGGAATGATGCAGTTAGTCCCTCGGGTGCAGTATTCTCCCTCATGCTCTATTTTAAGATCTTTTTATATTCAGTTTTATCTGTGCTTAGTGTTTTGTGTTCTATACTTTTTCTTTCTATCCTAATTGGGCGTCTCAGGCATGCTCCAAACAACGTTCCGCTGCACTTGTTACAGTGACAATAAATGAATCTAATCTCATCTCATCATTCCAGCATTGATCAGCAATTTTTGAGCAGTTCAGACATCAATGCACTCATGAGTGACTTTATCTCCTGAGTGTGAACAAAACGAAACGTTTAACCAGAACCACTGCTGTACATGAAGACAAAGTAATAGTTTCAATTAAATCAAATCAGATACACGGTAGTTATTTTACTCCTCCAGTCATATTAATCTGTGTACATCTATCAACGAGTCCATATGGTCAAATTCAAACACTAAATTTTGAATTTACCGACATGTTTCACTAACGTTTCAGCTCTGAGCAGACCTGTTTAAGAGGTGATGAGCTATGGGCTTGTTAATGGCGACTCCTCCCTCCTCCTTCAGGATCTCCTCCAGCGCTCGGAGGCAGTTCACCATGACCACAGGGTCCGGGTCCCTCAGCAGGCTGTACAGCTCGTTCACCACTGCAGCATCTGAAAGAGTCCCAGACGAGAGGATGGCTGATTTGATGTGCATGCAGATGTTTAGAGCATGAAACAAATTTCAACGTGAACACACCAACTGTGGGCAGAGATGTGCTTTTTTTCCACATTCAGTTTATTAAACTTGTATTGTGGACTCAGATCAGATAATGGCTAGTAAATGAATCTTGTTCACTGTGTTTTGCAGGAATGAGGAACAAAGCGGTCAGATCTTTATCTGTGTCTGCGATCTGTTTGGAGATGCTGTGAGATACTGAAGCCTGTGTGTGGAATAAAGCTGTTTTACTGGATGTAGTAAAGACCGTCTTTGTTCAACCAAAACTGCAGCCATGTGGCGAACCCCCTGAATGGTAATGTTATATTGTAGCGCCACCTAGCTGGTTTCCTCTGCTTGACTTCTTGCCTGTGGGACTGACTCAGTGCTGAGGGGCCAGTGACCCTCGCAGGGGCCACACTCATCCAGAATAAATCCATGAGGATTTTTCTTTCTCTCTCTCTTTTATCTTAGTTTATTATGGTATGTTGTATTGTTTTGAACCAACTTCATGCATCACTGTTGAGAAATATTGAAGTTGATGTGACCATCAAACGCGGCTACGCTCGTCAACGTGTCTGTATAAAGAGCAATGCTCAGGAAACTTGTGTGTTAGTCAGGTTGAGGGATGACTTCGGCTGGATTTTTCTGCTGAGAACGGATGAATGGGGCGTTTGTATTTCTACTGTTTTTATTTACTTTTTATCTTCTGCATTTACTTATATTTCTTGATTGAAAATAAATAAAATATCTGTTTGTTTGATTGTTTTTTTTAAAAGGTTTTCTTGGATCAAAGCAATGGAGACTTCCTTATTTCGAAAGATTTCTAGACAATAGGTGCATTTAGTTAGCAAGTTTAGGCTCTGACAATACACTGAAGGGATCCCGATGACCTCGTCCTTGTAGTCAAAAGAGAACAACATGTAGATCTACGAGACATTACCTTTCAAATATGAACTGAAAGTTAAACATATCAATGTCTACATAACATTAAAGCTCTGCTGACAGACACAACAGACCAAATAGTTCCTATTTGTTCGAGTTTTTGTTCTACTAATGCGTAATTTTCCACTCTGAGCAAACGGATGTTTTCTTGAACATTCCCACACATTTCATTTGTACTAGGTTACAAAAATATTCCTTATGTTTATCTCCTCATTATGGAAGAGT
>JAPQLA010000002.1:1313977-1326461 GCA_029822935.1 Naso vlamingii | reverse complement strand
AGTAAAGTGGAGACGCTCAGTCCTCCTGGCAATCTTAGGCGGGGGAAAAGAAGTATGGAGGTCCTGGGAGTTTATTTGGGGAATGATGATTTACTTTGTAATTTTAACTTATTTATTTATTTAGTTAGTTGGTTAATTTTTTATTTATAAAGAATAAACAATGTACAACAGTATATACAACAGGATAAAGCAGACTGCAAGGAGACACAGTACAAGTAAAACCCTCTGACAAAATAAACATAGGAGACAGAACAGATAGCACGATAAATTAAGAAAAGCATTGAAAAAAAGAAAAAAAAACAGAACAAAGGAAGCAAAGCAAGACAAAATAAAATGTCACAGGGTCACTTCCAACAAATCTAAGGCATTAACAGTATTCAATAGTTTTTTCCCTTTCCTTTTCAAAAACTTTGGCGAGTTGTAAACAGAGCCAGCTCTCACCAGCAGAGGTTGTGTTTTAATACATTTGCATTTGTTGTTTAAAACATCTGCCCAAGATAATTAGAGTGTTTAGAAGGTCCGAGTTCTCGTCCTCTCTTAAAATTCCAAATGTGATGTAATTTCTTGTGAACTGAGGGAGACTCGTGCTTATCACACCACAAGGCCCCGCTGAATGGCCAGAGACAGAATAAGAGATCCGTGGTCTGTGTGTCCTCATCACAGAACAGACGGACAGACACTGTGGTCGACACTGACTCTTTGTCTAAGGAGATCTCCTGAGGGTAGATGTCATCAAACACTTTAAAATGGAGCTCTTTTGCTTTTGGAGGTAAAGGTAATTTTAAACATTTGGTGTACAATTTTTTTAATGTTGATGGACAAAGAATTTGAGAGGCTGAATTTCTGCTGAATTGCAGTAGATACAGAGAACACGTGAAGAGACCACTGATCACTGTGTTTGGCAATGTGATGGAAAATTATATGACCTTTGTCTTTTTGTAATCCTGACCTTAATGCAACCCTTTGTTACTTGTGCTGTATGGGTTCATTTGCAGGGTAGCTGTTACTGTTTAACCACAGAGCTGGTTTACTCAGCCTCACTCACTACTGAAAAGAGGAACTGAAACCATGAGGCATGTTCTTTTTGCTATAAAGGCAGCTACGTTTCATCCTATGCTTTGTCTTACACCCACACAGACTGTGAAGCGCTCTGTCTGACTGCAAGAAATAAAACTCTTAAAAGGCCTTCTGGTTCTCCTCGACTTATTTCGGATTCTCACAACATAGAATTTCCGTAACAACAAAATTCCACATACAACATAAAAAAGCAGTTGGTATGCTTCTAGTCACCTTATCATATTGTCTGTGGCTGCAATGGAAATTGTATTTTGTACAGAATTCCTCAAAGGGAAGGACACAGCCGGTTTCATCTAACAGGTGAGTTAGTGACCATATGAAAAAAAAAAGAGAGATCTGTTTCTGAAGAGAATGAACTTGCAGTTTCAGGTGGGAACATCGCGGAGGGCAAAATTGTGTTTGTATCGCATCTTCCAATACAGCAAGGCCTGTGAGTAAAACAAGGGCAGTTTTACTGGCACTTTTTTAGTTGAAAAATAACAACATAGGAGAAAATCAATACCACCAATGATTCTGAACACTTCCCTGAAGACACAGTACCTGAAGTTATTATTATTTACCAGAAAGGCTCTTAACCATTCAGTCTTTAACAATAGCCTGTAGCCCACCATCTTCATTAATCTTTCACCAAGGCTGATTTCTTCAGATGTAGAAATCAATCATGTTTTCTTTTCCAGATGTAGTTAAACTTGTTGATGGTTTTAACTTTTGACTTTATTGGATTTGGGAAGAGAGTAAGCTGGGTAAATGCACCTTAAGAGACTTTCCATGTTTGTTATATAAATGCAACCAAAGAGAGAAAGACCAATCATCCTTGATGAAGGCCTGCACGAAGCGAAGACCTCGGTCTCTGCATATTAGAGAGTTTTTTTTGTTTTCCAGACCTCGTCCTGAAGGCGTCTCCTCATGAACAGCATGATGACTTGCCCCATGCAACGCCACATCTGCAACCTGGCCCTCCCAGCTTGGAAACATTTTGAGGAGAGGCTCTTTAGTTAATCTCTCTGAGGTTTTCTCCCTCTACTTCCTTAAGGCCTGAGAGTCTTAGAATTCAGTGTTGTTTGTTGTTTCTGCTTCAAGAAGTCTTTCAGTTCTGCGTTTTCTTCCTTCAGGTCTGAGTATGCTCTTTCCAGCGTCTCCACTTTTGAGTTGCATTTGGTGATGTTAACCGAGTTCAAATCCACCTGCTGTCACTTTCAGAGCTGTCTTTCAGTTGTTTTCTGAAGACCTCCACCTTGTTGTCCAAGCTCCCTATGGCGGCCAGAACGTCGGCCAGGGAGGGCTCAGTTTCTAGTGCTGGCTGACGGTGGGAGTGAGGGTGGAGAGATGGTCGGTGGTCGTCCTAAGTCTTAGACTTAGTATTAGCTTTAGCCTTACCAGCGGTGGCTGAGCTGGATGCAGCTAAGTCTTTGTTGTCCAACATAGTCTTGGATAGACTTTTGCCTTTCTTCAGGAGTGTTGGTGAGTCATCGCTGTAATGGTAAGTTGATGCAGGTGCACTTCAGTCTGAGGACAAAGTTACATTAAAGTTTGGGGCCAAACAAACAGAGCTTAGAGCTTCACCTGTGTGCCCTGTCTGCCATCTTCCATCTCGGAGTGACAAAATAGAGGAAAAAACTTGGAGGGTGTGCTGGTGCCAAGTTATCTAAATGGAAATGGGTGCTACCCCAGCTGTCTTACAGGGGAAGAGTTCTGATTGTCAGTTCCCCGGTTGCCTCATCATTGTGGCACAGACTCCAAGTACAGCAGCTCCTTGTGGATTTCTTTTGGTCCAGTCATCACTGGGTGTGAGCATCGGTCCTGTACCTCCCTGTGGCAGAGTGGGGGCGGAGCCTTAAAGACATTGTCTCCAGGACTGCTGCTTTCTCCTCTTTGTTCAGTGACAGAGATTTTAGAACATTTAGTGGTGTCTTGTCCCCGATTGGGTGGTCTTTTTAAAATGCTGCAGGAGTGGTGGGGGGTTTGGGAGAGGTTTTCTTTGTTCTCCTGTTTGTCTTTGGACCAAAATACACGCCAGAGAAAAGAAATACTCAGGTTTTAGTGAACTTTATTTCTGCAACTACCAAGTTGGCAATCTGGAAAAGCCGAAAAAACAAAGCAGTTGGAGAAGGTCGACTGACCCAGTACGATGTCTGAAGGGTTTGGTGGCAGCCCGCATGAAAATAGAGCATACTTTTTTCAGATTGACCAACAACATGGATGGTTTTGTGGACATGTGGGCTGTTAGGTCCTGCACTCACCTGAGGAGAATGGCTCTTTGGTATTGAATTTATAAGATGATTATAATTTTAGTATTTTGTGTCTGTATGTGGATCTATTCATGTAAATTGCTTTATCTTAAAATAGATGTTTAAGGACTTTGTAAAATAACTAAAAATAAAGTTGGTTGCAAGTCAAAGTCCTCTTCTTCTTCTTCGTTTAATGGCGGATTGTAAACAGCTTTTAGGGGCATTCCGCCACCCACAGCACAAGAGTGTGTAGCACCATGTTATTTACCTACTTTTAAATTCTTTCAGTCTTGTGTCATGCAAGAAAGTAAAGAGCGCCCTCCTGACAGCTCTTATCTCATCTGCTTCTCCTTCTCTTCCTAAAAGTCCTACCAGGCTCCACTCGGATGTTCTCCTGCAGCCTCTCTTGTTCAGCTCATTCTGATGATTTCCTTCCTTCTGTTCATTTCCTTTTAGTGCTGATTTTTGCATTTTGTAAAAACTAAATTTTTTCTGGTCTTCCTCTCACATTTTCTGACATGTTTCCATTCCTGTCTTCTAAATTACTGCTTTACTTCTTCTTTCCCACAGGCGATTGGTATGGTTATCATTTTTTCCAGTGCCCCTTTTGCTAGTTTATCAGCAACCTCGTGTCCTTTTACAACCTTGTGTGCTGGCACTCAACAAAACTGTACATCAATACTGTGAAATCTCAGCAAACTGTGCTGAATCTCCATCAGCAAGCCTATCTATCCAGATAGATAGATAGACAGACAGACAGACAGATAGAGAAAGATATACAGGTATATATGAACATTAACAAAATATTT
The DNA here is from genome assembly GCA_029822935.1 of Naso vlamingii. Taxonomy (NCBI): domain Eukaryota; kingdom Metazoa; phylum Chordata; class Actinopteri; order Acanthuriformes; family Acanthuridae; genus Naso; species Naso vlamingii. Next base: position 1,322,347 of record JAPQLA010000002.1, on the reverse strand, counting down.
ACACTGCAGTCAAAGGGCTGTAAACTGAACGGACACTATTCTCCACAGAAGTCTAGAAAATCTGAAGTCTTCTGCTGATTTAGATAGAGGAAGATTATTCTCCCCCAAGTGTTCCCCCACTTGACATTTTCAGATCAGAGCAGCGACAGTTATTTATTTTATATTTTTATTTATTTACATATATATTTATAGTCAGTAAAGAGACATTAAGTCTCCATTATCTGAAGAAATTTTCTTTACTGAGATCGATACTTAACATGAGCGGGGCATGGTCACTCAGTGTGACGATCAATCTATGACCTTATACATGTATTGATGGGAGATTAAAAAATAAAAATGATCCAGGAATAACTATTGTGCACGTTAGAAACTTAAGTCCTTATCTTTGGGGTGTATATGTCTCCACGGATCCACAAGTCCAAGTTCTGAGATAATGTCATTCAGTGGTTTTTTTTGTTTGTTTTTTTTTTAAACTGAAGGGTCCAGTCTCTGCTGGTCTTCTCTCTAATCTTACATCTTGCACAGCATTAAAGTCTCCCCCAACTATAATCATGCCTTTAGCATTATCAGCAATTATAATTGCAATTTCTTTAAAGAAATTCTGTTCATATTCATTTTGGGCATAAAGGTTCAAGATACTTCTGTCTCTCGTACGACACCTGCTGCTTCCCATTCCCTTCTTGACTTTTGATGTTCTAATTCAGATAAGAACTTTGGAATTTTTTTCAAGACCACAACTGATTTCTTCGTTACCTTTATTACTGTGGTTGGATGAACAACTTCCCTCTTCAAATTCAGCTAATAACGTCAGTCATCTGTAGTCTGATGTCCTTCAATCACTGATGATGCTGACACACTTCCCTGTCCTCTTCACTCAGGTTAGGGCAGATTCATGGGGTGCATTCCAAATCTCATACTTTTGCTTTTTACTTGTAGTACATACTGCATCAAGTACATACTGTTGCATGCAGTATGCATACATCTGGGATACTACTCTGCCATGACAGTGCGCCTTTAACTTTGACTCATGCTTCTATATCTGCCACAGCCTTAGTGGGAGAATGTGGAGTGTAAGTTGAGTCAGAATGCTTTCTAAGCCACTTTAAGGTAAAATTCATTCAAATGTAATTTACCATTTGAACTCATTTATTCACTTGGATTTGTGCACAATGGTACAATAATGCATTAATTACACACAGAAGTCCCAAAACTTATATAGTAGTTACACCTAAAGGTGCTGTCATCTGTCATTGTGTCAATCATCTGTCATCTGTCTCAGCTTTGTTACATCTGAGGATTGTGGGTCAGAATGGCCAGAAAAGCATGCTGGCTTGCAAACTGCAAAATCTGAGCAGACGTCATACAACATCTTGTTACTTTCGGCATACAGTATTTCACATACGACACACTGGGACATACTAAATCTTTTTCTAGCATACTAAATAGTAAGGTGGTATGGGTATTGGAATGCAGGGATGGAGATGACATAAAGGAAGCGGGGTAGTTGTCAGGGAGCAGAGATGTCCATCAGTTCCTCTTAGTTTGGCTGCCTTAACCACAGAGAATTCATATGCAAAACAACATACAAGACCATATCTATAAATGGTCTCAGTCTCGTCTCGGCACTCTCTGGTTTCGGTTAGTGTGATCTTGATTACAACACTATTGTAAAATATCAAATAGTGCTGCAACGGTATTAGAAACAAGAGCAGTTCATAAAATGTTTTTGTGAATCAACACTATCAACAGATGTGTGTTTAAAGACGTGAACATGCACATAAATATCAGGCTGATGGGTCCTGCAGTATGCGCCATGGCTGAGGACAGATAAACCAACAATCCCATGCAGGTGTAAACCTGACAGAGAAAATAAATTTTAATATTTACGACTGCTCCTTTCAATTAAGGACATGCGTCATCACAGGCACATCCCACTGAAAGACATAAGCGTTCATCCTATTTGCTACATGTGCTTTTCCTGCTGTGACAGCTCCCAGTATCTTCGGTGAAAAAGGTTTGGCTGCATGACAGTGGAAAAGTTTTTTAAGCTACATTCCAACATGAAATTCAAGCTCGTTCACACAGAACTCACAAAGCACCCAAACAGTATTTCAGTGCGAGTTGATGATGATTTTATTGATTGTGAAGCAGGAAATCTACGAATACAGACAGCTGCAGACCTGCAGCAGTCCAAGTCCAACCTCACTCCAAAGGCAAACATCCACTCCACCTGGCCCCGTTCCTGGGGTTTAAAAGGCAGAGCTTCATAAATATGAAATGGGAGGGACTTGATGCTGGACGGCCAATCAGCTGACAGAAGGACATTCTGAGCACTACCCAGCTCGTCCACAGGAAGCTGCTCAAGCCTTCCTGTGGGCTGAGTGGGCAGAGCCAGGTGTCAGGACAGATAGATCTTTTCTTTTCCACGATACATTCACCAACATTTGACTTCAAATTCATTGCTTCCAAAACAAAAATTCCTGTTCCGCTTCCTCACAGCAACGCACCCCAGACATACGATAAAATACTCAAACACACATTTACACGTTTTTTAGCTGGCAGAAATGATTTGGAATGTTTGCTCTTTAGACTTGAAACTAATTTTTTCCTTTTCTGCATTCAGATGCATCATTTAAGGTCCCCTGTCTAAATGCATTATCAAAGGACACACTACCCTGAATTTAAGTTTAATTGCAAAAATGATGAAAGGTAGGTCCTGTTTCAGAAGATTTTTTTTTTCATCTTTTTCAAAGATGGATAAATAATTGTGTATGCTATCCGTCCCCTCACCCGCTGGGAAAATAATGGCAATTTATGTCTGTGTGCTCTCAGCATTTAAACTTAAAAGGGGAATGAGGTGGACAGCAGCATTAAACCACAACCCACCCACACACACACACACACACACACACACACACTCACACATACAAAAGTACACACAGACACACAGACACACAGACACACACACACAGGACCAGTGTGACGGGGCGGCAGTGTCTATGACAAATTAGGGCTGGGGGAGGGGCTGATGGAGCTGTTCTCCTGATTTGCTGCCTGGCTTCCCCGTGGTGGAACCTCAATAATGCGGGGCTTGTCAATGATGCGAGCGTGGCGGTCGCCTTTCTCAACTATTCCGATTATCCAGGCTCCGCCCACTGCTGCCTGACCTCCTGATCCATAGCTCTGGCTCTTCATCTCGGAGCAAAACTTGGCCGCCTGCTCTCTTGGCAGACACACCAGCAGCCCACCTGAAGGGAAGAGGGAAAAGAAAAGAGGAATTTTAGGTCAACGCTCGTCATAAAAATATAATTCAACCAATCAAATACTGGCTTTACTAAATGATGTCTGAATGTGTTTCTGCATTTGTTAAAACTACAGCTTCCGAACGACAACTTTATTTTTTTAATCGTGATTAGTCGCATTTTTAAAATTGCATATTTAAAATTATATTATTTTGCATTTCACAACAGTTTTCAAGTCCATATTATCAATATACAGAAAGTGTTACCAGTGTAACTTGATTTGGAATAAAATGTCAACTGGAGAACGTCTCTTGCGTAAGTCTGGCGCAGTAGCAAGACAGAGATGTGCAAAAAAAAAAAAAAGAAAGAAAGAGAGACAGGCAGAGCTCGTTCACCGCTAATTAGCTTAGCTCAAACACTGGTAGTCAATGGGAACTGCTAGCCTGCTGCCACCTAAAGTCATCAGATAAACTTTCCAACAACTCTAAACAGACCTGTGTGCTTGTTATGACTTGTTTATTTACCACATTATGTTATGTTTAGACTCAGATTAACGCTTTATGTAATAATATATAATAACGTGGTAAATAAACAACTCACAACAAGCACACAGGACTGTTCAGAGTTGATGGAAAGTTCATCTGATGACTTTAACTGGAGGGAGGCTAGCAGTTCCCATTGACTACCAGTGTTTGAGCTAAGCTAATTAGCTGAAAGAGTGGTACCTGTCTTCTTGTCTGGAACTCAGGAGGAAGGCAAACAGAACAAAGAAAAAACAAGCCATTACTGTTGTCTTTCTTCTGCTGGTAGGAAGCAGGAAACCGCTACAGCAGCTTGACTAAGGTTGCGTCGAAGGGACAAAGTAGCAGCACGTGATAACATGATTAAAAAATTACAACACATTAATCGTGGGCTTTTGATCGCAATTGACGCGTTAACAATGACAGCCCTAGTAAAAACAAATTTAAAAAAATATTAATAAGACAAAAAGGGAGAAGAGAAAGAAGAACAAGACAATTATTGTTTTCATACCAGAAGTCTCTGCCGAGGTGCCCTGAATGAGATTGAACAGGTTTCCACAGGCTTTACTGATGGCAGCCATCTTGGCTATGATTGGTAGGTTGTGGATGACGAACGCCACCTCGTTGCGTTGCTGTCGTGCGAGGTTGTTGGCATGGCCCAGCAACCCGAAACCTGTCACATCTGTCGCGGCGTGAGCCTGGAACTTGTGCATGAGGCCAGCCGCTGGAGCCAGAGCAAAACAAACATAAATTATGTACTTCAGTCACAACTACAGAAAGTCAAACAAACATTTCAACTGCACCAAAACAACGGGAAGCTTTTTCAGTCAGTTTGTATTTATTTTTCTTCACAACCAAACTGAAAGACTGTAAGAGTGGAATGACAAAACTAATACTGAATCTTGTAAATGCAACACTTAATACATTTCTTCGATTAGGGATGACTGCAGAACTTCGAAGCATAAAGACTCAAATTGAGTGTACCTGTTCGGTTTAGTGTTGCCATGGAAAACATGGCTTCCTGATAGGCCTCTTTAACTTCCTCTTTGGTGACGACTAGCTTGATCTTGTTCCACCTCTCAGGCTGCAGAGAAATACAAACAGAGACATGAAGCGTGAGCACACACAAACAGTGACAAGATTCCAAATAACATTGATGTGGACAGTCACGAGGCTGACCTGCTCAAGCCACTGGTGAGCGTTTACAGCCACCTGCGTTCCCAAAGGCTTAGTCAGAACCAAGACGTCACCTGGTACAGCACCGTCTGGCCTGGAAAAACCCAAAGCACACGCAGATTCAGATTTACTTTACTGATCCCCAGAAGGACAATTCATCTACAGCTTACCACATCCACGATGACACAACCAACCTCCAGAATGTCACATGTCAAAAAACACAGACCAATAATCAAACAACAGAGGACAGTTCGTTAAGTTAAATAATGCAGTGTTAGAATGACAACCATACACCTCCAACTCTGGTTACAATTTTTATATGAGCTACATTTATTCATACTAACACGGACACTATATTAATACAAGTTCAAATTAATGTTTAAGAAACTCGCAGGATTTCTAGCACGCCAAACATCTGTTCCAGTCACAGGTGTGCAGGCACCATAGCAAGGCTCGGCTAGCCATCGGGAGCACCGGGACTTTTCCCGGTGACCTGACCTGCTAAATGGCCTGCACACAAGAGCTTTAAAAAAAAACAAGCCTAATAACACCTGACAGATGCAATTTATGTAAAAACTCACACACCAGCTCATACAGTAGCCTACATGTACCCACACAGCAAAATAATCAGCAGTGTGAGGGTCTGGTGGTGTTTATTTGTACTCAATGAAAAGATGAAAAGATTAAAAAAAAACCAACTTTTTATTTCACTGATAGTCTTTGTCTTTATCTCCGCTCCCTCTATTTTATTCACTTTAAGCTTGTTCGACCAGCGCTGCTCTCTCTCTCTCCTAACAGCGCAGAGCGCAGTGCACTGGATCGACACAGAAAATACATTACAGCGACAATGCTCGGAAGTGCCGACTATTCAGGTGGTACGCTACAACATTAACGTCATACTGGAGCTGTATTTAAAGACGTGTCATAATTTTTAACTATATTGAGCGACTGGGGGCCACATGTTGTAGGCTTGCTCGTCAGTGATCAGTCATGTCCTGTGAAAACCTCAAGGACTGAAGGACTCCTGATACAAGACAGACAGCTGTACAGCGTGAACATTCAGGAGACTCATAACTGTGCAGGTCGTGTGGTGTGTTCAAGCCATTAGCGGACAACTAAAAACAGGTAATAACACACATTACTCATTCTAATCAGAATAGACATTGGACTGGTTGTTACTACGATAACAACTAAAGGGGATCTAATATAAATAAATAAGTAAATAAATAAACATATACACACATATATATATATATATATATATATATGTATATATATATATATATATATATATATATAAGAAAATAAGACAGTTATAGCTTTAGTTTAATAGTTTCTTGGCTTTCCTTCTCATCTCTTTGCATCGTCCCATCATATCAAATTGCACGGTGTTGAATCACATTGTATTGAATCACGCTGCGTCATGATTGGAGTGTGAATCCTATCATGTATTTTTAATGCATCAGATAAGTGACAGTTTATCAAAATATGTATCGTATTGGCCTCACACCAGAGACGCCCAACCCTACATCAGAGGGATACCTGGGAGGTGGGCTGGAGGGAGCAAAGGGGAATAACATCGACAATGGACAGCATGTGGTAGTTTGGATTCGTATGCGATGTGAATTGCATTTGTGTATATTTGCTGACATTTTACAATGCAAAAAAACAAAGAATTGCTAATGAAACAAAAACAAAAAAAACAATACCGATGACTCTAAATACCTCATCACAAAATGACATGAAAAAACAGTGCGGTCAGCCGGAGTTGAACTGACTCACATGATGAACTCATTGGGCTGGCAGACCACTGAAGCCACTCCTCCCACGATGATCCAGGGGTTGATCACTGTCTGGCCTCCTGTCACAGAAGTCCCTCCCTCCTCAGCTGCATCACGAAACCCACGAATCATCAGCGGCATCACTCGCTCGCGGTCCTGTACACGCATGCAGATGACACTCCGGTCAGACAGGAGACAATTTACTGACACATACTGAATGTAAAATCCACACAGTCAAAGCTCCGTCCACCAGGCCTGGATAAAAAAAATCAATTCATCAGTGCCTGACAAATTTTTTTTCCCCAATGCAATTGGGTCCAGCACTCTAATGAATTTTCTGGGTTTTTCTGTCATCTATTCTTCTTATTGAATCAATATTGAATCAAGTCATAAGCTAAAGAATCAAAATCAAATTGAAATGTGACGTTCTTTACAAGGCCCAGACCTCCTGTTTAGGATACACTGCACTTGGCGATAGACATCAATACAATAAAATTAAAAAAAAAGGTCGATAGAACTTTGGATAGTTAAACTCACGGCTGCATGAAAAAAAAAAACAAGAGTGTTTTTCCTCCCTGGTTCATAAGCAGCCAATCATGTCCCTTGATAACGCAGTGTGCTATGAGTGGGGCTGGGCGATATAGCCTAAAAATAAGATCCCCAATTTTTCACATTATATTTGATTTTAATTAATTTTTTTTAAACTACAAAAGACAAAAGGAGTTATTTTGAATACGTTGTTTTTATTTCAAACAACAATGAATTTCTTTATTGGGAATAAAGTGCAAACCTAGCTTTATAACAAAACTAAACCTTTTTTTAAACAAAGGTTTGATCAAACAAGGATGAATGAATGAAGTGCCAGCATAACTTTGACCAAACTTTGCTTATAAAAAATAAGAGAACAGAGCTGAGAGAGAGTCAGAGGCTACCGTATTTACCCTAGTTAAAGGGAGAATCGATTCGAGTCAAACCCTGAGTATGCGCCCTCCCCAGCTCATAATCAGCCTATCATGTCCTTCGATAATGGGCAAAGCTCGAGACACTAACAGCCAATGTGTTCGGTTTCACGGCACCAAAAACATGAATCAACAACAACAACAACACAGAAACGAGAAAATGAGTGCTGAAGGAGAAGATGTGAAGTAGAGTTGGGCGATATATTAAAATTTTCCAACCGGCCACCGTCAGCCCACATCCCAGCATGTGTCACCACTGTTTACACTGACCACCAAGTGTGTAACGTTAATCATGAAATGCTACAGCAGCTTTTTCTCTCAAAAGACCGGCGCTTCGTGCCGCGCTGAGGATCGGGATGAATGGATGGATTTGTGCCTGAAAAATACAGATCTGATAGGCTGCGCATCCCTTTCTATAAGCAGAATTATTCCTGTATGATCATGACTTATAATTATTATTATTCTCAGCTGTTCAGCGCGAGTGGCAGAGCTGCTCTTGAACTTCCTCAGGTAACTTGCACACAGAGCAGAAGGATTTATTCTGATGGATGAGACACGTTACTCTGCAAACTAGTTGATAGTGTTACAGTTATTACCTGTGTGCCTTGAAAATGAGGTGGTCCAAAACTGCAAACTTTTTTTCTCATGATTTTTTTGTTATGAAAGGCAGGTCATTAAAAATCATCAATAA
>JAPQLA010000002.1:1213641-1230310 GCA_029822935.1 Naso vlamingii | reverse complement strand
GCTCGCGCCTGTCTCACCGTGAAGTGACGGTGCTGAGTTGTTTAAAAGCTAAAGTAACGTTACGCCGTCATCACCAACATGTTTCTGTACCGTGTTAAACGGAAACGTGTGAGACTGAACGTCACTGCCGGAATGAAGTCCGGCTGCGTTCAGAAAAAAGATCGTAACAGAAATCTGACGTTACCTTCCGGGAACCTTTGCGTTTCTCCTCCAGAAATTGATCCTGTTCTCGGTGGCCATACTCGGAGAACACAGCCCACTTCAGACCGACACCGAAACCGGCTCCGTGCGCGAGCTGACCATGACGAAACCGTAACGGCGCTTCACGTGCTGAAAGTCAGCCCGGCTCGGCTTCTTCTGCTCGGCCTCCGCATGTGCTTCAGCGCTCCGGAAAGAGAAAAATTAAGCTTTGAAAGGCGACGGGCTCTGATGCGGAGCACTGGAAGCCGCCATCTTGGAGCATACCGAGCGAAGCGCGTGATTGGCGGATGCATGGAGCAGGTGCAGTGAAAGTGTCCAATAGGATGAAGATGAGGTGGAGTTACGATAAGCGATGCTCGCTGATAAACACACACACACGAAGACGGTTGAATCTCCAGGTTAAAGGTCATGGTTCTTGTGACGTGAAATTAGCTCAAAGTTCAGAAGAAACCGTCGTTGGAGCTCGTGTCTGCAAGTTTGTTTTTAAACTCGATTTGCCCGATGCTGAACGTGCTGAACGTGGTGGTGTCCCTCTGACAGGACGTGGCTGTGAACTCCTGTGTTAGTGACACCTGTGAGGTCCAGGTGCAGGTGTAACCAAATGATGTAACCCACGACTGTCTGACCTCCTTTGATTTGGCTTTTGGCTACAGAGCCACTCAAACGACGTTATCAGTCTTAACCACAGTCTCTAACAGAGCTGAGACAATAAGTCAACTACAATAATAGGCTAATAAAACTTCATTACATAGTACCTATGAAAACAGAGCTTACAAAGTGCTCTGACAGACAAAGCAAATGCCAGAGACCCGGAGGGATGATGTAACAGAAGTTAAGCCAAACAAAAGGATAACAACTTAAAGTAATTAACGAAAAGAGCAAAACGAATAATTACAATTAAAATGAAATACAGAACAACAAAACAGACAAAATGCATCACAGTCGCTAAAAATAAAGAGATAGGCCCAAATAAATAAATAAAAGCAATAAAGGTGGATTAAAAAAAATGGACACGAGGAGGATTTTACAAAAGAGAAATGAGAGGCAGATAAAGAACAGCAAAAAAAAACCCAAAAACTAAAATGGATATGAAAAGTGACTTCACATAAAAGCAGGTCTATTAAGGTGAGATTTAAAGTTGCAGTAGATAACTTCTGCAAAGGAGCACATTAGCTGTAGCATGAGACTCGTTGGGAAGCAAACCACGGTAAACTGGTGCGTCTCAGCTCGAGCTCAAGCCGACTGACGGTGTCTTACAGACACTCTGTTGTCAGCAGAGGCGAGTCACAGCACGATGAGCTAATCACCTTTTACCGACGTCACCTGCCGCTAAGAAGTGCAGCATAGACCGGCCAATCAGGACGGAGAGTACAGAGAGCGTCACTGACAATGTCCTGGTAAAAACAGAGCTTATTGGAGACCAATTCGGCAGCTGATGGTGTCATTTCTCAACCACCGTTACACCGTTTAATCACGTTATACATCATGGTGACAAAGTTAAGACAAAAAATTGTCTAGTTTCAACTTTAAGACATGATTTATAAGAAGCTACTGACTGCACGCTTTATCTCAGGCAGGTTGTTTCAAAGTCGAGGGGCCCTGATGGCAAAAGCACGGGCACCTTTAGACTGAAGCCTGTGTTGAACAGCCTGAAGGGCCGCCCGAGAATCTGCCAACAGGGTCATGTGGGGTCATCATTTCTTCTACCTAGCAGGGGCGGGGACGCAGACGAGCTTTAAAAGTGATCAGCAAAATCTTAAAATCAATTCTAAGACAGACAAGAAGCCGCCATGGGACTGATGTGATGTCATCTATTAAAACCTGCACGAAGCTGCGCTGCTGCATTCTTAACAAGTTGGAGGCGAGAGAGAGATTTTTGACTTATGCCAGAAAGAAGAGTCAGATGTTTTGTTTTTTTTTTGCAGTGGGCTGTGTATTGGCGGACAGGAACCACAGGTACTTTCAACCAGACTGATGTGAGAGTTTGGGTAAACCAGTCAATGCAAAATATGAGTAATAAACAACAACAAAACTTCTCTGTGATGTTGTATGTTCTCAAGTGGGGCAGTGCTGCTGCTCTTTGCCTTTTTAGCCACAATTATAAACTTTAAATTACTGCTAAAGTAAGTAAGTCAAGTACTAACTTTTAAATACTAAATTTTGAGTTTTAACTTGAACATTTTTGGAATTTTATTCTAACATTATGTATAGAAACCATTAACACGTGGCTCACAAATTCATAGTTAATAAGAATAATTATTAGCTGTAGCCCTATTCGATTTTATAACTAGGCCTTTATCAAAAAATGTGCCTTGATATTATTTATAAGTTTATAGATTTGACAGTTGTTCATCAAAACTTTTTACCACATTAAATTCATATTATTATGTCACAAATTTTTGAAAAACGTTGACTTCTGTATTTGCAGAACAGTTGAATTGCATATGTGTGTATGGCTGACCTTTGACCTTAAAAATGGGTGCAAGTAAAGGTAAAAAAAATCCAGACATACTAAACGTTAATCATGTATGTTTAAAGAAAAAGATCTGTTAGATGAGTGTCCCAGTGCCTGATCTAAATAAATCACATCTCAGCTTTGAATGCTTCCCGTTTTTTTGACCTTTGTATCGTGTTTGATGTCAGTCATCACTTCTGCTTTTTCTTCTCAGATTCTGCTTTGAGATCATCTGTCCACACGAGGGCAGACATTTTCTGTTACAGTGAGAAAACCCTGGTGAAGTTAAAACCATCCACACTACCTCCTGTTTACTGCGAATGTTTAAAAGGCGAGTTTATGATGTTTGTTATGGCTCAGCACAAAAAGCTGACAGCAGAGAAAGCCGTGTTATGCCTGATTGATTTGTCGTCTGTGAAAAAAAAATCATGACTTATCATTTGACACTGAACTAAAAAATTTTATTTTCTGCTTCGTTTGTTTGATTCAAGGACTCCAGTGTCTTGCACAGAGCAGTCTGGCATTCCTTTGTCCTATTCAAATGCAGGCAAATGGTGGTTTTGGAGCCTCGGCCAAGTTTCATTTTACATGCTGGCCTTCGTTTGAATTGCAGGTGCTCTCCTGTGTGTGTTTGTTTAGGGAAATCACTGCAGCTGCCCACCTGTCCTCACCTCCACCAGTGTCAAACGAACTTCAACCGACAAAATCCAGGTGAGAGCGTATGTTTGGGTTACTTGGTGTGCCTCTGTTAGTCGGCTTTTTTTTTCCAGACTGGGAACAAATGTGTGGATTTTATGTCACTGAGTGGAGAATAGCTCCATTCACACATTCTTTGGGATTATCCATAAATGATGACCCTTTTTTTTTTTTTTTAAGATTTTGAACCTCAAGTGGGTCTTGTGACTTTTTGCCACGGCGTTGCTTTTGGTGCGGCCAGCTCACAGAAGATCAGCGTGGTGTGAAAGGAGTCGGCTGAGAGGAGACGCGCTGACAGAGTCACAAGGCAGGACAATGAGCAGCTGTGTGTGGGACTGCCGGAGCCGCCTGGGGCACAACAGTTGGCTCATCGACACTCTACATTTACTTTGAACTCCTTCCTGTCAGACCGCCATGACGGCTTTGGGATGGGAGAAATTTGTATGCTCAGTATAAACAAAGTCTCTGATGGAAGGAGAGATATGATTTTATTTGAGCCCTTAAAGATCATTTTCATGCTTTGTCTGCTCCTGCAGAGCACGCTGCAGATCATGGTTTTTCAAAAATAAATCTATAATGTGCTTTTTCATGGAGCATGCTCAGTGGAGTTGAAGCCCCCAGCTATATTTTGGTTTGTGTGACCCCCTTGTTTTGCTCTCCCTCTCATCCCTGAAAGCGTAGCATTGTGACTTGTTCTCTTCCTGAATGCTTAAGTGGTAACAAAACCACTCCGACAGCATTCTTTAAGAAAAGAGGAACTTTTTTCTTTAGTTGTCCTGTCAGCGTGGCTGCTGCTCAGCTCTACAGTTATTTTCAAAAGTTTAAGGACTTCGGAGGAATTGGGAAGAAAAGTTTAACAGATCTTTTTTTTTTTAAATTCGGATTCCATTTTCTTAGTGGGAGTTTTAATTGAGGTTTTGTCAAGAGAAGAGGTAAGTTTTCTTCTTGTCACCAAGTAAACTTTAAACAAAATAATTCAGTTATGCTTTTCATTTGTGCTTTGTATATAAATATTTTGCAAATCATTAATAATACGTTATAAAGAAGTTAAAAGCTGCTTTAAGGACATCATGATAGTTTATTAATGTGCGGTATTAGCCAACAATTGCAATTTGACTTACAAAAAAAATATTATTTTTACACATTTGTTGCAACTTGTACTTTACTGTCATTGATTATCTGTCCACACACTAGTCTTCAGCTCATAGGTGCCAATAACAGGAATTGTAGTTGTGCGTTAATGAACACGTCTGCTTGCAATCGTCTGTTCTAAACTATTTATCAAATCTTTATTTGTGCCTTAAGTTTGGGGGCTTAGAGGGTAAATGTTGTCTGTAACTCTTTGTAAGTCTTGTACGTTTGTTTGTTCGACTGCGTTAGTCACATGGAAACATTGTTTTGATCTCATGAAAAAAGATAACACATTTTTTTAGATCACATTGCAGGGGCGTGTCCGGACCTTTTTAACTGGGGTGGCACAAGAGGGGCACTGACTTATGCAAGAGTGGCATGTGGGATTCAGTGGCTGGAAGTACCAACAAGCATGCACATACAAGCATTTAAGCATCAGCCATGTCTACTTACATTTGCCAACAGTTCGGCACTTAAAGTTTAATTCAAAAGATAAATAGACCTACCAATCACAAAATCATACAAATGTAATATAAAGCTTATATCTTTTATTCTTTTGAGAAATTGTACTTTCTAAAGATGAGCAAAACACAAATGAAAAAATGGCACATTTGACAAGACAACTGCAATATAAAGTGCCAACAAAATGAAGACGAAGCCTAGCTAACCCGACAAAAAAGTGGTTAAAATATTTACTTTAAAAAACTGTGCAAAACTTAGAATGTGATTTTTTTTTTATAGTGTGGTTTTTCAGAGTGACTTGCATCTCCACTCTTCAAATGGTTCAAACAGGCCTGCCTTTGACTTGGCAGATAACCAATCAAATGGGGTGGCCAGTCAGATCACAGGGGTGACCTGTGCCACCCCTGGCCACTCCCTAGACACACACCTGTCACACTGAAGACTTTGTACAATAGCAGACAATAAAAGAACCTCTTTTATTATAATTTTCGTCTTCAGGCACATGGTGATGTGTCGCCGAATTCTTCATCTCAAGGTCACTGGGTCATCCATAGCTGTGCTCACACGCTCTGACTGTGTCCAGGCCATGAGGGATTGTGAATTCTCTGAGAAAGGTAAGAGCGATGCCTCACTGTGAGAGTGTGTGTGTGTGTGTGTGTGTGCGCACGTTTGTTTGTGCACTCTCCAAATGTAAATTACATGTAGGCATACGAGGTTCACAAGATTCCAAGCTGGTCACTGCACAGAGAAATTCATGAGAACATCTTAAATTCATATTCTGTCAGACGCTTGCTGACATACACACTGCGTTCAGGGCTGGTTGTCGAGCTGCTGTGACATTTTCAAACTTTTGTGCACAGAATCAATGAGGAGTTTCTGCTCTGAACTTTTCATTGGCAGATTCATGAGGATAAAGTTACATTGCATACAATCAGACTTCACTGCTGCACTGCTGCTGTCTGTTACTGGCTGCTCCAAAACTTGGTCCTGTTGGTTTTTGTGGGAGTGTTGTCGTGAAGGATTACAATATCAGGCCAAATGTCACATGTCCCTGTGCTGCTAAAAAGATGGCAGAATGTTTTCTTTGCTCTTGAATGGTCATGTATCGGGGTCCTCTTGCTGTCTCTGTGTGCTTCACCTCTCGTGTTTTGTCAGTTGATGATCGTCCTGTGTTTTCTGTCTTCAGATGTCAGTTTATCCGTTTGTTTGTTTGTTTGCTTGTTTTCCTTGTGTTATAACTGTTCGTTCTCAGTTTAGTTTTTGTATTTACCCACTTAGATTTGCCTCTGCTCACACAGTTTGTTTGTTTGTTTTTGCTTGTCAGCTTTGTCAGACACATTAGGAGAGAGGAGATAAACCACTTAAAGCATTTGGCAGAGGCGGGACAAAGTCATTGTTTTGCAAGTTTCAAGTTAAGTCTCAAGTTTTTGCTCACAAGTCAAAAGTCCGAGACTTTGAATTTCAAGTCCTAAACAAGACATTAGCGCTCTTCTAATCTATTAAATTTACAAAAATTGTGAATGCTTTTGAAAATTTTGATTTACTTCTTTAAATAACGTTAAGACAGGAAGACAACGTAACCCACGTCTTCATAGTTTGTTTTCTAACTTGACTGGATTTTGTCAGATGCTTCAAACAAAATTGATCTTTGGGGAAAAAGTGTCGACTTGAAAAGCATTAACGTGAGTTGATTCAGGAAATGAAGGACAGTGCAATGATTCACTGCACACTTTTTAAATAACAAACATTTAAATCTCAAGTATTTCCAAGTCAAAAGGCTCCAGTCCAAGTGAAGTCACGAGTCACTGGTGTTAAAGTCCAAATCAAGTTGTAAGTCTTTTATGATGTTGTCAAGACGAGTCTGACTTTTGACTCAAGTCCGAGTCATGTGACTTGAGTCCACACCTCTGGCATTTTGAAAAGAAAAGTCTGCTTCACCATAAATGACAATTGTAATTGATGTTCTCTATTCTCCCTAACATCCAGTGGTCTGCTTTATAATCGTGCAGGAACTCTGGATTTGTCTGCTGATTCTGTCCGTGCACTCTTTCCCCTTTCGTTCAGATGGAGGCCTCTGTTTTGACTCATGAAAACTGACACTGATTCCCTCAGTGATTTTTGTTCTCCTTTCAGATTCTCATCATCTTAACCCAACAATAGATATCACAGATTTATATGACTGTCTTTCATAAATTTTCGGGATGGAGGAACTCATGATGTTTAAATCAGCTGCTGGAAAAACTTGAGTGCTACTCATAAACGTATCCAAGCTTCTGTCTTCTGCAATTTTTCTCCTCTGGATTGTTTTCTGCATTGAATATAATTTAATGTAGGAAAGAATTATTGAATGCAGAGTAAGTTCATATTTTTGTGGTCGTATTTTTGTGGCACGTACCATCAACTTTCATCACTTCAAACCAGCTTCTTATGTGGAAGAATGTTAAATTTTTTACAGGTGAGCTAGATAAAAGTGGATGTGAAGCTAATAAGCTCCAAGCTAAATGGAGCTACATGCTAATGACCTCCTGTATGTTTTTGAGAAGAAATGACTTTTTTCTCATCCTCCACATTAAAATCGCCAGATGTGCTACCTTTCCACCAGCACCTAAACCCAACATGCATTTATTGACTGGAGGACATGACAAGAATCTTGAAACTTCACACACAAATGTGATTTGGTTGTCATTTATCAGGTGAACAGTGTACACTGATTCCACCAGCTGTATTTTTTTCTTTTTTTTTAATTTTAAACGTTTTTTTTTTAAACATTTTATCACAATTTACAAACAAATGTTATTAAAGAACCAGAGGTTTGGAAAACAGTATATGGTAAATGCAGATTAAGGGTATTTGCATTAGGTTGAATGTATTTGTAAACCTGTTTTACGTTTATTCAGGTTTAGTGGGTCTGTATTAAAACATTAAGCTGTTTGTTAATACTAAAATTTCTTTCCATATAGAAATAAACATGTTGCAGTTTTGTTTTTATTTGCAGATCATCAAACCTGCATTTGACTTAACTACTGACACTTACTGTTCATTCAGGACCTCTGCTCTAACTCAGTCCAGGTGTCGCTGCAAGCTCACACATGACGGATGACCTTCTGTGTGTCTGCAGCTGACCCCCGCTCAGATTGTGGTTAGCAGCATTTTACACCCCAGTGCCTGCCCATGGCACATTAATCCTCAGACAGCACAGTGTAAAGCAGTGTGTACATTTGTGAGGAAAGGCATAGCCACGCTCTCCACCAGCTGCTGCATGGCATCAGTGTTAGTGAAGAAAAAAAACAAAAAACAAAACCCTTTTTTTTTTGCTTGATCTTTAAAAGGGTTTTTAATGCTGCAGAATCAATCATATATTCATTTCTTCATTCTGTATCTGTTAATAGTAAAACTATATTTGCGTGACATTGCTCTGCATGGGAGTGAGTCAGTGACCACATTTACATGCACCCAATATTCCGCTTACTGACTGGAGTATGTAAGTATTCTGGTAATGCTGTGACTCATGTAAACACCTCAGGGCCAGTGTCCACATGGCGTTTTTTCTAAGTACCGGCGCCTTTTTTCAATTGTCCTCAGTGAGGAGAGAGCATCTGCAGGAGCAGGCAGCCGCACAGAGAAAAAGGCAGAGCGCCCAGCGTCTTTTTTCTGAGGGCTCTTCCTTTTTTGTGCAGCCACACTGAGCCCTTTAAACACTTCAAAGTTTAAAATTTCCCAGCTTTTCAAAAAAAGTGCTGGTGACGTCACCGGTGCTCTTTTCAGCGAGCAGTAGATCAATGTATTGTTTCATTTTTTCAACGAATAGTAGGCAGAAATGGTCCCAAGTCTTTGAGCTTGAGTCTCAAGTGAAGTCTTGGGTCTCTCATGGTGGTAATGAGTGTTCATCTGCTGTGTGCCAGTCAGTCTGCATAGAACACAGCATAGGTATGTGTATGGAATTCAAAGCATTTACTGTATTACAGATAGTACTGAAGATCGCACATTAGTAATGACACACGTGCATCAAGCAGGGAATGACATTTAGCTCGTCAGACCTCGTCAGACAAGACGCACGTGAAGGGTTCTTTTTCCTCTTGACTCACAGCACTTTTTCTCTCAGCACACAAGCACTTCATCCCAGCACTGCTGAGTGGTCCGCCAGCACTTTTCTGCCCCAAAAAATGTCATATGGACACAGACCCTTACCCCTGACCGCATTACCTGATGAAGCCCTTAGTCCAGTGATTAACCAGAATATTCAGACATATATACACCTTACCCCGCTAACTACTGGGGCATGCTCTTGTGTGAATGTGTACATGGGAAAGGTTAAAGGTCATCATTCCATCAACGAGTGAGGCTCACATTTTTGGAAAAATGAGGAGACAGAGTTTTTGTTGTACTGTATGAAAGAGATGGACATCATGAGACGCCTTGACAGAGGGAAACATCATTACAGTGATTAAATTAATCTGTAGCTGATAAACTGAGGGACGTTGGCTTCTTCAGCCAGCTAGCTAAACTAGCGGGGCAAAGGGTGCATGCGTACTTCGGCTGAGTAGCGGGTGCTACGGGGTTTTATGTATGGGTGAATTATCAGACTACTTCACGCTAATGTCACGCTGTTTCGACTGCGCATGACAGTTGCAGGAAAAGCTGTTTTTGGTAAACATGTCCTGTTGTGCAGTGAGATGCCAGAATCACAGAACTGTTCAAAAAGACCTTACATTTCACACAATACCCTCAAATGATACCCCTTTTAATGCTATTGGTAGACATTTTTGGTAGAAAACTCTTGGAAGAGATGATTGAAATGATAACCAAATTAAAAATGCCAGACTCTGCAGAGCTCATTTCATATCAGGTAAGCTAACATTTAATCAGCCAGTCTGTTGTGATATGTGGACAACAGTTTAAAACTAAAATCTAACAGTATAACATGGGAGCAGTTCAATAGCTGTCCTCTTTACTGTGTCGAGTCTTCCCATGGCTCCTCGGGTTTGCTCGACAATACGTGGGTCCCTCCAGAGCTGCTACATTTTCAATTTGTTTGCTGTTAGCACGTTGCTAGCGTTAGCTTGAAGGCTGCTCTGTTTGTCAATGCTGGACACAGTGAAGAATAAGAAGCTCATTTCTGTGTGCCTTCGCTTTTGTTGTGGACTGTTTGCACATGCTAGCTCGTAATGTAGCCTGTACATTTGCACTGAATTGATTTAAAACACCCTGTGCCAATAACAGCGGTGGCTATTGGCTATGTGATTGGAAGAGACCAGAGGAGCAAGATCGCTTGTTGACTGGTGCAGAGAAATGTGCTTCTGGTATATACGAGCTAATGCTAGCGACGAGCTAACAGCAAACTGGAAAGGGGAGAATTCAGGCTCCGCAGTGCTTCACAAAACTTCAGCCCCCTGTGTGTCCCTGGCGTTGCAGTGTTAGCGTTACAGTTCAACACCTGAAATTAACAGTCACTGCCAAACACACAATACAGATTTTAAAAACAATAGCCCTCCCAAATGTGTGCAAATGGAAAGACATAAAAATAAATATTTGTTACAACACTTAAAATTCCTTGAAAGTTCTCTATAGAAGCAGACCTACCAATAAATGACTGAAAAAAATGCATTTCCAAGTGCAAAATCACCTCTTTGGACTCTAACATAGGCCTTCTGATACCACATCATGTATGTGCAAGCACACTACACTCAAACACAATTCTAATTAACATAACATATACGGAATATGATTATAAACACTTTTTTTTGACTATACCTATTATTATCTATAAATTTGCACACTGACCAAACACAGTCACCCGTAGCTACAGAAGTTATTAGTGTCTGAGCTCCACATAATGCAAACGCCCTGTTGTTCCTAGAAGCACAACTATATTATTCATCCTATTATATATTGATTGACTTACTAAGACTACTGCAAAACAACTACTAATATCCAAACATGCTCACGTTACACATTACCTCTAACTATCACTAAAACACACGGGCCGAAAAAAAAACCAAAACACATTCACCAAACGAGACCAGCCATATACTAGGTTTCAACCTAGTCTTGTTTTAAATCAGGGTGTGGCCGATGAGTTTGTGTGAAGGGAAAACCAAGAGTTTATGTTGGTTTACATGAATCTACATGAAACTCTACATGTAACAGCAGTGTGTGTGTGTGTGTTCTGTGATGTGTACTCACTGTAAAACAACTTTTTGTTTGTTGTCTGTTTGTTGCTGCTGTGCTTTTAGCAAATATCCATCGCTACCTCTGAGCCGTTACGCTCATTATGGATTCAGGAGCAACATTCATAATCACACATGCAGCAAACATCCCCTACACTTATTCCAACTGACACACTCGCTTCAGCTCTGCGAGGAGAGTGTTTGTCTGTATGTGCATCTGTGAGTGTGTGTGTGCATGTGTCTGTGTGTGTGTTAGCATGTGTGGTTGTGTGTGTGCCCAGTCGACTGAGTTATGAGCGTGAATGGAGTGAATGGTATTTGACCATGTGCATTGTTTTTTATGAGATGAGCAGGCTTTAATGACTCTGTCACCAGTAAATGGGCTCTGATTTGTAGCACAGCTGTCGTTCCACACTCTGATCAACTCGGGCCTTCTGGAGACACACACACACACACACACACACACACACACACTCAGAATTAGTAAATATTCAGCGAATATCCCACACCTAAACATCCGTATTAAACCATACATGCTCACAGTTGAGTTGATGTGGATTGGGATTCTGGCACAAACAGTCTCATTAACACGTGTCGTCAATACAGAAGGTAAATTACAATCTGAAGTCTAATCAGAGAGAAATTACAGCTGTTCAGACGCACACAGCACTCACACATTAGACCTTATATCAATGCAGCGGTTCCTCAGAGATCCCTCTGGTCTATAACATGGCGATGGTGGTTGTATAAGCTTCCAGTCCATCACTCTGTATAATAATCTGCCTGTTGTCTGTGTGCTCCAGTGTATTTTTGGATTATTCTCTGATATTTCTTCTCTGCAAGCTTCGATTGCCTGTTTGTGGATACAGTGCCGATGGAGTAATGTTGTTCATTCACAAATTGTGCAGGTGTAGCGAGGAAGCTGCGTTTGTGGCAGCGGATTGTTGTTGTTGGTGAGTTCCTGAACCAAAGAGCCAATGTTTCTGTGTCTGCCCTGCAGAGAGAGCTGAGCTGTCACTCTTCTTGTTGAGGTGATAAAACTGAAAACAGTTCAACAAATGGGGTAATCAACATATACAAACAGTGAAGCGCTGTAATCTGCCTGGGTAAAGAGCCTATTTGTCTCATGAAGAACTTTTCAAAAAGATTATTTCTGGTAAGAAGAAATGGCACAAAATATTTATGCTCTGTGTGCCAGTGTGAGGAATTTCTATCATTTTTGTGTTGCACTCAACAACTGATACCTTTTACAAGGGCTGAGACTCAAATCTGAGCTACATTGGCCCCAACCTGGCAGATATGCTGACTGTGGGGTTTCTTAATAGAAGTGATATGGTTGATTTAGATACAGAGGACCACTGAACGGATTTAGATATGTCCCTTCCCGTATTTCTCTATTTAGTTGTGTACTTACTGATTGATTTATTTTATTGATCTCTTATATAGTCTTAATGGGACTATCTTGTCTGTAGCTGAGAATAAAGAGTTGACCAATGGATTTATTTATTTATTTATTTTATATATGTCTGTTTTCCCAGTATACATTTAAGGGGAGTAAGGATTAACTTAATCATCTAACTCGATCCGACGCACGATATAATATGTATATTGTCTTGTTTGCTTACCTGTAAAAAGATGAAAAAGGTTTGGGCATCATCTATTTGCTTGTTTGTTTGTTAGTTTTTGTTTTTTTGCCCAGTTTTACATATCTATGAAATCTATCCATGAAATATTGCCGCTGCCTCCAGTTCTTTTTTTCTCCTTGTTTTTTTTTTTCTTTTTTCAATGTTTAAATTTGGAAAAAACAAAATGAAGATGTAATTGAAGAAACAAAAAAAGATTATTTCAAAAGTGAATTGAAAAGTAGATTAAAGCTGACAGTGCAGATGTACGTGACAATGTGGAGAAATCTAAAGCTGCACTCTTCAACCCGGATAATAATAATCCATTATACTGACACAGCGCTCTTCAGGACACTCAAAGACACTTAACAGAGTGTAAAAAACAAACAAAATTACAAAAAAGGGGGGGAAAGCACAGAGAAGGTGTGAGGACAAGTGTCAGTGATTGAACGCAGTGCCGAACAGGTGAGTCTGAGTGATTTTTTTGGATATGGACAGTGAGGAGGAGTCTCAGATGGCTTTTGGGAGTGAGTTCCAGAGAGTGGGAGCAGCGATGAGAAAGCCCTGTCCCCCCGGGGTCTGTGCTTGGTCCGGATGAAAGGGGACAGGAGGGACAGGGACATTAGAGCGGGGGGTGTGGGTGGGCGGGCAGCCCAGCTAGCTGTTGCATTGTTTAATAAAAGCATTTTACATGCAGTTGTCATGCATGTGTATTTTGTTGTCTTTCTTGTGTTTTTTCTTGCTGGTGATGGAGATTTAATTCCGTCAGCTAGAGCTAGCTGAGTTTGTGGTGGCTTTAAATATTTTGCAAACACACTGTGTGTGAGCTGTGTTAGATTTCCAGTTTGTGCCAGTATTGTTCTGGGCTCTGCTTTACTGTAAACAGTTCTACTTTTACTCTGTGAGTAATTTGGCTGGTTGCTCAGGACCTCTGTTTTTCTGTGGTAGTGTGTTGTGTTTAAAGGGTTATTCCGGCAGTTTTGTATTGCAGTTTCATGAACTCACAAGCGGTAGATATCTAGATTTTAAAGGTGTAACAGAGACGCTGCACCGGCCTCTGTGGGTTGAAAGGTGTCCGTCTCTTGAACATCTGGCCACAGTCACCATCACAGCTGGGTGTGGTCCGTGTGGTCTGTTGTGATTGTAAACACGTCTACGTGTCACAGCTGATTTGCAGAGCAGATTACAACTACTCTTCTAAAAGTGGGTGCTGCAAATCAAGACAGCAACTGCCGCAAAGTCCTGACTTTTGACCTCCAGTATGCAGCTGTTAAGAAAAGGGATACTACATTTCCCACAATACAACTGAGGAGCATCTTTTATCACATCATCTCTGCCACGGAAACCTCAAGCCTTCAGTTTGTAATCGTTTGCAGTAGTTTTGTGAAAAGGACACTTGTATACTTGTTTTTGATCAAATATTTGTTCACTTTCAACATGCATACATACAATAACAACATAGAAGACATACGACAGACAAACACCCACCTTCACACCCCCACCCAATAAGGATTAGCAGACAAATATTACTTAACAACAGTGCTTTTATACTTGCAGCAGCATCAACTAAAACACTTAAGTTCTTTTGATTTGCACCGTGTGATCTTACAACCAACTATCCCGCGCTGAGGATGTCCGAGAAGGCGAGGAACCGCTGTTGTCTCTGCAGAGACCCCCTACCAACACAAAGTGATTGTCTTTTTTAGCTGCCGTTAGGCCGGCAAGCCATGTTGAGAAGAAAACCTTAATAAAGCATTGCCACTCAACAAGAGAACCAATGGGGAAAATTGTACAATACATTCAATGATTGTTGACTGACAAAATGAGACACATTTGCAAAAATTTAAGACCTCCCAAATTTAAGACATTAACAAATCATCTGCAAAAAAGAGGCCAGAACTCGCTAAGAGCAAATCAAGCAATTAGAGGATTGTCTGCTTTCCTGGGTGTACAATAAGTTCTCCAAACAAAATTATAGTGTATCATTTGATGATTAGGACTTCATGAGATTGATATGTTGGACCAGACTCCGAGCCAGTTAATATCAGTTTGAATTAGAGACAAATCTTTTTTCCATGTATTGTCAATTGAGATTGGTTTAATTGTTTTAATTGTAGCCTTTATCAACCGTGTATATAACTTGGAGACCAGACCTCGTGTACCGATACAAGAATACATACACTGTAATAGATACAGCGGAGGTTCTTGCCCCCAGGGGATTCCAAAAGCACTTTTAAAGCAGAACATATTTGCAAGTAAAAGAAGAAAGACGATTGTATGGAGTGTGTTGAGTGTCAAGCCCAAACCAAATAATACCAATGACATCATCACAGATATTTTTTCTGACATTAGAAGTCTCTCCAGAACTACAAAGAACTTTATGCATCTGTTTTCACGGGCTATATGATATTCTTTGTGGCAAGAAAATTCGACTTCATGTTGAAATGACACATAAGGGAATAGTTGAAGCCATCTAACATCAGCCAAATCATAAATATTTTTGTATATTTGGTTAACTTGTTACTTTGGTTATCTTGTGTGGAATCTGCAAAAGGCTGTCATACTGTTATTACAGCCTCTCATCACCAGATGTCACTGTTGCAAAGTAGTTACTGAGTTTGGCTGGTTTGGAGTCGCCATGTGTCAGTTATTCTTCTTCACTTTCCTTCATCAACCAACAGACATTCAAACAGTTGCATTGATCCATCCGTCTGTTTACTGTGCAGACTCACAGCTTACTGACAGTGTAACAGGTGTGCCCTTTTGATTTCAGGGAAATGTCAGTGCAATCTTATGTGTATGAAGAGTGTGTGTGTGTGTGTGTGTGTGTGTGTGTGTAAACCCAAAGCAGGCCTGTGCATTATCAAGTTTGAAATGATTTGCAAAGGTTATGCTCTCTCTCACATTTCTGTCCTTTGTGTCTTTTCCTCTCAGGTCGACTTTCTGTTCATTTAGCGGTGAGCCGCAGCAGCAGTTCCACTCACGTACGCTGCACCTTGTTGACTTTAGCCTCATTATAAGGCCAAATGAATATGACGAGTTGTGACATTATGCGGCAGCTGGAACAAATGTGCCAGCCGCTCACTCTCCAACCTGGCCAATTTCTCTCTCTCTTTCTGTTTCTCTCTCTCACACACACAAACATGTGCTCGCTTGTTTTTCAGGGAAGGGCTTGATGGGGTTGATGGGTTTGCAACAATATTGGAAATGTAGATGGGCCTGTGTTTTGAATTGGATTGCACGCTTTGATGCAGAGACAGATTGTAAACTGTGATTTTATTAAATCCTTCATTAGGATTCATCAGTGAGATTGGATCAGAAAAAGGTCACTGTGCAGATGCGCCCCCCACCTCTCTCTTCTTTGCTCAATCCCCCCTTTTATATACACCCCACCCCCCCACCCCACTCAGCAAAGCATAGTGAACTTGCTCTCACCCACTATCTCTCCCTCATGCTCTCTCTCTTCCTTCGCTAGCTCTTGCCCGAAACAAATTTGCGATGAAAATGGGGAAAAATGATCATCATGGGCCTGCTAGAGAAACACAAGGTGAAAGTGACATTATCCCCCCACCCTGGACCCCCCTCCTCCCCCTCACAGCCATCTAGGCTGGCGCCAGTGGGACGCCTGTGCCACAAATCATTTGTATACTCTCATTTCTGCGAGCGGCCCGCGATGTTGCTTACTGCTTAGCGAGCAGATGACTTTCAGAAAGAGGAGTGAATTGGGAGGGAGGGATGAAGAGATGGGGAGATGAGGAAAGAGGAGTAGAAGGGGGAGGGAGGTAAGGAGGAGGGGGAGGTGTGGCAATTTGCCGGCGTGCGAGGACGTCTGTGGGAGTTGGATCTGAAATTGAGAGGGAAATTGTGTGCGCCATATGTCAAGTTCTGCAAAGGAGGTTTTCATCGTGCACCTATATTCTCAGTGTTTGTGTGTG
>JAPQLA010000002.1:1185480-1203305 GCA_029822935.1 Naso vlamingii | reverse complement strand
CCATCTCTCCCTGTGTACTTTGCCTTCCATCTTGTTCCCATAACACCCCCCTCCTTTCTCTCTCCGTCTCTCTTCCATTTCCCTGGTGGACTCTTACAGTAAACTGCGTGTGTAATTTAAATGCAGCGCCCTCCTTCTCAAATGGATGGCTCACAGGACAGGAGAGCAGAAAAAAGACGGACGGGGCAAAGCAATGAATCTTGTTATCATGTGTGTGGAAGAAGATTCAGACTTCCTGCTCGGAGCCTCAACCAGCAGAATGAACCAACTCAGATCACATTGTCTTACCGTTCATCTCATTTTTTTCAAGTTTCTGAAGGCATTTGTTCACATGTTATTCTGCATACGATCTGTCACACTGTCTTTATCAACTAAAGTGCGTGTGTGTGTGTGTTTGTTGGAGTGAGTGACCCCCCCCCCCCCTTACTGATCTGGATTCCCTGTCTTGTCTCTCTCATCAGTTTCTTTTTGTATCTGTTTCTTTTTGACGTAAACGCTGACCATCAATAGTAAATGAAGAGGACTTCGTCATTTACTGTAAATAGACTAAGTGGATTTATTTTTGGTTTTGTTTTCTATCAGAAGTTCATAACTACTCTTTTTTTTAGACCTCTGTTATTGCTGCTTTCTATTTGTGCAGGATCATTCATTTTTGTGATTTTTCTCCCTGAAGGACTAATTAAACCTGTTACAAATACAGGGCCGAACAGGTATAGCCAGAGTTTACTCATTATTTATGCCTTTAACTTTTCCTGCTTTTTTCATTGCCTCGTCACATCTTATTGCTAAAGGAGATTTATCAGGTGGACTGTGGTTTCAAATGACTAAACTTTTGTTTTGTTCGAGCGTAGGTGTAAACACGATCAACAGCAACTTCAATCAGCTGATTTGTGACCACAGTGCGATGTCTTTCCCCTTCAGGTCCCTTACTTTTTTTTTTCTCAGAATGCCCCACTGGTCCATACTACAACAGCCTAACAGGCTATACACATTAAAATGACGATGAGATTGAGCATTTTTATGCTGCAACACCTGACCTGGTCTCAGTAAGGCTTTAAATTCACTTGGTGGAACAACATCTTTGTCAAATGCCAAATGAAGATTTTTGGATTTTTCATATTTACTGATATTAGGCTTTTAAGCAGCTTAAAAGAGGAGCCAATTACAAAATCAGACAGGCAAGTTGTAGAAACTATTGGAAAACATTAATGACATAAAGTTAATACAAAAAACCCCCCAAAAAACAGGTAAGCAACAAACTTGAGGCAGAAAACAGGAAAAGAGAGGCAAATCCAAAAACACTCAATATGTTTATGCAGTCGAGCGACGGTTAAAACTTGATTGCATAAACACGAATAGTGGATTACAAAAAAGATATTAAAAAAAACCTGAAACTGAAGGACAAATGAAACAAGTTATAAAATTAATTAAGTTAAATACTATTAGTGATATTTGTGCCAATTAACATCAACTGTTAGGACTGAGGAATAGTGACACGCTGTACAAGCAATACACAAAGTTCAGACGCTTACATCCATCACCTGCTGTTGGTCAAGAACATAATTCCAGTTCTAGACGGGCTAGTTACAGTCTAACATGCAGATTCTTCAAGTACCTATCAATCAATAGGAAGTGTTGTAAGTCCTTCAAAACACACAATAAATGGTTGCCAACGTGAAAAAAACTTTTCTGTTGAGCCTCTGAGTGTGAATTTAATTTTTTCCAGCTTTAAAAAAAGCATAATGTCTTTGAGCCACATGGCTATAGAAGGAGGGGCTGGAGATTTCCATCCCAATAAGTGTTCCAAAAACAATTAAATTAGAATTTTTAGTGGATAGAAGTTGGAAATTTTGGGGAACTCCAAAGATGGCTATCTGGGGGATAGACTCCTAAGACTCCTAATGAACTCTGAAAACATCTGACAACACTTTTAAATAAATCGATTTTTTCTTTAACGTCATGCAAACGTACAGACTGGGAAAATCCTGAAATTAAATTTAGAACTAACCAATACAACACAAGGACATAGAGATGCAGGCAAGGAACACGAGCAAACAAACGCAAATTTATTTAACTCAAAGACGTAACAAATAAGACCAGATACACAGGAGGCTAATCAGGGACAGTCAAAACTAATCAGGCAATCAAAAAGGCAGGAGGTTAAACCTAAACTCATGGGGTGAGAACACAGGAAATTAAACAAGGAGAAGACTTAACTAAAGCTAAACCTTGAAAGTTTAACTCTTTAAAACGACTCATTTCTGAGCTCATTGTGAGCACAGTGACATAAACACATGATTTTCACGTGTGTCGATTGAAAACGCCTTCATGATGGCATCGTCATGAACATATTGGACTGACGGCATGGGTTAACTCGGTTCTCCTCATGTGGTATGAGCAAGCCAAAGTTCCTGTAAGTGTGTGTGTGTGTGTGTGTATGTGTGTGCGCGTCTGACTTCACCCCACAGTGCTGTATATGAACCACTGTTGCCCCAACAAGCCATATGGTCCCGTCCTAATCTGAGCCTCATCCTGCTGATCGCACTGAGATTGACTTCTGTAATTAGATCTGATCTTGGGCTTCTGGTCACATTGAGAGAAAACAGATTTGACAGGAGGTGAATTTGACGCACGTTTGGATTCAAAGAAGAACTTTAGGTTAATTGGCAAAGTAAAGCCAATGTGCATGAAAACATTTTCTCAATCAAGGTGTTTGAAATTTGAAGCCATCACAAATATAGCTGGATTTTCTTCCATCTGGAACTTTTAAGGTTTCCTTTGTCAGTGAATGTTGGTGACTGAGGCCCGCCGTCACTGTTGAGCCTCAGCTCGCACTCAGATTTAATATTCTAATGCTTTACTGCTCCACAGCAGTAAACCTTCCCTCTCACATGTCATGACCGTGGAGTGATCTCTTCCTGCCCTCCAGCCATCTTTTCATCGTCTATTCACCTTGATTGTTCCTCCATCTTTACAACCTCTGCAGTGAATAGATGGGGTTATAAGCTGTACTCTGGGGGGCTTTTCCTTTTCTGCTTCTGCTTCAGATTCTTTCTCTCTATCTGCAGCTCAACTCTGCTGCCACTTTCTTTGTCACTCTTTCTACATCGACACCCCCCCACCCCCCCAATCTTGTGCTCTCTGCTCTCCCCCTCCCTTTCTTTCTTTCCTGTATTTCTCCAGAAGGGAAGTGCCTTTCTAATTACTCTAACCCTATTGTTGTAAACTTTAGCCACAGCATCTCTGAGGGGGGTCTGTTGTCCCTTGACGGAGTGGCTTTCAGGGGCCAAAATAGCTTTTACCTCTGTGTTTGTGTGTGTATGTGTGTGTGTGTGTGTGTGTGTGTGTGTCACAGCCACAGATTGATCAGATATCACACACACACTCTCTACTTGGCAGAGCCTCTCTACACGGGGCAGGTGTACAGGGAACGAGGGGAAGTGATGGGGTGGGTGGTTGCTGAATTGAAGAAGAGGAGAAAGATGATGGTGGGTGGGTGGGGGGGTAAAGGCAGCTCTTATCTCCTTTGCTTGCCTCCCCTTCTGTGTCCCCAGGGGTGGGTGAGGATAGTGATTGCGACGCTTGATCCGTGTGTGTGTGTGTGTGTGTGTGTGTGTGTGTGTGTATGTGTGTGTGTGTGTGTGTTTGGGGGGTATGATATGTTGCTGTTCATGTCAAAAGTCACTCAGCCCCTGGAGGCTTCCTCACAGTAATTCCCTGTGTCCTTCTGGAAGTTTAGCGAGTGCGACGGTGCGTGCACATGTGCATTGTTTAAAGTCCACTCTTGGTTCTCCCTGTGTGTGAGAGATAAAGACCCCAGGGCCATAAAACCAACACAAGAAGAAGAAAACTACCAGCAACAACAAAAAAACTTTGCCTCTCTTTTTCAGGGCTGGCCTAACAAGAGCAGACCCCAGAGAGCTGTGGGTTTTGCCACTTGTCTTTATTGTGTTTTAGGGGCTGTGTGAGCGTCCCCCACTCACTCTCTGGGGTTTTGTCCAGAGAGACATCACTGACTCTAATACAATCAGCAGAACCACAGCTGCACCACCGTGATGGCTAATTGCATCATGGAGTCAGTGATAAAGTCTGGAGTGGCCTGCTGTTCCTTTCTGGGAAGATGCGGCACTTTTTGTGGCCTCTTAGCCTTTTTTTTTTTTTTTTTTCAATGTAAAGTTTGAGTGGAAAGCCATTAGTGTGTTTACAGTCAACATATAGTTTGAAGTTAAGATGAGAAAGAGGAAAGGATGATTTGTCTCTGGAAAAATGAAAAAAGGTTTTCAAACGGTTTATTTTTGTCTTTTAACCTTGATCAAGTTGTTCCCTCACCATGCCGTTATTAAGGTCCATAACCTTAACAAAGTAGTTCCTCACCCCAACCAAACCATAACCATAGCACTGTCACATCATCAAACAGTTTTTTTTTGAAACTGTGACATCTTTATGTTTGTAGGGGTGTTAAATCAGAAAATGCTTCTATTTGTCATTTTAGATGGCTTGGACCAACAATTTATTGTGACGGCTAACTTGGAGGCTTTGTTGTATTTTGCTTTACAGAACTATCTGTTTTTTCTGTCTTAAACCGTCTTGCATTATGACCCCACATGTTTACACTGACACCCATTAGAGAGTCCCAATCCCCTCGGTAGCGTGAGAGTATTTTCCATATCAGTTTTGGAGTCATTAGCGCCTTGTTTCCACTTACGTATGTGTAAGAAGACGAGTCAACTGAAAATCCATTCATTCCTATGAGAAACTCTGTGACAGCCAATGTGCATGAGAAATTCCTCCCCTCTGTAATATTCTTGCCTGGAATTTGCCTCAAGTACGTTCAAAAAACTAAACTTTTGGCAGTGTATTTAGGAGAGACCGTACGACAGCATGCTAGCTTATCTAACAAGCTGCTGTAGCTCGCAGGCTATTTTCTTCAATTCAGCTGCTCAGTTGGATTGTCAAGTGAGTTTGTACAGTTAGAAAGAATGAGATTATAGTTTAAACAGATTATGAGTCTGATTTTGCTTCTGTTACATTTCTTTTCTTCTGTAAAACTGTTGTCACAGTTTCTGTGTTGTCTCAGATGTTTGTTTGTTTTTGGCTCATGTTCATCAAGGAGAACTCCACCACTTTTCATGTGGCCGTCCAATCGATGCTGATGGTGACTGTAGTCAGTTGAAGCAATAAATTCCTCATTTTGTGCTGTATTGACAGGGGAAAGCTGAGTTGTTTGAGTTGTCCCACGCACACAGCTGTTGTTGCAGTGCCTACATGTACCAGGATGCATCGTGCGCGAGCTCCTGAGGCTGCAAACGCAGCTCAGTGTGCAAAACAGTTACAGCACGAGCAAGAGTGGCACAGTCAGTGTTACTTTTCCATATGCTGACAGCTAATCACATAGATGTTGTCATATTTTGTTGTGATTTTAGTTACTTACGTTGGTTTTAGTGTATTTGTCAGCTGTTTTTTTTAGCGTGTTGTGTTGTGCCGAGGCTGCAGAGTCCTGTTGACAGCGCACACAGCGGTAGAAAGACTCAAACTAAAGGCTAAAGTAAACAAAAAAACAAACAAACAAATAAATAAAAACAATACTTATCTTCATGTACTTATATACAGATATACTTATCCGTCTTGTTGGAATATTCCTATCACTTAGTTTTCAATGACGAGGGCTTTTTGGTCTGCCAGAACCTGAAAATCCTCTCAAAACAAACATGGCACTCACTCGCTCACCTGGAGTGTGAGGAGAAAGGTGCAGGGTAAACAGCTTGAACTTCTTCCTGAAAACCAGTGATGTCACTGGTCCCAAAAGGAACAAGAGATTTTGAAGCTGTGTCCCAGAGACGCAGAGAACACTGAAAAAAGTACTGTTGAGTTTCACATTATATCCCTGATTCAGAAAAGGTTTAAAATCCTTGGAGTTCTCCTTTAAATGTGGTGTCTGCTGTATGTAAAACTCACTGAAACCCACAGAGGTAAATATGACAGACGCTGCATGCTTTTAAACTGAAACTGACAATGTGTGATTTTATGCATGTATTGAGTTTTATAACATTTCCAGATCACCAAAATCCACAAAACCTTTATTCTGGAAAGATTCTGACAGTATTTTCCACGAGAGAATTTATGTGTTGATGAACACGTCTGAGAGAATTTACCTTTTATAAATGGAGCATACTTATCAGTCTACGCTGCATCATATTTAAGTGAAAATGTTGTATGTTTACATTTATATTCAATGTGCACTGCAAATACAGTTGTGAGAGGAAGAGCTTTGGTTGAGAGTTTCACACAGTTTCTCTCATTTGATTACTGTGCCGCAGCAACTGAAGAAAACTGTGGAAACGATCTGACAGGATTCAGTTCAGACTTGAGTGTCATGGAAATGTGAGATTGCCAACGTAAACTTCTACGCACAGGTGGTGCTCAGTCAGACATGAGAACAACATGTTACATTTCCGTCACATTACTGAAGACGGAGCCTGTCTGCAAGTAGAACTTTTTTAAAAATGCCTCTTTTCCTTTACTCGTGTGTGACTCATTAAAATAATTTTTGACCTATTTATGTCGACATTACCTTGTTGTAGTTCAGTAAATTTCCACTTTAAATTTACAAAATGTATCAGTTTCTCATTAATTTGTCCAAAAAAACAGTATATTTATTATATGTGTTGTCAAATTGTGAATGTATTATCCCAAATGTTTTCAACAATGTTCAAGACGAGAGAGATTTATATCCAAGGTAGCAACACTTTCATTTAGTGGCCGGTTGCTAACTGCCAGGTTAACGCCGGTCAGAGAATGAAAAAGGAAGTCGCCAAATGTGACTCAGTGTAACATGAATAAACTCTAAGACATTACCTCGTAACCACTTCTGATCTGAGTCAGTCATAGATTTTCATGTTGGCTCTTATACAATGAATTAAACAAATCCCATGATCCTGCTCTGCTTTACGACATCATCAAACTTTTGTTTTCATCGTTTAGTAAAGAGACCTCAAATTGCTAAAATTATTTATTGTGTGTTAATAAAAGTAACATCAGTAAATGTAATTTAAGTATCAACAGAAACCGTACTGCTCACACTGAGCGTCACGTCACTGCCGCTGCTTCAAACTACTCTGACACTGTTGAGTGGTTTAGTCTGTAACAATGCAACATGTTGTACGATGTGAAAAAATTATCATTTGATTTGTATGTTAAATTTGTAAAGTACCAACTAAAAAGTGTCAAATAAATGAGTGAATTAAAAAGGGCAATACTTTTCTCATAGCAGAGTAGAGGCCCACTAGGGTTTCATTCTTCTCCTGCGTATGTTATTGTAATTATTGATGTTGTTATCATTTTAACCATGTATTATGTGTGCAAATAAAATAAAATAAATTATAAATAAAATTAGATAATTAAAGTAGAGGAGAAGTACTTTAAACTTGTATTTTGGTGTGGTACATAAGTATTTGTACTCGGTAAATAAAGCAATATGCAAATAATACTGCAAGCCAAACTAGTTAAAGACCCCGAGAAACAGAAGTCAGAGTGTGATTTGGTTCCACATATTGATGTGTTTCCCGCAAAAACAGGCTTCTAGGCAGGACATTGCACAGCTATTGATTGACATTCACAATAGCCAATAGGGCTGAAAATGCGCCATGCCCGCCCCTGCTAACGCTAATGCTACTGATGACAGCCTTATCTCGGCTGTGGAGGACTTCTTGCCATCACCTTCACCTGTGCCTATGGTTTTACCAACGAATTGGACGGGGTTACAGCGTTTTTGGAGGCCATAGCTGTTTGTTTGAACCAATTGCCGAAGCCGGCGGTGCTGCTGGTGAAGGAGAGACGCGGGTTCATCCCCGCAAAGGAGCTGATGCCTCCCAACCAACGGAGGGCTTTCACTATATTACCCTAAAAAATCGAGAAAGCATTTGCATTGGACGAAAAATAACAAACGCCCCAGAGTGCAGAATGAGACTTTTTCCAATGAGAGAAAAAAAAACAGATTTTCTTATTAAAATAAAAACACAAAAATGATTTTTTTTCATCACATAATTGGCATATAACAAGATACAAGAACAGTTAACACATGGACGCAGGATTAAAACTGGGTAAATGTATTTTTCATTTTATTGTGGTCTTTAACACAACTTAGTATGAAAGCTGGGTTCACAATGTTGATAGAACATAAGGGAAGTAATCATATTTTTTTGATTTTCACAAAATGCATTTTATAATAGACAACTTTTCATTGTACATGTCATTTGGGAACTGATCACAATTCTGTTTGAGTGCATTGCTATTGTATTTCTTTCACTGTAGTTGTTACAGAATTGTCACATGACAACTGTAACATAAGTGTAAAATATAAAATACCACACAGCCGACACAGAGAAAGCGATAGTAATAATAGAGTAGTTGTGAGGAGGAAGGGAACAGTGAGTACTGAGGCCGAGTGTCATCAGAGACAGTGATATTCCATCCTGAGCTGATTTTCCTCGCAGCAAACGGAGGCTAACAGGCAGGATCAAATCAGGAGATGTATTGATTTGGTCAGGAGGGACAGGATCTGGTCTCCATCTAATCATTGAGAAAGGAGAAGCTCTTTGGGCTATAGCGTTTCTAATGGGGAGAAGGGCCAATCGGACAGGGCGCAGCCTCATATGAAATTCATCTTTAATCTTTATGAATTATGAATTAGATTCTGTGGTTAAAAAAAAACACATTGCATTTACATAACCCCTCTGACCAGTGTTACATGTTTTATGTGTGCTGTGTTTTTACACCACATTTTACAAATCATTTCTCTACTTATGCATACAAAATAAATGCAATGCATACAAGAGTGGACAATCAGTTTTATACTGAAGCACAAGTATGCATATGTACAGTACAGTACATACAAAAACTCACACATTTGATATATACATTTATATGTATGTACCTTCTATGAATTATTCTCCATATAATTTATGTATGTTGTCATTCACCAAGTGTGTACACATCCAGCATGTATGCACATGTGTGTCCTCCACCTATAGTAGCTCATCTCTGTTGAATCATGCAGGTAGGCAGGGGAGCTGGAGCTTGCTCCCCTTGGGCAGTATTTATGGCAGCGCGTGTTAAGGTATTTTCAAACACACAAAAAAGGTGCTTTAAATTTCAAATGGGATTCTAGAGTGGGGCTGAAAAGGAGAAGAAGAAAATCTGTGGAGAGCTTCACTCCACTCTCCACCCCCTCCCCTCCCCTCCTCTCCCCTCCTCTCCTCTCTCTCTCTCTCTCTCTCTCTCTCTCTCTCTCTCTCTCTCTGGTTCTCTCTCGTCAACCTTTTCAGAAAGCATCTATATTCTCACACCAGGCTGTAGGGGCATGTTGTCATGTTGCTATGCTACCTGAATGTCAAGCAGAATGTCAGAGTCATGGCAGAGTGTGAAGGTACAGCAAAGATGGAGCTTCTTCTGACCACGGGGCACACTGGACACAGACACAAAAACATGGAAGGAATACTGTAGTAATGAAGTATAGTACCGTGTGAGGCTATGGTAGGCCCAATTAGAATTTATATTAAAGCAGCTATAATAACACTATATACTACTAAGTATGCACAAAACACATAAAGTTAAAAATTGAATACCACTGAATTTACAGCATTAAAACTACATTTGACTTGAAAACCATCTAACCTTCTCATTGTGTGTGTTTTCAAGTTTTTTTTCAAAGTGGTGCAATTACAAAATCATAAAAGCTTTACATGTTAAAAAAAAATTTAGTGTGACTTCATTTCACCCATGTGACCTCTTCTTTCTTGGATCATGTGACTTACAGGATGTAAACCAATAGGAGAGAAATTGACTGGATCGTATTGGACAAGCCCAATCCCAAACAGACCCCAAGTAGTGCGGAGTGTAAGTGGACTATTAAACCTGTGAGCCTGCATCGGTGCAGGCCTACATGCCGGCAGAGGGAGTGCAGCGGGAGAATGGAGGAGGAACTGATCAGAGAACTGACGCTGCTGTCCTGCCACGACTCCACAGTTTATAGTGCCAAGCCAAACAATCCGCATTAATGACGTGTGTTGTTTGAAAGTGACATATTGAAGATTGGTTCAATCGACAAGGACAAAATAAAAATCTTTTTTTTTTTTAATTTGGGGACAAGGGAGGATATTTGGCACACAGGACATTTGAGGAGGCATTGCCCCCCCTCGGCCCATGCTAGAACTGGCCTCGGGGAACAGCATTGGACAGGTCCAACAGGAATGAATAAGAGAGTCTGTATGTGATTTACATCCACAGCTGAGATGCAAATCAGAATGAATCTCAGCTTCTTTAGCTTTTTGTCAGAAAAATGAAGGCAATGTCAAACTTTGGATTGTATGAATCCGTGTCCACAGCAAATCAAGGATGTGTGGACTCTGTTCAATACAGACTTCTACTCATCCTCAGAAAAATCAGCGCCTTGGTCAGTTTCTCACTGAGACTTAATTAAACTAAGAGAAGGGCAAGAATAGGCTGGGAACATGTCATACAATCTGTTGATAACTCCTCTATTCTGAGGTTTTATTTGCAAATCTCTCAGAATGGATCCCCGTGCTTGCAGCCAGACCTTTTGACCTGAGCAAAACGCTTTACTTTAATTTGAGCAACTTGAATAACATTTTTTGAATATTGCACACTTGAAAGTGCCGTCTGGAAATTTCAAAGAGGGGCTTTCAAATCACCTCAAGTCACTGCACAGTGCAACAATCCTGTTTTATTGAATTCAATACATTGTACAGATGTACCTAATAAAGTGGTTACTAAGTGTATTTCAATGCATTACATTTCAAGAGAAGGTATTAAGTTGTATATAAAATTTAATTATAGAATTTCTTTGCTTCCATAAAAGACATCAGAACTGCAGCTGCTGCTGTTAAACTGAACAGAGACACAGAAGACGTTTAAAGCCGAGTGGGGACGGTGCTAAATGTGATAAAACAACAGTCCAGCTTTCCATCAAAATACCTTCAAACTAGAGATAATTCGATGGTGATAAGGATGGAGCTCATTACATTGACATTAATGCTGATGATTATTCCCATTACAGTTATTTATTTCCTTTATTCAAATCCTGTTAAGTCTATTGAGCTTCTTGCCATGCAAGCCTACACAGTTTCTATAACATTACCCACATTTCATCTGGATTAATTGAAAAATTACCATAACCTGCAGCCATTGCCGTTATTACAGTTTGGTGAAATGGCCCTGAGAAAGGTGTGGTGATTGAAACCTCTCACTCTTCCCCACTTCCTCTTTCACCACTCTCATCTCAAACTGCTTCCCCCTTTGTTGACCCCCCCCCCCACCTCCGCGTCCAGCCTCAGCACATCACAGGCCGGGGCCGGGGCTGGGGCCGGGGCTGGGGCTGGGGCCGGCGCCGGGGCCGGGGCCGGGGCCGGGGCCGAGCAGAAAGATGTGCCACAGAAATGCAGTTCATGAAAACAAGATGCCTTAAAGGGTTGTCGACTGTCTCTGTTTGTGAGAAGAGAAGAGAACCTTTTAGGCAACATCAGTGTTCAGGGTCAGGAAGGTTACTTTGGAAATGTAATAGATTCCAGATTACTGAGGCACTTTAGTAGTCACATATACAGAGTAAAGTGAAATATGTTTTCTGCATTTAACCCATCCCTAAGGAGCAGTGGGCAGCCACAGTGCAGCACCCAGGGACAAACTCCAGATTCTGAACCAAAACCTCGGTCAAGGGTGCTGACTGGAGATAGACCTAATGAACATGTTTGGATGGTGGGGGAAACTGGAGCACCCGGAGATAACCCATGTGAACATGGGGAGAACATGCAAACTCCACATAGGAAGGCCCTGCCCCAGCTAGGACCTAGTTACCCTATTTAAAATGTAATAACTCAACTCAACCTTTATTTATAAAGCACATTTAAAACAACCGAGGTTGACCAAACTGCTGTACAGATCCACATAAATAAAAGAACAGACATAAAGCAATACAGTGCATAATAGCATACCACAGTAAACAACAAGAACAATAATACTACATTACACCACTCACTATGTACAACACAAATACGGGAGTCCAGCTCAATCTGAATTGAAAGCCAACGAGAAAAGGCGTGTCTTCAAAGAGGACGTAAGGGTCTCCAGGGTCTGGGCAGATCTGATGTGCCAGGGCCGGCTGTTCCAGAGCCTCGAGGCAGCCGCCACAAAGGCTCAGTCGCCCATGGTCTTCAGTCTCATCTTAGTAATAAGTAATGTAACTATTTCACTTTTTTTATTGCATTTAATTACTTTTTGATTATTTTTCTACATTTCTAATGAATGTTTTAAACTATTACCCATTTTCAAATGTTTAAACTGGGTAGTGTTGACCTTACAGTGGTACCCAGCACTGATTGGCCGGCATACCTACTGATGTTTCCTTGGGTTCGACATGGAAACTTTAGACGTTGATGGCATTTTCAAAGAGAAGTTTGTCTTTGCACATTAAGCATTATAATAAGGATATTTACGATCATATACGATGTTCTGCAGCATTATGATGATGAACGGCGTCCTGAGAGCTGGAGCTCATTGCTGACGTCACCACTAGCTGAAAACAACGGAGGAGCATGTGCACTCAGACAATCAGTCAAAAAGTGAGGTCCTCTCATGTACCGATACTAAAACACAAAACTAAAAATGGATATATAACCCAAAAGCGACTCTTTCAGCTGCTTTACGAAACAAACAAACAGCCGTTTCCAGATTATATATCTGTGTTTTGCTTCATGTTTTCATGTTGGTTTTTGAGAGGACACCACTAAACATTCAGTGAGTTTCACGTCTTTTAAAATGAGCGTTTATTGTATTTTTTGACAGATTGTCTGAGTGCACATGCTGCTCTGTGATTTTCAGCCAGCAGTGACGTCAGCAATGAGCTTCAGCTCTCAGGACAGCGTTGTTTATCTTAATAACGCTGTAGAACATCGTATATGATCGTAAATATCTTTATTATAAGGCTAAATGTGCAAAAAAACAAACTTCTCTTTTAATAGCTGGTAATCACATTTTGCGTTGCACTGTTATGTTCCAGCCCTTTTCTGATATCTGAATAAAATGATTTTTGAAATTTCCAGCACTGGAACACGTCTTTATCCACAGACATTATGTGAGCTCTCAGACAGGTTGTTTAGCTTTGAGCATCAACATAGATTGATTTTATTAGCAAATGTGAGGTGCTGCAAATACAAACGAGAACCAATCAAAAGCATCAGAATATTGTCAAACTTCACTAAACGGCCTTGACTGACAAAAGAAGACACTGTGCACATCAAAACATGCAAAGCAACAGAATGAATATTATTCAACATGTAACGTGAGCTTTGTACAGAAAATATTCAGATGTAACCCCTTTGGTTAACATTTTCATAAGTAACTGTAATTTAATTACACATTCTTTCTCAGTAACTGTAACTGATTACAGTCTATTATGTAATTTTATTACAAGGGGTTACTCGCCAGCACTGATGGTGACGTCCTTCCAAACAAAGACGTCTTTGTAGACAGACAGATTTGCACACACCTGACACTGCCGTGGCTTTAAGATGGCCTCCTCTGTCACACATGTGTCGAGGAAGTGCATTACATTGGATCATTATATGTACTGTGCTTGAAGAGCACCTTAAATCCCCAGAGCAAAGTGTAGAAACCTGCAAAATGGATTCATAACACCATTTTCCACACCCGTGCTTCCTGGAGTTACATAAGCACATACAGTAGTGCACGGTGCTATAGGCTCCTGCAGCTGCGTTAAATTGGACTTGTAGAGGAATGGATTGAAAAGTGACTCCGTGTGTGAGACTGCAGCTTCTCCGTCTTATTCCAGACTAATTATCAACTCCCATTTCGCTTCATGGACAAAATTAGAAATTTGTTTTTCGATCTTGTCTCGGCCATCGCGGTGCTGTTGTTGTTTTTTTTCGTGTGGGGATGTATTTTTCTGTAGCATCAAGGATCTCAATCTCATTTTCTGCTCTGAATTACTGTCTAATGAATGTAAGGTTTTGGATTTGGAGGCAGGCAGACTAGCTAATGGGTTTGTTAGTTTGTTGAGTAGCATGCCACACTCATTATTGCTTTCAATGCTGTGATTAACTTGATTTGCAGGGCACATCCATCACAGAGAAGATGATGTGCTCACATATATAAATGCACGCATGCCTGTAATGTAATAATCCGATTTAATAAGTTATTAATGTAGTTATGGGCTCAGTTGGAAATAGAAAAGTGGACGGTTCAAAACACTAAGGCAACTGATGATCATGTTGTGATTGATTTAATTTCATTTAGCAAGAGAACATGATGTTACAACAGTGACTAACAGGATAAGAAAGTCACTCAGGGGCACCTCTGCAAAAAAAAAAAAAAAAGGAGTTATATTATTGCCTTCCCTTTAAAAGCCTGCATACGATTTTTCATTCTTTTTTTAAAGATTATTTTTATGGCATTTCTGCTTTACTAGGCTGCTTATAAAAGAGGAAGGCAGGAATGATGAAGAGAGAAAAAATTATTTTGTGCAGGAATTCAGCTCACATAGCCCGCTGAACCTCAAGGACATTGCATATTGTATCATTATTCTGGCACTCTGTTTTTTCAGAGTGTTGAAAGTGAGAATGTCACATAACAAAAGCTCTTTAGAGACCTATGAAGCATGGATCCACAATAAGTCTATTCTGGGGTGGTGCTTTGTGTGTGTGAAGAGAAACATCTGAAATGAGTAAGATATGAGTAAAGAGAGGATGAAGTCACTCAAGAATGCTCTGCCCAGGAAGAGATAGGACGATGACAATAACAAGAGTTAGTCAGTGTCTTGTTTGGGAAGAGGGTGTAACCACCACCACGCTGAGCGGCCACGGCGGCCGCAGCTTTACACTGACAGTTAGCTGCCGAGATGAAACAAAGATGTGGGTTTTCACTCATCTCTTTCATCTTCAGATATATGTCTGAGGGAGGTCCCTAAACGTCCCCTTAATGGTGTCACAGTGGTGATTATCAAGCGTCACCGCTTCTTCGGCAAGCTCGAGGCTGTCACCAGAAATGTCAGATGTGTCCCGTGTTCCTAGTCATCAACTGAGTTACGACAGAGAGGACAGCTGTGGGTTGGTGTCTTTAAGGTTAGCCATCTGGACACAGACCAAGTCACCCTGCCCACTTATGCATTAATGAGTGTGTGCATTTATCTGTGTGTGTGTGTGTGTGTGTGTGTGAGAAAGACAACTTGCCATCGTAACCAGATGAGATCAACTGACTGCTCAAGTCTCCCTCTGATAAATACTTGGAACTCATCCTGCACATTAACTTGTTGATCGAGCCACCAAAACACTGAGCAGGAAAAAGTGTGGTAACACTTTCTATGTAGCCTGTCTCTATGATGCGCTATAACACATTATAACACACTTAGAATGAATTATATGTGGTTATGGTTATGGTTAACCCCAACCTTGCTTATAACTATGATTATACAACGCTTTATGCTCATTATAAGGCATTATAAGCATGTTCATAATCAGGACTGGGCAGTAACGCATTACTGTAATTTAATTACTTTTCCCAGTAACTAGTAAAGTAAGGGATTACAATTGCCAAAACAGTAATTATGTTACAGTTACTGATCCAAGTAACTCAGCAGTAACTGCGTTACTAGAAAGGACTGTCTACATATTGGCACTGGCGGCACTCCTGGGGCCTCATTTATCCGTGTTGTGTAGAAAAGGCTCTAGATTCTGTCTTACGAATGAAACTGAGAATGTGCTTAAGTTAAAAAAAATCAGTATTTATCAAACTTGCGTAAGCCGCTCCTACACACAACAGTCTGTAGTCAGCCGAGAAAAAAGAGAAACTTTTCTGCTACAGAAATCCAAGTAGCTGACTTGTTGACAAGCTGGAAACCAACCAGAGACTGTTGTTTAGGTCACTGAGTGTGGGTGCAACGAACAAAAGATAAAATGCACCATTAGAGAAGATAAACAAGTGCAGTAGCCTAAATGCCGAATCAGAAGAGAAATACATACATATCAGAAATAAAATGAGGACAAAGCACAATTAAATGATCTCCCTTGGATTCGCATATTACATTATTGGTGATACAGTCCTCTCTCTGGCATTATATGGAGATTGGAGACAGCGACACAGCTACACTTGTACCTACAGAACAAGCCGGACCATCAAACATCCATGTCCTGTTGACGATAAACAAATCAAGATCGCTGTTTGCAAACCTTTTTTTATTTTGATGTGCTTTTTGATGACTAACCATGAAGTAATGTTAAGACTAATCGTATGTGAAATTCATGTGAAAATATAAATTCTTTAATTCAGAAACCCAGTCCAGTCCAGTCCGGTGGTCACACGGTAAGAGCAGGTGCAGCCGGGCTCTGTAGTGCTTTACGATCGGGAGCCAAGGATGCTTACAGACGTGGTTCCACAACATCAAGAGAACATAACCAAAGCCGTCCATGAGATCAAGGATCACCCATCAAAAATTTCTAAATGTATAAATGAAGATAAACTACTCACTTAAACAAAATGCTGCATGTGCTCTCCTTGTAATAATCCATAAACTAGGCCTATTAAGATGTTATCTTAGTCATTTTGTCGTCATGCTGCAAAATAACGCTCCTCATGTTATTTAAGCTAGTCTCTATAAACAGACTCTGCATTCACTGAATGGAGAGTCTGTAGGCAAGGTAGGGCGATTTTGGTGCTGGAAAAGCCCTGGTTTGCGGTTGTAGTCTTTTGTAGTTTGTGTAATTAGGACTGTTAACTGTTAACTGGCATGTAAACTGGCTACTTGTGAAAAGATCCGGTGGTGGATGTGGTCTCTCAACTTCAACTCCATTCTCGCGTCAGACTGTAAACAGTCCGACTGTAAACAGCGAGCGGCACGTGGAGAAGGAAGTCGGAAACAGAAATTCGCCTCCTCCAACGGAAGCCCAAGAATAATGGGGTTTGCCCCCAGAGGCTGTATCGCTGTCTGCCAGAAGTCAGATGGCAAATGCAGCCGATGGGTTCCTAGACTGTATTTAAGCTAATGGGCAATAACTCTTGTCTTAATGGCGCTACTCTGCGAATACTAATTTAGTTAAATATAAATTAGTAATCACTGATCAAGGGAAATGTAGAACATGAAGCTTGTGACAGTGGCTTGTTTTCTATTTGGTGGTTTCCCTATTCTGCAACTAGATGCTGTGCATAAACGTGGTCAGAGCTGTGCATATATTTACACACATTTCTAAGTACTAGTACAAGTTGATAAATGCCACACTTTGCCTACGAGTGATGGTACGCAGCCATTACGCACAAATCTGTGCGTACACACTGTTGATAAATGAGGCTCCTGATCTCTGACAAAAATATCTGTCCTCAGATATGAAAGTTTTTTGAAGTGGATCAAGTTTGGGAGCTGGCAAAACAGGCTGTGCATCACTTTTTTAGGAAGTTAATTGGGTTGCAAAAGTAATATAGTAAAGTAACTAGTAATGTAACTAATTACTTTTGATACAAAGTAATAAGCACAGTAAATATATCACTTTTATAAGGAGTAATCAGTAATAAGTAACTTATTACTGCACGCTGTCAGGAAAACTTGATGACAATGACGATAATTAAACAAATAATAAAGTCTCCAGATTTTTTTGTCATTTAAGTTTTTGTTTTTAACATATAAACATTTAAACTTTATAACATATACAATTAAAAAACAAAGTTTACAGTTTTAAAGGCGCCATATGTAAGAATGTGGCCCAAAACGGTTACTACACTCACATTCAAAATACTGCGGCAAGTCGTAT
>JAPQLA010000002.1:1167887-1182982 GCA_029822935.1 Naso vlamingii | reverse complement strand
TTGTGAGGCACTTTGTGCTACATGTGTATGAAAAGTGCCATATAAATAAAGTTTATTATTATTATTATTATTATTATCTGGACGTAGTCGTTTTTTTAGATTTGTGTATGGACAGTAAGGATATACCATAATGCAGAGTTTCTACTTAAAAGTGGGGTATTTTTATGAAGATGTACATTATGTAGCACACTGTTTCACAGGCTTGACCAGCTGTTCAGTAACTAATGTAGAGACTCCAGGAAGTTACTTGTCCTGACCAAGACATAATCTAGTATATTCACCCTCTCAACAAAGAACTGCCAGGGTTTTTTTGTGTGTGTGTGTGTGTTTTTGTGTGCAATATGTACAGATGGAATATTTTGTGTTTATTCTTTGAGCTTTCGAGCTTCTGGTGGGAAGATTTTGTTAATTTTGAGCCTGTTTCCACCTGTTTCCTGTTTTTGTGCTAAACTAAGTTAGCAGATTGT
Source organism: Naso vlamingii (assembly GCA_029822935.1). Lineage (NCBI taxonomy): Eukaryota > Metazoa > Chordata > Actinopteri > Acanthuriformes > Acanthuridae > Naso > Naso vlamingii. The sequence goes on along the minus strand of JAPQLA010000002.1, from coordinate 1,182,515 downwards.
TAGCTGTGCCAATGGTGTGAAATGGTATGTACACTCCGCCCACTCGTCTCCTAAGTGGGCGGAGTCACATTTCCCAAGGAGACAGTTAGGAACCTCCATCCCTCCAACTCATCTGGAAGTGTTATAGCGTTGTGTGAATGGATTAAGGCTAGGGGTGTAACAATCCATCCATCTGGATTGATCCATTGATTGGTCGAGCAATGATCCAATCGAATTGATGGAAACTCAAACCATCAATATACATCGTCAGGCCTTTATTTTGAATTTCTTCCACATGTCTGTTCACAGTTCCACAGTTTCACACTCCCCTCTTAGGAATAAATCAGCTGTGCTGCAATGTTTTGGATTTTGCAGAAAAAACGGGTCAACAGCCAAAGAACGTAAAAAATCCACCACCAAGCACAGCACCTACACGGAACACTGTGAGTTCAAGGTGGTGAAACAAATGTGTGTTTAGTTTTGGAGCCCTTCATAATAACGAATAAAAAGACATTTGCATCTAAACATGAATATGTGGCACTTTACAGTGAAACAGGTCTTTGTCCTTTTTTAAAAAAAAAGAAAAAGAAAAAAAAAGAGGCTTGATTTTCATTTAAAGAGACTCCGAGGAACTTTCAGGTGTTTATGAAACAGTCTCACGTTTCCTCTGAAGATTATAAATTTTCTATAACAGCAAACAAGACCCTCAATGAATAGACTGCTGTTTTTATGTAGTTACTATTAATGTCCGTGATTGGGTCCAACTCCCCCCGAACTCAGATGAAACTTTTTAAAAAAAAAATTATTTCATTGTTCTGTGCAATAACAATAATGCATTATGTTCTCTGCCTACGGCTGTTAGTTTGCACTTTAGCATGTAACATTAATGGAAATGGCTGTGTAACTACAGAAAATAGAGGTAATAGGTCACAGGGGACATTACTGCCAAACAACTGGCTGATAACTTATTTCTCAGTCACATATAAATACATTACCTCATCATCATCCATCCTGCTGTCTCTCTTTCACTCACTTCCGAAACAAATGCATGCGTTGCCGGTGTTATGCCGAGTTCTGCCCGCCTGGCACACGCTAGCAAAGATCTTTACAACAGAAGGCGCTATATCACTACCGCTTTTGTCCAAAGGGGGTGCTAGAATCAACAAAAACTGAAAGTTCCTTGTAGTCACTCGAAATGTCTGAAATGTTTCAGCAATAAAAATGTCAAAACATTTCAAAATTGCTTTGTATTTTTTTCTTTTTTTGGATGAAATGTAACTGATTGTTTTAAATGGGTATATAATATCCTCCTCCTGAAATCACGGCCCCCCCTAAATTGAATCAAATCGAGATGGAATCATGCCATACTTTGTGATATCGGCAAATATCGTACCATTGTCCGAAGAACTGATATAGTATAATATCGTATCGTGATGAAACTGGTGATTTACACCCCTAATAAAAGCAGATGGATTTTGCGTCGCATGATATTTGTTTGATGTAAGCTTTAACTTTTAATTCATGCTTTCACTTGTAAGACCATTTAAATGTTTGTTCATGTCGATTGCAAAGCAAGGTGGGAAGCACCGGTTCCCAGATCTCATGAGAATGTGTTGCTGAGACAGAGACAGGTCTCGAACAAAATTAATTTTCTCCTGATTTGTGTGTCTGAAAAATAACAGTTTTTTGTCAGAATGCTTGGAAGATATGTGTCTTGTGAAGAAAGGGTCCAATATGTATCTTTGTGATGATGGGGAGAAAGAATTGGTCATAATCTGTGGTCACGTTAATTTTCCCATAAGATGAATGGACTAAAGACTGCTTCTAGTTTCCTAAAGGGGCGGGGCCTTGGCCAAACCCATGTGACATTGATACAGGAAATGAACCATGAGTGAGAGGTCTCGCTTTCTATTAACCATCTCTGCTGTAGCTTCATTAAGTTATTTTGTAACACTCAGAAATCTCTAATAAGAGAAGGAAAGACAAAATGCTTCCTGTTCACGCGCCCGCAGGCTTAGCATCAGTTGAAAGAAAGCATATCAACATTTTTTACAATATACAGAATTTTTTTCCTTTGGCAAATACAGCATTAAAGGGTAATTGCAGGATTTAACCTCTGCCCTATTTTTCCGTATGTTGGGATCTAAATAGATGATAGAAAAAAGGATTTTTGAAATGGGTCCAGTATTGTGCAAGATCGTTCCAGCTGACGGCCGCCAGAAGCTATGGACTTGACCCGCAGGGCAATCATAAACACCAAAATACACGCATTAAAAATTATTATTTTTACTACATACTGGCTCGGATTGATGGATTGACATGATCAGTGTGTGAGTCCCCCGACACACCAAACAGAAGTGTAGCTCTAACAGAAGTCTTGCGTGATCCGGGGGGAACTGGGAGTGAGTTGTTGTATAAGAGGACGGTGAGAAAGTTAAGGAGAGTTTGTGAGGAAGATGTTTTTGTGTTTGAGTGCTATCTAAAAGACATGAAACCACGGTTCGTGCTTGTGCATTTCTGAATTATACCAACAAAATTTTGAGCTACACTTTGCGCAGTTTTCATAAACTGACATTTTTGGATAGGGACATGTTGAGGTTGTGGCTAGTGGTGTCTGAATGGATGAAAATTCTCCTACCTGTACACGGTGTCTTGCAGACCATCAGGTTTTTTAGTTACCATAAACACTGTTCCAACAGTGGAGAGACCTGCCACTGACAGAGTGAAGGTAATGGCTAAATTATTGTGTTTACATAGCATCAGTGATGTAACACAGGAGAGCAGGGCAGAATTATGACAAAACAGTCACTCAATAAGCCTGTAGTATGGACAGAGTATCAAGTCTTGGCTGATTATGAAATTTAAAGTTACTTTTATTCTCAAAATTTAAAGTTACTTTTATTTTCAAAATTCTCTAAATATTCTGCCATGGCTGTAGGTAAAGTCTTGCTAGCAGTGCCTCTGTATCGCATGTTATCTCACCTTCTCTATACTGATCAGATTCAGTGTGATTCCCTCAAAAGACACGCCCCCCCCCGACCATAAGCGACCCATGAACACAGGTCTATCTCCGTGTAGGGGTCGTCTTGAAAATGTTGTCAGGCACTTTTCACAACAATTGGAGCCAGTATGAATAATCATGTGCGTATTGCAGTGTTTATGATTGCCCTATAGCTTCTGGCAGCCACCGGCTGGAGTGATCTTGCTCAATACTGGACTGATTTCAAAAATTCTTTTTTCAATCAACTGTTTAGATCCCAAAATATGGAAAAATAGGGCTGAGGTTAAAAAATCCCGGAATTACCCTTTGAGCAACTGCAGAATCAAGCTCTTTTTAATGTATGCAAAGAAAAAGAAATCAAGAGCAAATACACAAAAGTTCAAACCAAACCTACGGCCTGTTTAACTCGACTGAAATCTGAGCACAGGCCACGTCAACTAATCTTGGCTGACTGCTTGTACATTTTATTCTTCTTCTCTGTCTTATACTGGATCTAACCCAAGCAGGCCTCAACAACAGTAAATGATGGAGGTGTAAAAATTGTAGCAGGGGGCAGGCAGTGTCCTTGTGTAGATGGGGGATGGGATTGACAGGCATCCACATCAAGCACCTCCCCTCATGACCTTGACAGGCGTGGTGTTATGGTACGGTAGCTACAGCATGTAGTCTTTGGTTAGCCGAGGAAACAGTTCTGTCCTCTGAATGCACAGGCACTGACTCTGCTCTTGGATCTGAGATATGAAGCTACCTGGAACGTGTCAACAATCGTCTGTGCTCTTTACAGTCAGCCTGCATTGAACATGCAATAGCGATGTGACGTGTGTGTGGCCGATATACAGTGCAAATGTCAAAGGTTCTCTCCCTCGACGTGTTATCTGATCCATGGCTATCCTGTACACGTGTGTGTGTGTGTGTGTGTGTGTGTGTGTTGCGTCTGCCATTGCAGCAAACAGATGGTATCATAATGACATCATTGCACACTGGGGTTATGTTCTCTAAGGCTCAGAGCAGGAGGAAGAAATTAGGAGGAGGCATCAGATGAGTGTTACTCAATTAATCTAAAAGAGACACACACACACACACACACACACACGTGTGCGCTCGCAAAAAACCAAGAGAGCTTTTCAAAACATTTAGCTTCAGTTTGCCCTACTAAATGCCACCCTGCTTTTCACCTCGCCTGTTCGCCTGTTACAAATGTCAGCACTCCCAGTTAACTGGACTTGAAATGATCGGCCCCCCTCTCTCCCTCGCTCTCTCTCTCTGTCATGTCCTCCTTCATTTGTTAAGGGTGCCCTGAGCACCTGAGTTTCTTTTTAAGAGATTCTCTTTTCCCTCCTTTTTTCTCTCTCCTCTATTCTCGAGCTCTCTCATCTCACTGAGCAGGGAGAAACCTGTCACCGCACAGCATTAGTATGCTCTTTTCATATCCGTGCCTCTTGCCTCTTTTTTCCTTCCTCCTTTTCCTCTCCTCTCCTCCCCCTCGCTCTCTTTCTCTGCAAACATAAAAATAGTTTATGCCTCTGACAAGAAAATGCCTCTAATCCTGAGGTTTGTTGGAGAGCAAACAGACGCAATTGGCCACTTGTTATTCTGTGTAGAATTTTCTATGTGGGGTGTTTGTGGTATCCATGGCAACAAAGTAGGGTGCACATATCCCCCCTGTCACCGAGCAGAATGGGAGGAGAGAGGATGAAAAAAGGCGATAAAAAAACACACTTACTGAAACGCACGGGGCAAGCTATAACCTGTTAGTTTAGCAGCTGGTGTGTGTTGAAAATGTGTGCGGAAGTGTGTTTCAGTGTGTGTGCATGTGTTACTGTGATGGTGATGCACACCTGCATATAGCTGTTAGCTTTCATGAGATCAGATTTACATTTCTCTGATTGCATATGTGTGTGTGTGTGTGTGTGTGTGTGCGTGTTTGATAGGTGGAGCTTGTGAGAAATTAAATGGTTACGGAGAGAGTTCAGGTGTGTATTTGTGTCTCGATGCTTGTGCGTCCATGTACAGATCGAGGAGCCGTTACAGCCGCAGCTCCTCTCCAGCTGGGTTGGAATGTCTGTGTGAGAGATAATCTTTGCCATAACGAGTCTTTCACATGTGCACCTTCTTTTCATTGGGCCACACAGGCCCTGCCACTCCATCTAACACCATGGAAATCAATGAGAGCCAGTCGGAGTGGTGTGAAGATTGAGCGGCGGTCAAAATACTTTGCATGCAGGAAACTAAAGGGAGGGAGGGGCACGGGAGGCTTCAGCATTGTGATTTCATCTATGTGAATACATTGTGACACTTTTCTGTGTGTGTGTGTGTGTGTACACAGTTGTGTCAACATTCAGCTACATATTTAACTGACTTCCAATTTCGTGCCTCTGTTTTGCTCTTCATTTTTCTTTTTTCTATTTCTTCACCTCATTCTCTGCTCTTCTCTTACTTTCTCTTCTCTTTTCCTCTGTTTTCTTCTCTCTTCTTTTCTTTTTTTCTTTTTTCTTCTCTCCTCTTCATAGTGGATTTGTTGATTTTCTTTGGAGCCCAAGCATCACTTCTTTTTTTCATCCTGCAGAGGTTTGCTGTCATTTGGAGTAAAACAGGATTATAATTTCGACAGTTCTTACTAATGTGTCTTTTATTCACATTGGTTGGTCTTTCAGCACATGCTGGATCAATAAGAAGAGTGTGTTGAGGGTTTGGACTGGACTGTGGGGTCACAGGGTTCAGAGGTCATGGTGTGTGTGTGTGTGTGTTTGTGTGGTGTGTGTGTGTGTGTGTGTGTGTGTGGGGGGGGGGGGGGGTGTTGTTGTGTCAATGTGTGACCTCGTCCTGCTGGATGCTAACCCGGATCCTCTACTTTATTTAAATCCTCTGCACAGACTGATGGCATAGGAGTCATGAAGTTGTGGACGTTTCCGAGGTCGCTCACCCAATCTGAGATTACACTATTAAGTAGGAATGAGTCACAACTTTTGCTGAAATTATTATTTTTTCTCAGTGCAAACAAATAGTGTTGTTGGAGTGATGTTACATTGTCCGTAGAATATCATTAGCCTTTTTTTTCAGTTCATATATTGGATATTTTTACATTCTGCCTTTTGCCTTAATACAAAACTTTTCATACTCAATAAGAAAAATTTGTTTCTTGGCAGATGTAAAGAGTCAAGGCATATTTGAATAGTTTATCCAGTGTTTATATTAATATATTACCTTTTGTGCTGGCAATATTATTATAGTATAATTATATCATTATAATATCAATATTGATCAATAAAGGGATCCCCACTCTTTGGAGGCCACAGTTTCACCCCAAGAGGCTGAAATTTGACATAGCAGTAAAGTGTGTGTGTTTGTGTTTGTGTTTGTGTGAAGGTGTGTGTTTGTGTGCATGCAATGTGCTAAAAATGGGCGTGACAATGGGAGTGGCCAGTTGCAAGAAGGTCCATAATTTCCAAATGGAATCACAGACTTGCACCAGATTTAGTGTAAAGGTTTGTCATGAGCCAAAGAACAGCCGATTAACTTTTCATGCCAACTGCCAAAAAGGGGGCGTGGGAGTGGGAGTGGCCTGTAACAAAAAGGTGCATAACTTGGAAATGGATTCATGTAACGTGGCCAAACTTTATAGAAGCACACACACAGATTCTTTTATTAGACATGGTTTGCCCCTCCCCTACACTTTAGCCCTGCCCCCTTCTGTAACTCATCAACTGTCTGCGCCTGTTTACCATATGGCCCCGCACACAGAGCGAGTCTATTGTATTATTATAGTCTGTATGAGATTAGTCTAATATGGATGAGGGGTAAGGCTGATGAAAGTTTGTTGGCAGGGAGAGTGCTTATTTCAATGGGTGTTAATAGCTTAACTCAAAAACTTAATGTGTTTTTCAGAGTTAAACCAGCAGGATACACATCCAGAAATCAATGAGTAAATTTGAATCAAATACGAACAAATATCAGAGATTTAGGTTTTGGCTCCTTTCTGAGCTCAGTACTGCGATTAGAGAGCACATCACATAGCCTTTGAATGTGGAGTGCTGCACTGCAAAAGAAATCAGACGGCAGTGTCATGTCGATGTTCCCAGGTGATTTCCCCAGCTGTGTCTCTTATCCAGTAGCTGCACAGCATGTTCCTATCTGTTTCCTGCTCTTCTTTTTATCTGTCATCCTCTGAGCATTGTAATTGAAGATTAATAGAACCATGAGTCCTGCATCGAGTGAATAGTAAATACCTCAGATTATTCAGCACTGACTTGAAATGTCTGATATCAGTCTCAGTCCACTGTTCATATCAGCAGACTGTAACTTGGGCCTGAGGTGAATGCAAAGCCTTAAACAAAACATCTGCTCATGTTCTGTGTTTTCAGCAGCAACCAGCAGCTCTGTCGGCTGGTCCTCTAAAATTACCCACTCTTTGGCGGCCACAGTTTTTGCCTGAGGAGGCTGAAATTTGGCATGGAGGTCAAGTGTGTGTGTGAGTGTGGGTGTGTTTGTGTTCATGCCATTTGCTTAAAAGGGGGCATGGCAATGGGAGTGGCCTATTGCTAAAAGGTGCATGACTTCCAAATGGATTCACAGACTTGCACAAAATTTAGTGCAAAGGTTGGTCATGAGCCAAAGAACAATTGATTTTAAGTAAATTCCTCTTGTACCATCCTGCTGTTGTAAATACTCACTAGTGTAATAATCTATGGCTGGAAATAGTCCGCTGCTAATTTCCTTCTGTTAACGAAGCATTTGCGTGATCAGTGCTCAGCTGCTTAAGAAAATAACTGACTCTTTGTTAAAAGAGAAGTTTGTTTTTCTCCACATTAAGCCTTATAATAATGATATATATGATCACATGTGATGTTCTACAGCATTATTATGACAACCGGAGCGATCCTGAGAGCTGGAGCTTGTTGCTGACATCACCACTAGCTGAAAACACGGAGGAGCACGTGCACTCAGACCATTTGTCAAAAATACAAAAATTGCTCGTTTTAAAAGACATGAAACTCGCCGAATGCTTAGTGTTGGCCCCTCATGTACAGACACAAAGACACCAAGCTAAACACGGATATCTAACCGGCTGTTTGTCTTGTGGAGCAGCTGAAAGCGCCACTTGTGGGTTTTATATCCATGTTTAGCTTTCGTATTTTAGTGTCGATACATGAGATGACACCACTAAACATTTGCAGAGTTTCACGTCTTTTTAAACAAGCGTTTATTCTCCTTTAAAGCTAGGCTGAAATGAAAACAGCCTTCGAAAGTATGAATGAAACTAAAGTCTTTTTATGAACTGTTTTAAAGACTAATGCTGCATTCACATGGAATCAGGCAGACGGCAAACCAGATGTCATTTAAGTGGATGAGAGCAGGACAGTCAAATCTGACAAGGCCGGCAGAGAAGGCGGGCAGCGGTAACAGCAGGTGGTGTTGCTGTCAACATTTCAAATATTTTCATTTTTTGCCGTCCACCGCAACAGAATTTACAACCGCATATTATGTAACTCCTCAAATGCCTAATGCAAGAAGAAAACATGTCAGATCTTGACAATGAGAAGCTGATTGTTTTGATGCAATAATACCTGGAGTTGCACTTACAACAGCCTGAAAACCTTCTGACACGTCCCTTGAAAAGCTGATACATCGAAGGCAATCGGCACAAAGCTTCCTCCAAAACAATAAAAATTACATTTTTATTATAAGTTTGCAGTAGAAAATTAAGAGAAAGCTGCATTTTACAGCTACATGCACAACTAAAATAGGTGCTTAAAAGTAATAGTCATGTAACAATTTCATTAAATGTATTTTATTCCATTCATGTAAATAATACGACATCATCGTAGCAACACATTGTCATGGGTGTTTGGTTTCGCCGTCCATCCATTCCGTTGGACTGCTTGTTTCTTCCGTGCTGCTGATGAGGAGTGCCCGGCCTTCTGCCTGATTCCATGTGAATGCAGCATTATGTCTGCAACTGGAACCAATGGGCTCAGCCAGGGTAGAAGAGTCAGAAAATATCGAGAGACATATTAATTCACTTTGGATTTTGTTTCTTTCTTTGAATTTTTTGACCACAAGAAAAAAAGAGAATAAAGCCAATGCTGATGCAAATTGTTAAGCCTTAAAAAAATGAAATTATATATTTGTGACCTATTGAAAGATTGAAAGATGCCACAGAGAGCGTAGCAAAGTGGAAGAGACAGATTTTAAAGGCCTGCTCACACTAGAGAGCATCTCAACAGCATACTTCCACATATCTTTACTAAGAACTGCACTGCGACAGTAGCACTTACATAGAGAAGAGGGAGCTGTAACCAGCTACGAACAAGCTAGTGCTAGTCAAATTAGCTCTAGCATTAGAGGAGTAAATAAGTAAATATAGGACAGGTTCACAAGAAAACAGTGTAAACTTGCTTTGAACCACCTGCAACACTGCATCTGGTGACCCCTTACCCTTTTTTTAACCCCCGTCCTCAACCTAAAACCACCCACTGATTAAAGCTATGAAGTATCCTGCAACACAGGACAGGAATCAATAAGTGAATTAGACTCTACTTTCAACTTCCTTTCCAGCCAGCCGGTCCCAAAACCAGCTGCCTGGGATAATGGGCCTGGACATGGGGGAGTGTGGGTGTGAGTGGAGGAGGCTGCAGGACAAAGAGGCTTTAAAGTAGTGAGATATACTGCTGTGACACATAATCACTAGAACCGTCTATATATCCAACAGTGTGTGAAACTGGCAGGGAAATATAAAGCTCATACATGTCAGACATTTCCCTTTAAGTAGAGAAAGATACGACGGATACATGCCCACCATCAGGCTCTCAGCAGGCTGCTGCTTACTGCCAGTGAGAGAACTGCTTTGTCCTGATGTGGTCATTATTTTTTATCAGTTTATTTTTCTCTCATCCAGTGAATACTCCAGATCTTCCCAGAAATTACTTCTCAGGTTGTATCTGCTCTGTGATGTCCTTGGGTTTCTCCACTCATGCTAACTTTCCCTTTCTTCTGTTTATATGCAGACAGATAACCTGGATCTTTTAAAAAGAGTTGTTACTTGTGTTAAATTTTTATTAGGCATTCAAGATGAGCTACCAGAGAGTATTTTTCTACTTAAGTACTGTACTTACAATTTTGAGTCACTTGAACCTCACTGGGGTATTTCCCCTTTCTTTCTTTTGTGCTTTTAGGCTACTCCACTACAATGACACGATAAGTGTTACTATTTTCAGACTGTTTATTAAAATTTGATCAACAAATATGTTATAATATATAATTGTAAGGTAATACTTAAGTATAGGCTGAAATTCACAAGATACCAAAGCAGTTAAGCTCTCAGTTGCAAGTCTAAGAGTGATGGACACAATTACACTAACAGAAAATACTTGTTTCTAACCTGGGCCCTTCGGTATAATGAGTATTTTTACGTCTGTTTTTTGATGATTTTTTTTTCTTTTTTGGGTGGGGGGGGGTACTTACTTAAGTAAAAGTCTGAATACATGACTTACACTTGTACTTTACGTCTTTGTACTTCTTCCACTAACGGCTGAGAGGGCACCCCAAAACATGACTTATGCTGAGAGCCTGTCAACAGTCATGTAATTTAATTCAAAGATATTAAATGGATCATATTTATATTTCGATAAGTTTAGGATTGTCAGTTGTTTGAGTACTTTAAGCTGTTCATTCTTTAGTCTGTGTACGTTACATTAAGTAAAAATAGCTCGAATTTACAGTTTTACAGAGCTAACTATATTTTCTGTTTTTTAGTTTCTTGTCTTTTCTCTCAAAATTTTCTCTTTGATTAAGAGATTACGAGAAGCATTAATTGGGGGGCACGGATTTTATAATGTAATAAAAGCCAAGAGTTTACACGTTTTAAAGTATATTTCATCAATAAACCTCATTATTTTCATAAGCAAAATGCCTCTTGAGAGTTTCTGTGCAACTTTTCCTTTTGTCTCCCTTTCACTGCTGAACTGGACGGCAGAGAGGCAGCAGAAAAATTTCCTTTCTGTCTCTTAAGAACATTCACTTACAGTAAAATAAAGACTGAATGATAATGTCTGCAGTGATTTCATTGTGTGTATTTTTGACTTGCGAATTTTTTTGTAAGTTATTCAAATGTTTGTTATTATACAGGCTAATGAATTTTTTTAAATTATTATTATTATAACTCAATGATTTACTGCTTGTCTCAAGAAACCGACAAACAGCCGTCCAGACAACTGGTTCTTGCATTGATATCTTGCTGCAAAGTTAACTGGACCAAGTCAGAGGTTACTCCCATGTCGAAAGCCTCCACTATGTTACTTGGCCTGGATGGCTGTTCAGGAGCAGCCTCACAGGTCTGGTTTACCTGAGTATTTAACTTACGGGCAAGTAAATGATGCTTTCAACTTTCAAACAAAACAGTAAATCCCTTTAATGTAACTGAAGCCATCTGAGTATATCGCTGTTGGGCAGGGTTACAAAAAATGCATTTTATACCACAAAGACCAAAGATCATCTACATATATGTAGCTCCTTTCCTTGCTGCAAGAGTCATAAAAGAATAAATATACTGAATAGTTTCCTTTTTTAAAATTTTACTGTACATAAGTTTTTATCTGCCGATGGTGGTATGGGACTCTCAGATTTATATCAATACTCTTTTCCGATTTCACAACGGTTTTAAAAAGCTTACCTCTCTCCAGAACTCCTGGGTGGAATTTGAAAAGGAAAACTCGATCCCTTTTACACTGAAACTTTGTGATCAGTGGTGGACTCCGAGGGGGTCAATCACCCCCCCCCCCCCGGTGCCCTAATATTAGACAAAAACACAGCGAAAGTGCCCTCTTGGATGCTCCTATGGTAGATAAAACATGATGAAGCACTTTCTAGGATGCCTTTCCATTGGACAAAATGTTGTAAAGTGCCCAACGACTTTTTGCACTCTGGTGGACGTTTTTGGCCCCCTGTCCCTCAGGCACCCTGAGTCCGCCAGTGTTTGTGTTGTAGACAGGTCAATCTTTGTCGGTCTGTATCGTGAAGTGTTTGAAAGTGACACACGGTTATGTTAAAACATCCCTTGGTGATGTCTGAAGCATCACTATGGTTTAACTGTAAGATTAGAACAGACAAATATCACTTCTGCTGGTACCAGTTGGCTGAAGCAGGCATCCTACATCTGGTGGATCTATTTAAAAATGTTTGTATGGTTGCATTTGAAAGTCTGAAACAACATCACACTCTGGAAAGTTTTGATTGCTGAACATATCTCTAGCTCGGCCCCGACCTGTCCAATGAAATTCAAAGCCGGGTGCCACATATCAACCTTACAGCAGATGGTGCATGAACTTTCTACAACCTCATCAGAAATGCCAGAGCACCTAAACCAGATGATCTTAAACAGGGATGTGATAGAGAGATGTTGGGAAATATTGAAAACAACATTGGAATGAAGTGGCACACCAGCGTCCAGATGCAACTCACAAACTCAAAATCCTTAAGCTGAGGACGGCAGTTTATTTTTTCTGTTTTTTGGTGTCATCAGGCAAAAAGTTCCACAAAATCTGTCGGCATTTTATAATTCAGATGGTCTGAGGGGTAACCAGACTCCTACATCTCCCCTTGTCTCTGAATTCAGACTTCTGAAATTGAAGACAGTGATGAGCACTTTTCAGCCAATCACAGTAATTTCAGAAAGTGCCTGTTCCAATTGGCTGCCCTAGGCTCTTCTTTGCAACAGGTGACGTCACGATGAGCTGACTGGCTGATGAAACAAGTGACCTACGTTCTAAAATAATTGGGCAGAAAGATTGTCATCGTAAGTCTCTGTTTGACCAGTGTGTACTTAAACAGGTGAAGAGAAACCTGGTTGATCCATCACAGATCCTGTACTCGCAGTACGAAGTGTCACCATCAGACAGGCGATACCGTGCTCAGCAGTACGAACTGAACCAGTTCAAGAGATCCTTTGTGACTTTGTCAATTGGTATTTTGAACAGAAGCATGAAATGAGTGGAGGGTGCACAGCACTGTAAACTCTAATTACTACATTTATGTCCCCCTTTATGTATTTATTATAATCGTTGTATGGTGATTTCTTATGTGTTGTGAATATTTTTTTATGTTTCTCTTTTTAGTGCTTGTTATGTGTGTGATGGGTCTAGCTTTGTAGAGTCCAAGCCAAATTTCCCCTTAGAGGGGCAATAAAGTATCTGTCTATCTCTCTCTAAAACTGGCCTCTGGCAACTTGACAAGCTGAGTTGCAGACGACACCGTCAGCCAGCAGTTTACACTGCTGCAAGTTTCCTCGCAACGCTTTTGTCTCATCGTGAATCTTTGTACATCAAAGAACACCAGTTTACACAACTGGCCTTAAAAGAGAGAGCGACAACAAATGAAATAAAATGTGAACAAACACATGAAAAACAGGGAGGACAGGGTGCAGTGGAGTCGTGTCCTTTTGTTGTGTTTACACAGGAGGCGAGTAACATCATTCGTGCGAGTGAACTACACGTAAAGTCAATGTAAGGATGCAATTAGACACGAGTTCTTGTTGGGTGAAGCGAATTGTGCGAATTATGCCACGCGAATGAAGCAAATTTTGCATTATTCGCTTACTTGCAAGAGCTGAAAAACCTGAAATTTAGTGACCAACTCGTGCCGCAATAGCCAATCAGCTTTGAGCTCTTTGACAGTGAAGCATGACATCAAGGAAGTAACGGCAGAGATTCATTCACTGTAAAAATGGGGAAGAAACCTTTATCACTAAATTAAATCAGCATGCAACTATACAGTGAATATTAATTGATTAATTAACAACTCTGCACCTGGGATAAAGGACCTGATGTTTATATATGTTGTGTTTAGTATAATGGGGGGGGATATCCTGGCACCGATCTCCGGCAACACGTCGTTAAGCAGGGTCCGGGTGAGCCTGAAGCAGCACTGGAAGTGGCCGTCATTCAGGCGCAGCAGGTGGTGGAGTTCCTTAAACTGTGTTTGTGCCTCTGAGGGATCTGATGGTTGGGTTTCTTTCTGCAGCTGGTACAAAGCAGCAACGCTCGTGATGTAGTCAAGCTCAACCAAATCCCTCCCTTCTCGCAAAAAATTGCTTCTTTTTTGTACTCACATGCACACAAATTCACACTCAAATGAAGCGAGTTATTCACAGGAGTAAAGCAAGTAAACAAAAAATATTTTAATGTTCAAACTCAAATGAAGTAAGTAAATTAATTTATGTGTGCCTGGTGTGAATACACCATTCAGAGTCTCATGCTACAGCTAGCTTGATTTTCAGACGTTGCCTGCCGCAGCTTTAATTGATGCCACAGAACAACAAAAAGAAATGCAAGATTTAAACCAGGAAATGACTGATGTGTACATTAAGTTGGAACAGTACACATGCTGTATGACTGTGACATGGTAATTAAACAAACTCTTCAATGTCTCCCTGATCAAGATTCCAAGCATTTGTAAGTTTTGTGCCCTAAAAATCTGCACACACTTGGTTTCAGTAAACTGTGGTGCCGATGAGCCGTAATATCAGAACACATAAATAATCTGAGACAGTGAAAAAACAGTAAAACTAGGCCTGGGCTGAAAAACCTTTCATGATAGTGAAGTCTCTTATCAGTCGATATCGATAATTATTGATCATGTAGGTTGTGACTGATGAC
>JAPQLA010000002.1:1157617-1167787 GCA_029822935.1 Naso vlamingii | reverse complement strand
AACGAAATCCAAAATCTGTCACGATATCTTGTCTCATATCACAATACGATATAATATGAATATATCGCCCAGCCCCAAGTAAAACCCTCATTATCTGAGCACTGGATCAAACTGGTGTCTAACTTAACAAGTTGCGATTGAGTCATATTTAGACTCTCAGGATGCCAAGACCTGTTCTTGAAAACAAGGAGCTCCATATTGGGCCAGTCAACATCAGTTGGTGTCCAAGACCTGATCTCACACTATGTACAGCAAGTGTAAATTAACAAAGCCCATCGTCTACACATCTACATAAAATCTATTTTAAAATTATTATGCTATGCTGATCATTTTGCTTTTGGTACTAAACTGCTGCTTAGTATCAGAATTGTTTGTATCATTTATTTATCTATGGAAATATTGGGAGTGTTTGTGTCTAAATATCTTACTGTACTGTTATTGCTAAATATTGGACACAAATATCAGTAAGAAAATAGAAAAGATACCATGTCCATTGTATAGTATGACACTGGAGTCTGGACGTTAGCCCTGCATGAACACTGACAGCGGACGTAAAACAGCTAACCTGGCTCACTCCAAAGAGTTTAAGAATCTGACAAAATAAACAAGACATTAAAAAGATAAACATATGCACTAGCAGTGCTTTGAGGAGATTTCCTTTTTTTTTTTTTTAAAGTTTGGAGTCACAAAAGGATATTTTGGGATAATCTGTGGTAATATCAGTGTTGGCTTTTAAAGATTTTAGCTAGTTGATGGGTTGTGTTTCCCTCCTAAAAAGCAAAAAAGTGACTTTCTTTTTATGTGAGAAAACCTTTTCAACAGCTTCGTAGCCTAAAGATGAAATAAGATGACTCTCATTCCAATGTCAGTTGACTTACTCTGGCAAGCTAATAAACAAAAATGATAAGTAAATATACAATACATCCAGATATGAGAGATCCAGGGGGCATCGTGGTAAAGTTGCTTTTCTTTTTCTGTAATCTCACACTTTTGTACACATTTAAATATCAGGAAATTAAATGTTTGTTGAGACAATCACTTGTCTCCACAGAGAGATCCTGAATCCTGCCTGTCCCTTTCATATCGCCAGGAACACTCATTACTCATTACTTTGTGTTTGTGTTAGTGCCATGTTTCTCCCTCTGTTTGGCAGCGAACTGGTTGTGTTTGTGCCACACTCTTAGCGGGGGTGTGATGTCATATCACAGTGCCATGTTCTGCTGCCACAACGGTGCATCTGCTGTTGATCTTGGTTTAACTAAGGGACGCCGCGCCAGCCCAGGCCTAAATTAACGGATCAACACCATCAGTAAATATGGGAACAGTACATTTGCCCGTCACCGTTGTCTTGTCATGTCATGTTTTTAACCTTGCTGTGAACTTGATCACTGTGCATAATTAAACCTCAAACCAACCTAACGGCAGTTTTTTCAAGGTGAAAGGATGAGACTTTCTTTCTTTCTTTTTGTCTTAGAAACATCTAACTGAAGGACACTGGCTTGTTTTCATAATTTGTGGGAAATTCACGTTTTCTGTGGGTGCTCAAGGCTGAGCAGCGCCACCACAGTCACTCGAACGCTGTCACTGGGTTTAGGAGCGCAACAGACTGTAAGAACGCATCGCACACTTGCACCCATGTTGTCTTTTATCCTGTCAGTCAGTTCATTCAGTCAATTTTTCCTTCAATACTGACTTCACAGCTATGAGGTATAAAAGCTTCAGCATGGCTGACATTTGCAACATACAAACTGTTGATGATATTCTTGTGATCTCTCAAGCAACAAATGCAAAAGACGCAGGGAAGGCTTTGAATAAACATGTATCAGCCTGCAGCCTGTGAGCAGGTTACTCTGCAGCGAGCTGCTAAGTTGTCAAGCATTTCTCAGCGGCTCAAAGCCTGATGTTTTTGAACGCATGAATTATTTATGAAGAGAAATTCTTGAAGGTGAATATCTTATCTAATGTATTTCCTGTAACACCTGACTGTCCTGTCATACTTCACTTTAACTAAGACCCTGTTTAGATTTGGTTTTAAAATGCATTTTGGGCCAGCAGATCACAAACGGACGGCGAGACACATTGCCGTTTACACTTGTTTCTATCATGTGTCTCCAAATGTGTCCAGCTGACCACTTTCAGATTTTGTTGCTGCTTATGTCACTTCCTTACAAGGTCAAAGGGCGTCGCGTGAAGTTATTGTCAAGTCAGTCAAGTGTCAGATTTGTTTAGCTAGCTAGCTAACATAGCTAACGACATGTGGTTATTAAATGCTAAAGTCAAATGTTACTATTACTGTTACTGCGACTATGCTTACGTCTTTCTCAGTGCTAGCTAGCTGCCATAAATTGAGATTAACAAGAAAGGCCAGCCACGAAGCCAGCGCTAGCCTGGTGCCTAGTGCTGTAAGTTCATTCTGAAACATAAAACAAATCAATAAGTGACCCTTTGATAAGCCCCGCCCCTTCTGTAACCTTCACTAACTCTGTCATGCTTTTTGACCTCGTTTGGCACATGCAGTTTACAGCTATGAAGCCACAACATTTTGTCATCGAATTTTGACGTAATTTTCTTATTAAAGGTTGCCCTTTTTTTCCATTTTAATTGCCATGGCAACAAAAGTGCAAGCAGATACAGTACTGGCTAGCTCTTTGCTAAATTTTTTATTTTTTTCTAAATTGCTGAAACACTATTAGAGAAACACATGAGTCAACACTGGAAAAGGACATGCACGGTTTTGATTAAGAGCAGCGGATTTTTGAGACAAACTGCAGTGTAGTTGTGAAAGGCAATGGATGTGTAGAAGTTCTGTTTACACTACTCTCTACAAAATGGTTTACACACATTCACAAAAGACTGGTGTCTACAGGCATGCAGACTAGAAATGCGGGCATATCTGTACAGAGCCCTACACGTAAGCCTTCTAACAAGTAGTAAAAAATAGTCCTTCATAGGTTTTCAGTGTCAACACAGTTTTATTACATATTTGCATTGTGTAAACACTGTAAATTTTCTGCCTAACATTTTATCATCTTAAAATAAAATACTCCTTTAGTTAAAATGGCATAACTTGGAAAAGAACATAAAACTGACAAAATACACAATTCTTCTTTAGAATAAAAGGCATGATAATTAAAGCAACATTTTGCAACTTTGCCTGCGACACGTGGCTTCAGAAAACGAAACTAAACGATGCACATTAATATGTTGCGCAAGACAGCAATTTTAGTAAAACCGGCTCATATTTTATGAAGAAAATGTCTTCTGGTTTCCCCTCTGATTTCCTGCGACTGCTCTGCCTCAACTCTGTGATTCACGGAGGTTCCTGAAATCAGCATGTAGGCAGCCTGCAGACTGAAGCTGCAGCTGCAGCTGCAGGTCGATGCTGGTGACAGCTCCGCTACATAAAACACTGCAGACAGACAGAGCAGTCGTAGGACATCAGAGGGAAAACCAGCTGACATTTTCTCTGTAAAATATGACCCACTTTCACTAAAATTTGCTGCTCTGTACGATGTATTAATGTGCATCGTTGTGATTTGTTTTTTGAAGCTGCGGGTCGTGGTCAGAGTTACATAGTGTTGCTTTAAAAACAATGTTTACTTTTCCATAGCATGGACGCAGAGTGTTGACGTCAGGACACGTTAGTGTTTTTTCCACACAGATTGAACACAAAAACAAGCTGGTATTGATAAAAGGAACTGGTAGCACTGAAGGCATACGATTCCAATGGACCAAATAATTTAAAACCGGTTCTCAACTGGAAATGGTTTTTTGATTCATACTAACCTGGACACACACTTCAACACAGACCAGATTTTCATTGTGAACAGATCTCTCTCCCTCTGGCCATTTTCCTTTCTTCTTCATGCCCACCCAGCTGTGCTTCTTGAGGTTGAGTAAATGTTAGCGTGCATCATGTGTTTGCTCTCTAAGTGTGTACTTTGGATATGTGCACAAACGAGACTGTGAAAACATATGTGGTCTTCATATGTATTTATCCAGTATTTCAGTTGTTCTCTTACATTCATCAGTATTTGTTAGTTCTGTATGAATCTTTGTATGCTCTGGGTGTAAAATCTGTTTCTGTTAATGAGCGCTCTGAGTGTAATATTGTTTATTTGTCATTCCCCGGGGTGTATGTGTTTGTGTGTAAATGCATCTGCTTTTTGTATACATGTGTATGTTTGTGTGTACTGTATGTATATGTAAGTGTCTCCATTTGCTTTAAATTGTGTGTGTTTTTGAGTTATCATCCTCTGTGTGCACATGCACATCAGTAACGTGTGTGTTTGCTTGAACGTGTATGACCTGTGTGTGTTTGTGTTTCTACATGTGCCCAACTCTTCATGCACGTGTGTGTTGTGAGTTGTGTGTGCATGTGTGTGCGTGCCACAGTCCATATCTGTATTCTGCGTGGATCTTTATCTTGCCAGTCTTGTTGATGGTTCAGGGGAGGATCTAGTGCTGCTGGCTGTTTCACTGTCAGTCCTTCCACATGCAGCCGCCACCCCTATTAACACTTCCATTAATACTAGATCACAGATGGAAATCATCCTCTCACCCCGCAGATGCTTTTAGATTTTGATGAGTGTTTTTATTCAACTCCCAGGGAGTGAAGAGCAGCAGGACAACTAGTTTTATTGATGCAGAGAAAATCTGCCGCTGCTTTCATTCCAGTGTTCCAACACTGACTTTTTCCTCAGCACACATGTTCAGTTTGCAGTGATACGGCTAAAGAGAAAGACAGAGAACTGAAGAAAAGAAAATATGATGGCTGGGTTGACAATGAAGGAAAAGATGGGGGGGTAGAGGAAGAAAACAAGTATATTTGTCTAATTTGCATGCAGGCCTTTCAGCTCCTCAAACTTTCAATCTTTCCAGTTGTGATCCCCTGCGCGTACTTGACAGACAAGAGACGGGCTGCGCAGAATACCAAGTGGCTCTGCATGTTCATATTAGCACGCAACGTATAGCCCCGTATATGCACAACACTCTCAGACACACGCGCGCACAAATGCACACACAAATCACCCACAAGCACAAAACACTTACTTGCACATACACCCTGATTCCATTACCCAACTGCTTGTCACTCACAAACACACATATTAACATTCATGCTCACACATACCTCCCTTCTCAGATAATCACTTGAATGCACAAACATACATACATTCACACATAAACAGATGCAAATTCCCCTTCAATCTCACAAAGGCACACAGATATCACACACATAAACTATTCAAACATTAGGCAAAAGCGTTCTCTTAGATACACAGAAATGCACATATTTAAGCCCTCACTTGTAAGAGGGGACACACACAGAGCTGCTGATGTGTTATTGTCCTGGATGTTCAAACACATCCACACAAACAGAGACACACATCGTGCTAAATGATTTGTTTCCTCCTCCTCTCTGATGCTTATGAATAATACAAGAATCTCAGGGGAACTTTTTGCTTCACATAAAGAAGAATTTAGATAGAAAATTGCATTATTAATCTGTGGCTCCTGGCTTGGCTTTTCCTGTAAAGAATTCATACTATCTTGCAAGTTTGCAGAATGGAGGCCTGAAGGGCCAAAGAGTTATGACACGGTGGATTTCAGTGTTCGGAATGAGCGCCAGAGGTGGCGTGCACTGACTGATTTGTTGTTTTAAACTGTCAATCTTGGATACATGAGTGTGATGTTGCTAAATTCTTGATCTGACACAAGTTGATTTGTTGCAAAGTTACACCACATGTGGACTGTGGCAGTTTTTGCCTGGCGTCCACACTGCTCTGGCTTTTAAGAGCCCTCAAACTGTCACTAAACCTATTAGTTTAAAAAGTCTGCAGCAGCATTGTAGACTGGACAGAGGAAATGGATACTTTTAGACTCAATACCACAAAAACTTCTGTTCACAACCTGACTGGGTGTTATCAGCACACAACTCAGAGCAGCAGCATATCAGGCTAACGTAACCTGAAGTAGACGCAAAGAGGCAAAATGTTGCTAACACCTGGATTTAACTTCAACCGACTGAGAGGTAGTTAACATGGCGCAAGTTTTCGCATCAAACAAAACACTTTTGTCAGCCATCCTTTTACATGACAATGGGATACTGTATATATATATCTATGTGTGTGTGTGTGTGATTTGTGTGTGTGTTGTAATATTGACTAGTAATAATGACTGTATACACCGCTGTACAGTTCAGTATTCAGGCAGTTTATGGACAGTATTGAAGTACCTTCTCTCACTTTGAGACATGAACTTCATGAGCAGGTGTAAGTCAGACTACAGGAGTTGTATAAAAACTGCATCCGACATGTGAAAAATGTGTAAGATGTCTTTATTCTTTCTTTCTTTCTTTTTTCCTTTCTTGCCATGTATGTTTCACTCTGAGTGATTTCAGAGAAAGAAAGCCTCCTCAGGTACAACACACATCTGCATGGTCTTGGCCCTCGGGGGCCACTATAAAGAACGTGTCAGAGAAGGAGACCATCTCCATTTATTTGTCTCACGTGAGTGCTGCCACACTTTTACGACTGGCATTCCACCATAAAAGTATACTACCTTCATATGTGTGGAAACACACACATGCTAAACACACTGAAACCCACGGCACATAAACACACAGACAGAGACGCACGCTGGATACACATATCATGTGACTCTCTCCTCTGGCTCCAAATGACAAACAATGGATGTCATAAAGTTCACAGCACCATGAAGAAAAAGAAGGAATGGAAACACATTTGTTTGGTTTCTTTGTTTGCTGCATGTTATGAGCAGTTAACACACTTTACAGCTTTTTGGCTGATGTTTTAATCCATTCTTAGAAACAAAAGCTTAAGTTAGAGAACATGTAACTCAAACAATAAAAGTGTCGCCATTTGCAAAACTGCTAATACATGCTTCAAAACATGTTATGTTCTCTAAGCTCCTACAATAGTCATCAAAACCACACGCTGCTGTCGAAAAATCATATTACAGGATTTGCTCGCTCATACTGACGATTCAGAGATACTTTTCTAACATGATGTCAGTGTGAGAGATGAGGGACAGAATCACTGTCCTGCAAGACAAATAAATCATTTACACAGAGTTCAAAAAAGGGTATTTTACACTAAAAACATTGTAATATTGAAAGGTGATCTTTTGTTACTGAGATGAATTCTGAACACATTTTTACTCTTTTCCAAAATGTTTAAGTATTCATGTAAAGCATCAGGCTTTTGAGGCTCCATGACATTCACCCTAAACCAAGTATTGGTGTATTTAAGGGTGCGTGCAAACTAAAAGTCTGCACATCATAATGTCTGCTAAATTTTTAACAACTGAGTTAAAGTTCAACAGGCAGTTTAACAGAAGCGTATTACTGACATGCCATAAAAATAGAAATGGATCAAACATGATAAATTTTATTGTTATAACAACAATTATCATGTTAAAACATGACAAATTTCACATTTTAACTTAATAGTATATTATTTAGATTAGATTAGATTAGATTAGATTAGATTGGATTAGAACTTTATCTCTTCACACTGTGGAAAATTGTCTTTGGCTTCACAAAAACACAATGACATGAATTAAAAACAAGATAACAGAAGAAGAAAATGACAACAGCCAACAATGTTTATTAATAGAAAACATTATTTGGGAAATTGGAATCTAGAAAGTTAAAATTTAAACCTTATCATTTCATAGACTGGCACAAGGTACAGTAATAAAAAATCAGAGTTTCATTTCATCAACCACTGCGCGGTTAAAACAGGCGAGACCCTACAAAACGCAGATGGTTATATTTGCGAGAGGTGGGACGGCTGTGATTTTGTAAAAATAAAAATTTAATAATTTAATTGTGCTTGATATAAAGGATTTTTTAAGAACCGTTTTTGGTGACACGTCCCAATAAACAATAAAAATAATGTAAAAATATCATGTCACACTGTAAAAATACAGCGCTCTAACTGTGATGATTTACTGTTTTAACAATAAACTTATCACATTAAAACATGATACTTATACATTTTAATTTTTATGACGTGGCAGCGATGCGCTTCCGTACAGTTTGGCTCCTTTTCAAACATTTTACTGTTGTGAACAACATATAGGCTGTTGGCTACTTTTAATTATTTACAATACTGAGTAATAAAAATGTGTTTTCTTACTTTCAGTGTTATTGATTAATGCAGTTACACGTTTTGCAAATTATCCAATAAATTTTATTGGTGCTCTAAAACTATGCAATATGAATAAAAAAGTGTGTGTTTGGGTATATGTGAGGTGTTTGTAGTTGTGTGTGTGTGTGTGCGTGTGTGTGTGTTCTTATATATCTGCAGTTCCACTAATGCACATTCAGAGGGGGGTTGTGAGCTCACAGACAGTAGTGTCCCTTATTAAGAGACACAAAGCCCTCGGCAGGTGCTCCCTCCCTGGCTTTGTCTCTCTTGCTCTCTGCTGTTTATTTGTTCAACTTGTAGACAAGTCCCTCTCTCTCTCTCAGTCCTCAGGGAAAACAAAGAGCAGACACACAAAGACAGGACTGCCCCTGTATCCTGGCAGCAGCAAAGCTAAGCTACACATGTCAGGGATGGCATGGCATGGAATGGCAGGTGTTCCATGGACGGGAAAACGGGAAGCAAACTTTACCCCCCTTTTTTTTCTTAAAGTCAAAGGACAGAGGCTGTCAGTGTAAAAGAATAACCATTAACTGGCACACGATGATAGATTAAGTCAAAAATTTGCAGATGCTGGTGAGAGGTGGGACTTTTTATGAACCATAACCGGGACTGAACTAATCAAACCAGAAAAGAAAAGAAAAAATGGGACTTTAGTTATAGATAAAAGTAAATATTGTTCACTTTTACTCCTACTGACAGACTCCAGAATAAAGGCTGTTATTAAATTTCTCACAACTTAAAACTATTGCAGAGCTTTGTAAAAGTGGATAGTTGCAGTTGCGGCAGAATATTGTTTGGTTCACCTTCAGCATCTTTTTCATCATTATTATTTAAATTCATGTGTGGAAACCTGATGCCTCCACTGTTCGTCCTGTTCAGAGGAGAAGGAGGCATTTTGGATCCAGCAGCGAAACTTTTAAAACTTTTTTTTTTTTTTTTTTTTTTTAATACAAAAATTCTTCTTCAGATTATTTTTATGTGCCTTACTCGTGTCCGGAGGGGCTGTTTAATCTCAGTATCTTTGTATTAGATTATCGTAGATGTCATGTTAATTGCTACTTAAGAATTACCTGCTAATATTGTCAGACATAGCATGGTGTTTAATAAAACTGAAATTATGTATGTTTTTGCAGAAAAATGTATAATATAAGGAATTGTAGGACATGTATTAATGAATTCATGAGATGAATTATGTGATAGCTGGAGAGTTGGTAAAGGTTCCTGCGACATAGGATTCACATAGAAATGAATTCTGGTTTTATTTGTTAACATTATCACTGTTGTAAGGCAAGAGCAGTGTTTTTCAACTTGCATGTTTTTGACGTGTCTCTGCTCCAACACACCTGATTCAGATGAGTGGCTCATTATCAGAGTTCAGCAGAGCTTGATAACAAGCTGTTTATTTGAGGGACACATCGAAAACAGGACAGAAAAAATCCTGTCCTAGAGTCATTTTTCCTCTACACTGCCATGTTCAGTGGAGTGACCTCCTCAATGAATGTGTGGAACAAAAACTTCTCAAACTAACTTTATACATGTATACATGTACAAGCGGCCTGGGCTTCTGTGCTCTCTCTTTAACTCTGGAATTTGCTTTGTTACTAAAACATCTCAGCTAATTATGGACTTTGACCACTCGTAATTTAACACGTGGACCAGAATGATATTTTTGGCATTAGTGCCTTGTCAATATGGACGAATACACTCAGGATCAATACTTTGTCAATATTTGGTTTTCTGGCTCTGCATGTGTGTGTGTGTGTTTGTGTGTGTGTGTGTGCGGGCACGTCTGTTTGTATGTGGTGAGAGGGCTGCTTGCCAGCTGTGCAATCTGTTCAGTAATCTCAGGTCTGGTCTGTACACACACTCCACAATCTGCTCCGGTAAACTGGCCCTACCCACCCACCCACCCACACACACACACACACACCCAATTCATCCATCCATCCATCCATCCATCCATCCATCCATCCCACCACCCAACCACCCACCCACC